>MU223993.1:438950-504978 GCA_018584345.1 Thuja plicata | reverse complement strand
TATATATATATATATATATATATCTTTTTTATTAACAAGTCGGCTCACTTAACTAATATTGCATAGTCGGCTCTCAATACAAAATAGATTTAATAATGTAAAGAGAAAATACAAAGTTGGTGCTCTTACATAACCGAAATATAGGTTATCCAAAATCATAATCCAACTTATCTTTTCAGGATTCCACGACATACTCCTCAAATCATCACTACTATTCAACTACTATGTTGCGTTGTTCTACTATCATCGTCTGTCTTCAAATCTCTCTAACTCTCTGTAGTCATCACCAAAATCAAATCAGTCTTAGATGGAGGTCATATATACCCCATAGTATCTTTGTATAATATCTCTAGTCATAAATCATTGATCTTGATCTTAGATACCCAAAACAACTCTGTATTTCTACTTCTGCACTTAGTCGATTCCAGAACTGTATCATCAAAACTTAACTTCATTCCAATAGATCATCATAAAAGATGTGTTGCAAGAAATGACAACCAAAAGTGACTCATAACATACCAAAAAGATCACTTTCCAACAAAATCAATCCATGGATTCATAGGCATATTATTTTTAGCAGAGGAACTACTCCTAAATATAGTGCCAACATTTGATAAGAAATATGAACATTGATGAAGTTTCAAATACTTTTATGAAAGTAATGTATGAGATGGAAGTTTCAAATACTTATAGTTGAAAAAGGTGCTCACTAAATATGTGAGCTTCTTAGTTGGTCTCATAACCAATATTGCGACAACCAAGGAGAACACTGTAGAGGTGGAGTCCTTAGTAATTTTCCAACTGAATTACTCATCTCTCACCCAACTGATGGATGAAACTCCACTGTAGTCAAGGTTTCTAATACTTCGTCATGATAATTTTTTCAATTTTGTCACTTTAAATATTGCTTGTTTTCCCATCTCCATCTGTATCTTCATCTATTGTTGCATATCTGAGGTAAACTTGTTAAGCATCTCTCCATTTATCTAAAGTAGTGTACAATGGGGAAGTTAGTGGTCATCATGCTCATTGTTCTCATCTTGCTTAGTTTGATATTCATATCTGATGTCTCAGCTACACAGAGCATTCTAAGTAAAGAAGGTGCCCACGTGTTGATAAGTTGTAAAGACTGCATAAGGTGGAACCCAGATCCCCACTATTGCCACCACAACCTCACTATAACCTCAGTAGTAGAATCATTCGTTGAGAAGTTGCAGAGTGAAGGAGGTGGGTGCATGTTGAGAAGTTGTAAAGACTATAGAAGGTGGAACTTAGATACCTTTTTATGCCATCACAACCTCACTACAATGTCTCTAGTGAAAACATCAATGAGTGTCATTTGATCATCATACATGCTACAATATTATTCAAGGTTCTACATGCTGCAATTTTTCATATTGCCTTTATCACCATATGAATAATCAGCCTACCTATAAAAGCCTCTAATATGTAGCCAAACTATATAATAATGAGTTTTTTTTCGGATTTTGGGATCAAAGGATTATACTCTTTGAGGTTAACCATATAAATTACACATTTCTTCATGTTTAGACAGGAGGAAATAGCTTATCGCATGTGGGATGGTATTTGTGGGTATCATCCCCACTAGAATTTTCCCTTGCTCAGGGTTTCCTCATGAACAAAATCATGGTGTTATGAGTTGTGTATTTTATGTTCTTTTCATTTCAGTAATTATTTGGTTAACTTGGAAATTGCTAAGTTTAATTTTAAAGTGTTGTAATATTGATTCACCCCACTCTCAGTATTACTTAATCCTAACAATCGGTATCAGAGATATTGTCCCTTAGAGAGAAACTCTAATAGCTTAAGGGAGATCAAGATGGATTCTAAAATTTTGGAAGAAAACTTTAAAGAATCACTACAAGACCTTGATAAGGCTAAAGATGAAAATGGTGATTTAAAATTCAAATTGAGAAGAGTAGAAGGTTTCATTAAGAAACTCAAGGAACAACTTAAGATTTCTAGAAATCATAGAGAAGATCTTATGGAGAAGATAAAATAGGATTTAGATAATTATTGATCAGATCAAGTCAAAGAACTTGAATAGTAAAAATATGCATTGAAGTAGGAATAGGAAACTACTTCTATTCAGATAGCTAAAGAAATTCAGAAAGAAAACAATGAAAGAAACAATGTTGATGAAATCCTAAATAATGCAAATGTTCAGATGGGAAAAATGTAGATTGGACTTGATGACTACAGAACCAAGTATCATGAAATAGAAAAATACAATCAAATCATAAAAGGAGAACTTTTTGAGGCTAAGAAACACATTGAAAAACTTCATATGAGCAATGACAAGATTGATGAATAGAGAGAGAGAGAGAGAGAGAGAGAGAGAGAGAGAGAGAGAGAGAGAGAGAGAGAGAGAGAGACATAAAGGAGACATGACAAGAGTTGGATTCAATGAAGCTGAATGTTCTAAATCTCAAGAAGATAGTGTTAGGGTTTTTTCTTGTTGAACCTTCAACTGATGCTTGAATATTTGATTAACTCTATGATTGCCAATATCTAAAAATAATGACTCAATCAAGAGAAAAATCTAATTGATGAGGGTTTATGATAATGTCTGGGGAAACTATTATCACCTCCTTCTTTTTAGGTTCCACAACACCTAGGTAGGTATTACCTATATAAGATTGTTTTCTTATAGTATTAGTAAATGTGGATACTAATTTGTTGCCTTTTTACTATATTACCTTATAAATTACTCTACATAAAACTGAAAACAACTTAACACAGAGCTTAACCATGAAAACTATTGAAATGATAACAACAAATAGTAGTGTTTTAAGGACATTCACCCTTCTTCCTTTTATAGTTCTCAGAACTTAGGAGGGGCAACCTATTTTAATCTTCTCTTAAAAGGATTAGTAGACTAAATTGTATATCTTGATGAAATTACTTGAATTTATATGTTTTGATTGTAAATGTGAAAGATTTGTGTATTTTAAATTGTTTGGGTGATAATAAACCACTTGACAGGTTCTAGACGAGTGCATATCCTTGGGCTATAGAGTCAAATATGCAAATCCACAGAAAAAGTAAATATAGATACTATAGATTTCCTTACAACCTATATGCAACTCAAGTAAGATGCCTTACAAATCACCTTGTCACTCCAACACTGCTGTATCAAATCCTCAAATATTGTTCTACTCTCTAAAACTACTCACAAAACTTAGTTCTTCCCTTCAAAGAAACTTGTAAGTAATTAGATAGCTACCTTATAAACAATATGTTTAAAATGCTTTACAGATTAAACATAAAAGAGAATACATAATAAGTAAAGAGACAACAACAATATAGAATAGAAGTTGCACTATATTTTATTTATATTCCTGCTTCATACATATAGAGGCTAAAGCTCAAAAACTTAGACAAAATTCTATAGTCTAGCTTATAATTATATCTCATCACCTTCTTCAAATGTTACAATAAGATCTATTTCTAGGTTCAAACCATCTTGGAATCCTTAAGATAAGGATGCAACAAGCTTTGGATGGTTTAAGAAACCTAACCCTAAAAACATAGGAAAAGACAAAAGACAAGAAAGCTCCAAGCAGTGGGAGGACAAAATTGAAGCATGAAATCTGATTTTGTACTTTGACCTTTTGTGAATGTTGGAACCTTTGTCTTCATGTATTCAGGATAATATCTGATAGTTGTAACAAGATCTAGTGACCGCCAATATAGGCTAACTTACACTAATCTTTTCAAAATTACTAACCTTCCTGTTCTCATAGATCAGGTTCCATGTGTCCTTTATTCTTAATCCATAACATCTAAATCAACTGTGACATGCTTCTTCTTCTTGGGCTTTGTCATAATGTCCCATGTTGTCACATCCTCTTCCTTAGGCCACTCAAAATTATGAATATTCTCTAGTTGAGTCTTCTGCCTTTCCCACCTAGTATTTGTTATGCTTTTAATATCTGCAATGAATTTATTGTAGTTTGTTTCTGCCTTTTATTGCCTCATCCAAAAGCTTATTGAACCTCTCCATATCTAATTCTCCTTGGTTAGAGACATAAATGTCTTTATTGGGAAGTACACTATCAAACTCTGATATCCATAACCCTAATGGCTTAATCTGATCATCTTCAGTTATAATAGGGGGTATAAATCTACTATAATCTATCCCAAACATCTTTAACATAGAATCAATTTGATTGGATTTTCCTTTGAAGAAAGATAAAGTGGCCCCAATCTGCTCTATCTCTGTACCAACCATGGTTACTATTTCTAGAAGATCTGATCTTAATGGTTGTACTGATGCTAATCTCTCAAAAAGTGAAGCTCTTCCAGACCAAGTTGCAAAATAAGGATTAAAAAATGTCAAAAAGTTAGCCACTTCTGCTTGTAGGCCTGGAAACCTGCCATAAGCCCCATATTCTACATCAATCTTGTCTTTGATTGTGTCTATCCTATGCTAAAAAATTGAAGCTAATGCTTCCAAAATCACATCATTATGCTTTGTGACTTCTAGCTCTGTTTCAGAAGGTATCTCCCCTGTATCCTCTATTTGGATCTCTATATTCTTTACCTCTTTAGGTTCAATAGGGGAAGGCTCTATTATATCTAGCACTTTTTTAGTAAGCTCATCTATGAGCTTCTTTTGTTCATTAATTATTATTAATGCTAAGTCCCTGTCCTTAACAATATCACTAGTGTGTTTCTGTAATTTGTCTGATAGTTGGGCTATCTTTTCCTCATTAAGATGAGAAAAATGAGTCATTACTTGGGATATTTCCATATCCCCTGTATTATCTAATGTCCATATGATTTTATTCCCCTCTATATTCTCTTGAATGTTTAGAATAGATGGATTTTGATCTTTAGGAGCCAAGCTCCACATTGCAAGTGCCTGAGATTTAGGGTTATACCCAAACCCTCTAATCATGTCTCCAACCTAATTTTTTGATGACAATTTGATGTCAAGTTGTCTTCTTATTTGGTCAATTATGAATGTTGAGGACAAGTCATAGCCCTCTACAAACAGTATCCTGTTATATTATGGTGGTTGATCAGGAAAGTGATTTACCTTTTAAGTGATTTACCTTTTTGCAAGTATTATTTTTGGCCAATTTCTTGACCAACATGTTCTAACCCTAAAGCGGAATAAATTTGTATAAATTGGCTTAGGGTTAGGGTTTCATGATTATGATGTATGTTTTACGGCAGTATTGAGCTGTGAGGGATTTGCACATTACGATCTAATTGTAATCACTGGATAAGAATAATATTGGACTTTGCTATTTGGTGGATGTAGCCCAGGGATTGGGTGAACCACGTTAAATCTTTGTGTCTTGTGTTCTCTTCTGGTTTGGTTTATTATTCTCTGTTATAGATTATATTTCTACATGTAACTGTTATTTCTGCCTTGTTAATCCTAACAAGTGGTATCAGAAGCTACGGTTATTTTTAGTTATCCTCTACATGAAGGTATCATGGTTGAGTGGGAGTCTCATGGTAAAGTGGGAGTTGTGGTAGACGAGGGTAGGCTGAAGGTTGAAAATTTTAATGGGAAGAACTTTTAGTTATGGAAAATGGAGATGGAGGACTATCTCTATCAGAAGGATTTATGGCAACCTTTGGAAGGAGTCTCCAAGAAAGATCCAGCTATGTCTCAGGATGATTGGAACATTCTAGATAGAAAGGCACTAGGAAACATTCACTTATGCCTAGCTCAATCGGTGTTGTTTAATATTATGAAATCAACAACAACTAAAGAGCTGATGTGTAATGCTCCACCAGGGAACCTAGGAGAACTAACCTAAACCTGACATGGAATTAACAGGATAAACTTTTTTTAAATTTTTATAAACAATAATGATAACAATACAGAAGCAATGCAATGAGATACACGACATACACACAAGTACAACTCATACATAGATAACTATCCTCGAGGGTTCCTTGATGTATAATTACTTAAGAAAGATAATCTATGAGAACAACTATAATGAACTAACATAAAGGATACATCAAATGAATCCAATAATATACATCTCATAACTCACATCCTCTATACATGATGCAGGGTATGTAGTAATCACTCTAATACAAGGATGATACAACAACTAATATAGGTATCACATTCAATACACTATTATAAGATTACAAATGATATGATAAGATCAAAACCTCCTAGATAAACATGAAGAATACATCATGATACATCCTCCAAAGGATGTCAACCGATAAACACATATGATACAAATACACCACTCATGAAACTGAACCAGTCTCCAAAGAAATCAAAAGATAGAACTGCACCAAAGAACATCCAAGCATGAAGAAGAACCATCGGAATCTCAATGGTAATAAGAATCACTACCACCTGACCATGTGGAACCAAAGGTCCACTCCCACCATGCTGAGGAGATAATAACATGCCCACTCACACAGGTATACAACATGAAGACAATCAAAGGCATACAAGCCATCATAAAGAACACATAGGAAGATCCAGAAGCTTTCTGATCACAACAAGAAAGAGTAAAGAAAAAGCACAAGGATGGAAAGATCAAGACAACTAGAAAACCAAGATCAAACAAGGCACACCATCCAAAGATAAAGGAACATACATAATATATCCAAAACACCAACGTAACCCAAATACTGAATCCAAAAGCCAAATGTCAAAGACACAACCATAAAAGGCACAACAGGACCTATGGAGGAGACTTAGGCTACATGCTATGGGAGTGTCATCACACGGTCATATACTTGAGTTACCCGGGACTGGTCTCTATGGACCCTAGACCCTCAAGCATCAACTAGTTGAGTTTACCCTGGACTGGTCACTCTGGACCCCGAACGCTCAACATGCTAACTAATCTTGTATTTAATGTAATCCCCAAGTTTTATTATTAACTTATCACTTTATTAAACAACTTACAATAGGTCACCCTGGACTAGCCTCTTTGGGCCCCAAAATCCTATTGTAAGCCACTCCCCTAAGATGCACCTAACTAACCATCCCCTAAGCTCAAGGTCAAATAAAATATCATCGATCTCACAACCTGGTTCCTACCCATATAGGAACTACCAGTTCTCAAGTAACCATAGAAACATGAGACATTCTCAAAATATCTCATAACATGAGTACGAACATACCAGGTTCAAGAAAGACCATCATACCAAGACAACATAATAAGACACATGCACTAGAAATCCATGCAAGACACCATGACGAATCAAGTCTCAAAACCCTAACTGACTCCCAACATGATAAGGTTCACAACAGAAAGGACTATACACATCATGGCATAAAAGTACATCTCATAAGGAGCTAATAAGGATATGTAATGATAGACGAATTTATAACAGTTGATATTACTATCCAACTATAATTAAATCCTCAAGAAAAAACAACTAAAGCTCTTATATAGGTTACTTTATAATCTCCATCAAACATAAATTAACCTAATCTGATAAATACTAAATCAAAATTATAATTACGTTAAATATGAAAATACAAAGTATTATCAAACATATATTAGTATTAACTTCAATTTCAATACTATTATTTTCAATTTAAACAAATCATGTATACAAGCACTACATGAAAGAAAACTAACCCATTTAATAATAATGACATTATTATTATTAAAGAAACAAAATTCCCTTTTACAAAAAAAAAAAACACAAATAAAATAATAACCATTTTAAAAAAAAAACATTACAATTTAAAACTTACTATCAATCTAAATTAATTTATAATAACAAAATATAAAATACTATGTTTTAAACAGTAGTTAAATAATATCTACTAATTTAAAACTATATTAAAAAAATCTAACTAAAAACTAAATTAATTTAAATTTAAAACTAATAAACAAAACATATAAAATACATTTAAAAAAAAACCGCCGCAATAATAATAGAGGGGGGGGTGGTCCCCACGGGTTTACCAACGGGCCCCCCTTACTCCCTCTCTTCACGGGAGTCATCGCAGCCTGTGTGGCGTGCGGGCCCCCATGCGGTCTCCCTTGGGAGCCGCAAGGGTTGGGGTGGGGGAAGTGGTGGCCCCCGCTTCGAACCAAACCGCTTTCAATTTAATTTTTTTTTTAAATGGTCATTATTTTATTTGTGTATGAAAAGCCTTCTACTTTGAATAAGGTATTTTTTATGAAGCGTTTATTAAATATGAAGATGGTAGAAGGTGGGTCAGTGGCTGATCATTTAAATGAGTTTAATATAGTTACTAGTCAATTATCCTCTATGAATATTAATTTCAATGAAGAAATTAGGGCTCTCTTGATTCTGTGTTCTTTGCCAGAAAGCTGGAATAGCTTGATAATGGCCATTAGTAACTCTGTTTCTAATACAAACACCCTAAAATTTGACGATGTTATTGGTGTTAATCTGAGGGAGGAAATTTGTAAGAAAAGCTCAGGTGTATCTACATCAAGTAGTGTGTTGAATGTAGAAAGCAGAGGCAAAACAAGAGATAGAGGAAACAACTCTGGAAATCAAGAGAAATCATGAGGGAAGTCGAAGGGAAAGAGGTCTCAATCAAGAGGACCTAGTGACTGCTAGTACTGTGGAAAACCAGGTCATAAGAAGAAAAATTGCTGGTCTCGAAAAAATAAAGGAGGAAACAAACAAGAAGGCAATAAAGAGGCAAATGTGGTAAGTAATAAATCTGACGATGATGTTTTGGTCCTTTCCCTTGAAAATGCTGATGATTAATGGGTTCTAGATTGAGGGGCTTCTTTTCATGCTACACCCCATAGGAGTTATTTTATTGATTATGTCCAAGGTAATTTTGGGCTAATTTATTTGGGAGATAATGAACCTTGTCAAATTTTTGGGAAGGGAAGAATTAAGATTGAGCTGCAGAATGGGAATCATTGGCTACTACAAGAGGTAAGACATGTTCCAAGGTTGAGTAGAAATTTAATTTTAGCAGGACAACTAGGTGATGAGGGTTGTACAGTTACTTTTAATGATAAAAATTGGAAGGTCTCAAAAGGTTTCTTAGTATTAGCAAAAGGTGTGAAAGTAGGCACCTTATATCTTTGTACAGGCAATATTGTTGCTTCTACTTTAATTGTTACATAGAAAAATGAATGTTCAGGAATAATTGCTACAGTTGAGAAGGTTGAACATGAAACAGTTGCTGTGGATATAGAAATAGCACTATGGCACAACAGATTTGGGCACATGAGTGAGAAAGGTATGAAATTAATTCACTCAAAGAAAGTTTTACCAGGTCTAAAATGTGTAAACTTAGATTTATGTGAAAGTTGTGTGTATGGGAAACAAAAGAGAGTTAGTTTCTTGAAGGGTGGGAAGGAAAAGAAATATGATAAATTAGAGCTTGTGCATACAGATGTATGGGGTCAAACTCATGTATCTTCCCTTGGTGGCTCTCAGTATTATGTTACTTTCATTGATGATGCAACTAGGAAAGTATGGATTTATTTCCTTAGGAAGAAATCTGATGTGTTTGAAACTTTTAAGAATTGGAAAAGCTTGGTTGAAAATGAGACTGGTAAAAGATTAAAATGTCTTAGATCTAATAACGGTGGTGAGTATTACAGAAAAGAATTTGAATATTATTGTTCCTCTAATGATATCCATAGGCAGAAAACAGTCCCAAGAACTCCACAAGAAAATGGAGTGGATGAACGCATGAACAGGACAATAATGGAGTGTGCAAGGACTATGAGATTGCATGTTGGGCTCCCCTTAAACATGTGGGTAGAGGTTGTAAATACTATTTTTTATTTAATCAATAGAGGTCTCTCTACTCCTTTGGGTTGTGGTATTCCAGAGGAAGCATGGACTGGTAAGAAGGTAAGTTATTCTTTTCTCATAACCTTCGGTTGTGAAGCATTTGCACATATCTAGATTTTGAAAATAGAACCAAGCTGGAAGAAAAATCAAAGAAATGTGTATTTGTTGGATATGGCATTGATGAATTTGGGTATAGACTTTTCAATTTTGAAAATCGTAAAATTGTAAGAAGTAGGGATGTCATATTCAATGAGAAAGTGTTGTACAATTATCTGTTGCGACAACATAAGAAGAAAGACACTAATTATGTAGATTTGGATGATACTCCAAAAGATAATGTTCTAGTAATTCCTTATGCTCCGCAACAACAGAAACAACAAATACCACACACCCCAGTGAATGTTAGATGGTCAACAAGGCTAAGTAGACCTCTAGATAGATTTTCACCTTCTTTGTATTCTATTTTATTAACTGATGGTGGTGAACCTGATTGTTATAATGAAGCTATGTAGGTGGATACAAATCTTTAGTGGGAGTCTGAAATGATAGATGAAATGGACTCCATGCTGAAAAATCAAACTTGAGATCTATGTAAGTTACCCGCAGGTAAACGGGCTTTGCAGAATAAATGGGTTTACAGGTTGAAAGAAGAAGATGGAGGTAAGAAAATATTTAAATCCAGATTAGTCATAAAAGGATTTGCATAGAAACATGTTATTGATTTTGATGAGATATTTTCTCCAGTTGTTAAAATGACTTCTATTCGTACTGTTTTAAGTATTGTGGCTACTAAAGATTTGCATTTAGAGCAGCTTGTTGTTAAAACAACTTTTCTTCATGGTGATTTGAATGAAGAATTATATATGGTACAACCAAAGGGATTTGAGGTCAAGGGTAAGGAGAGTTTAGTGTGCAAATTGCAGAAAAGTTTATATGGCTTGAAGCAAGCACCTCGGCAATGGTATATTAAGTTTGATACTTTTATGAATGAGAATGGATACACTCGATGTAATTCTGACCATTGTGTTTAATTCAAGAGGTTAAATGAGGACAACTACATTATTTTATGTTTATATGTTGATGATATGATTGTAGCTGGGTCTAACATGGATCATATTAAGGGGTTGAAACAATAGTTAGCAAAATCTTTTGTTATGAAGGATTTGGGGGCAGCAAAACAAATCCTTGGCATGAAAACTTGTAGAGATAGGAAGAATAGAAAATTAACTCTATCTCAGGCTGATTATGTTGAAAAGGTGTTGCAAAGATTCTCCATGAAGGATGCCAAAGCTGTCACTACACCTTTTCCTGGTCATTTGAAATTGACTAAGGAGACGTGTCCAAAGACACCAAAAGAAGAGGCTAAAATGGCCAAGATACCTTATGCTTCAACTATAGAGAGCTTAATGTATACTATGGTCTGTACTAGGCTAGACATTACACATGTAGTGGGATTCATTAGCAGGTATATGAGTCACCCTGGGATTGAGCATTGGAATGCAATCAAATGGATTCTCAGATATTTGAGAGGTACATCTAATAAGTGTTTACACTTTGGGGGCTCTACTACTACTGTTCATGGTTATGTTGACTCAAATTTTGTAGGAGATATAGATACTAGGCGGAGTACTATAGGTTATGTATTTATTTTTGGTGGGACAAAAGTGAGTTGGATTTCTTAGTTACAAAAGGTGAATTCTTTATCCACTACAGAGGCAGAGTATGTTGCTTCTACTAAGGCAGCCAAGGAGATGATATGGCTTCAATTCTTCATAGAAGAATTGGGACATCCACAGGCGGATAAATATCTATATTTAGACAGTCAGAGTTGCATTCATCTTGCAAATAATTCTACTTTGCATTCACAAAAAAAGAACATACAGTTGCGGTATCATTTCATTCGATTAGTTTTGGATGATCGGCAGTTAAAGCTGGAAAAGATTCATACAGATGATAATCCAGCAGATATGTTTACAAAGGTTTTAATGAGGGAGAATTTGAATTCTTGTTCAGTTTCAGTTGGTCTTCTAGATTGAATAGACTAAGAGAACAACAGAGTCCAGGAAGGTTGGATCCAGTGGGAGCTTCACAGGGTAGTGGTTTAGCTACAAGATCACTCTCCAAGTGGGAGAATTGTTGGTTTATGTGGAGTCTAATCAGTCCCCAAGTGGGAGATTGTTATATTATGGTGACTGATCAGGAAAGTGATTTACCTTTTTGCAAGGCGTGGGGTTTTGAGTCTTATTTTTGACCAATTTCTTGACTGACATTTTCTAACCCTAAAGCGGTATAAATTTGTATAAATTGGCTTAGGGTTAGGGTTTCATGATTATGATGTATGTTTTATGGTGGTATTGAGCTGTGAGGGATCTATGAATTGTGATATGATTGTAATCACTAGATAAGAATAATATTTGAATTTGTTGTTTGGTGGACGTAGCCCAAGGATTGCATGAACCACGTTAAATCTTTGTGTCTTGTGTTGTCTTCTGGTTTGGTTTATTATTCTTTGTTATAGATTATATTTCTGCATGCAACTATTATTTTTGCCTTGTTAATCCCAACATATCCCACTAGCCTTGACTAATTGTCTTGTCTATTCAGATGTAATCTCCTCATATTCAGGATCATAATCCTGCAATGTTTGTAAGGCTTCTTGGGTGACAGGATCACCACCTTCTAGCTGCAGCTGCTTCCCAATTTGTTGTTGTTAATTCCATATAAGGAAATCCTTGAATTCCCTTTTCTTTATGAAGTTTTCATCCTTGAGGAATTCCTCTTGATGAAACAACTTCTCATCCATACCTAACCTTAGAGGCAATTCTTCCTCTTCCCCTATATCCTTTTGGAGCTTCTTCCCTGCCCTGATCTGTTTTCTTAATAAATGATCATAGGGTCTATCTCCAGTTATCAAGGCTCCAATTTTATCTATCCTCTTCTTCCTAGAAGGCTCCCCTATTTCTATCTTTTGTTTCTTTGGCAGGGGCTCATTTCTCACTTCCTTTTCAGGGACCTCTATTAGGTCAATGATGTCTTCCCCTTCTACTACTTGTTGTAATGGAACTACTTGATAATCTGGATAGGCATTGGGCAAAGGACAGCCTTGATCACTGTTGTCATCATATTCTGATTCTGAATTCTCTTTGTGGCCCTTTTCTGGTACCACTAGTGCTTCCTCTAACTAATTACATAAAAGAGTATGGTTTTCAATAATTGCATCCAACCTTTTTAGATAAGGCATGTTAAGGTAGAAACCCACAAACTTCATCCCCTTTCTCTTTACCTAGCTCTCCAGGTCCATAAGTTCATTGAACTTAATTTATTTCCTATCCACCTCTTCATCATCGAAGATGTTTCTTATTAAATCCTCCTCCATACATTCCTCATGTACCTTTGTGAAGGGGATAGTTGGTGTCAATAATTTCCTAGCTCTAAGAATAAAACCCTCTGTATCAACAAATCTATGCAAGGCAACATTCATCCTGTAATGGTTCATCCAGGTGTTTACAGGGTCTATAGCCTTCTTCCCAATAGTAAAATTATAGATCCTAAACTACCTAGGGGTAAAATTACCCTTCCTCTGTAGGGCTAAATGCTCCTTATCAACCAAAATGAGCTGCCTGATGAACTCCATTGCAGCTATCCTTGGTGGTACATAAAATGGAAAAATATGTGGAGGGTGGGGGCAACCATAAACCCTCATTATTGTGAAGTTCTTTTCATAATAAAAGTCTCCCTAATTATGGTCCCCTGGACATTTATCAAGGTATTGGCATGGCCTCAATAGTTGAATTACCTTAACAGGCAATCTGGTCTTGTCAGCACCTAAGCATCTAAGGATTGGATATATTCTCCAATTCTCAAAGGCACAAAACTCCTACTCTCTAGAGGTGTAATTCCATACCCTAAGACAAAACATAACAAGGTTGGCTTGACCTTGATGGAACCTCTGTGGTTGAAGGAACTAACAGTTTGTTATTGGGATATTGTAGTAAAGGATCAGATGCATCAAGACTGAGTAATGCATAAACCTTGGGTGAGCCTTCTTAGCTTGTATGTCCACAAAACCCTAGTGCATTCAGTCTATGATATACTGAATGTAATTATAATTAGAAGTGGTATGGAGGCTCTGCACATCCAATACCATCATAAAAATGTCTAAGGTGATTCTCTCAGCTCCAACATCCTCTCCAAGAACTCTACATAATGCATATGCTATGTATTTGATATTAAAATTCATGTCTTTATAACAATATGGGGCTGCTCCTAGTAGGGGTACTATATAGGATTTGATTTTCTTGGGAACATGGTAGTCCTTAATCAATTTGGCAGCAATGCCAGACTCCCTAGTATACCTATTCTCCAAGATTTTCAAATTTATCTCAGTGGCCATGGGGTCATAAACATTAAAGGCCTTCATGAATGTGTTTCAATCTAATGTAAGCAAAGCTTTACTATCATCCCTCTTGATGGTCTTAGTTAGGGGATCATATCTACTATCCAACTCTAAGATAAAGTCCACATCTACAAAGATGTCCGGAACAATTAAACTAGCAAGTCCACAGGTCCAAGGATTTCAGATTGGCATGGGACTATCACTATTATTCAAGAAGTAATTGAATAAAGAATATCCTGAAGAACCCGGGGTTTTAGCATCCCTTACAAAAGACAAGTCATCAACCAAGGTATTGGCACTTACCATTCTATTTTGGCTTGATCCTGGTACTAAAGTGAGAAACTCATATGAATAATATATTTTTTCCCTTTGATTCATCATCGACATCATCATTCCTTCCACTAGTGGATGCCATACTTTGTGCTTGGCTCATATTTTTTTTATGTTCTGTTCTCAACCTTTATCACCAATATTGAAACAAATCTAGTTGCAAACCCTAACCACCAACTGTGAAAACCTCTGCAATTATGAATTCTAAACTCTAAATATACAGCAAATTGTACTCTCTATCAAATTTTGAATTACTAAATCACCTCTTTAGTTCACTGACTGCTGGAAAATAAACTCTTCTCAGAAAATGCAAAACTCTATAAGCTCTTCGCTATAATAAATTGGAAACTGGTAAAATATAATGACAACGGACAAGTATACATTTAAACTGAGAATTCAATGCAGATGTCTCTTCAATCTTGGCAAACTTACTATTTAGTCATTTTTGTCATTAGTTTCACATACTGTGGCATCAATTTCTGGTTCTATCCATGGCATTCAAATTGTCAGACAATCAAGTTTTTGATGAGTGTTTTTTAATATAAAACCTTATAAAATTCAAAATGAGATCAAAATCAAATTTGATTGGCCCCATTAGCTCATATTACGACTACTTTTCCCATCTGACAAGTCTTTAAAATGTGATTGGTCAGCAACTGTCCATGATAGCATTGTAGAAAATTCTTTATTTTACTCCAGTTAACATCTAGCGACCCAACGACTGAGTGGTCTCCTTGTCGCATGATGATTTTCTTAACTGCGGTATCCTCAAGAGACTTAGCGGCTGATGTAGGATCAATTATTAAATCAATGGTTTCTGCATGTTTCTTAATGTTTTAACTTAACTGCTTCATCTTATGGAGACATCGCGATAAAGCACTTTTTCTAACTGTTCTCTACCTTGGGTTGCATCTAGAGACTCAGCGACTGTGAAATCTCTATGTTGCATAATCATTTACATAACTCATGTTTAATCTAGAGACAACATGACTAAACACATTGGTCTCTTAATCATGTGATTTACATTATCTTTTAAATTTGCATCTAGAGACAACGTGACCACCGTTAATCTCATTTTTCTTAGCATCTGACAGTTGTCGCTAAGTCTAGTAACCTTCATTACAAATACTAATTCTTCATGAGACTTAGAGACAACTGAACACGTGTCTCATCTTTTCCTCTTGTCTCTTAATCGCTTAATACCTTTTTACTTTTCAATCTTATCAAGCGACTACGTGACTACCGTCAGATCATATCCGCATCTAATGGTTGTCGCTGAATCTCTTGATCATTAACTTAACACATCTTTCATCTGGAGACCTGGCAACAATGTCTTTGTTTAATCTGAGATCTGACCCCTGGTTTATTCAGAGATTTAGCAACCATTGAATCTCCTTTTTGCATGATAATTTTTGAACCATAGTTATAATCAGGAGACCTCCCGACTACCGTTAGATTAAAACTCTAATCAATGGTTGTTGCTAAATCTCCAATTCTTTCTCTTAACTCACTTTTGATCACGAGACTTCGCGACAATAGTGAAACTTTAACTTATGAACTTAACTCATAACCATGGGTTTTATCAGGAGACAACGCGACTGTGTAATCTCAAAGTTGCCAAACCAAATAACTAACTCTGCTATGATCATGAGACAATGCGACTACCGTCATATCATAACTTAAAATCAACAATCCACATTAAATCTCAGAACCATTTTGGAATATTCTATTTTATTAAGAGACTACGTGACCAAGGCTTTTCGCAAAGTCTCCAAATCATAAAGAATATTTAGTTTTTCTTATGAGACTTGGTGACTGAGAAATAAGCACATGCACATAAACTCTACTTAAGACATGAAAAAGGTAACATAAAAATAGAACCATCTTGGGAAATTTAGGGATTAATGCATTTAGACTTAAAATGGCCTAAGGGTTTAGGGTTTTCCAACCTTTTCAAAGAGATTTAGGGCTAAAGAAATACTTGCAAAAGTATGAAAAGAACTTCCAATATGAATTTTTACCTTCTGAGTAAAATCATGACAAACACTTGAAAAATTTTCAGGGTAAACACCAAAATAGGAAATACAACCAACATACAGATCTTAAAAAAAGCTGGATGAAGAAAGACTATACAAGAAGAGCCTAGAAAGAAGATCAGACCTTTCAGAGGTAGATGCTTTAGAAGCAACAAAGTTGGACACATGAAGAGAGACTGAAGAGGTAAAATTACTTACAAACCCATTTCTGGTTTTTTCTTCAATTGTTATGAATATGGACACAAGAAGACAAAATGCAGGAATCTTGATCAGTCCTACACTAAGAAAGATTACATTAGAGAAGAAAAAATAGCTAAGATCACATGTAACAAGTGCAATAACTTTAGGCACATCACAAAGTATTGTAAGTTGTAGATTAATCAGAATGGATCATCTCCTACATGCTACAAATGTAACAATCAAGGACATATAGTGATGTTTTACATGTATAATGAATCTACAGGTATTAGAAGACCACCTATTGTTAATTGTTATAAATAAAAATGTTGATGATGTTGGAAAAATTATGGTTGAATACATGGAAGAGTTTGAAAATCAATTTGTGAAATAAAGTTGTAAAGTTTGGAAAGCGAAGGAACTAAGTGAGCCTAAGTTTCAGGATGATTCATTAGTTGATATTAAACCTTTGCTTGATGTTACATTGACCTAAATAGCCAAGCATGGCATTAGGGGGAGCTTTGGAGACATACACAGAAAACCATCTAACCCATGTATATCTGAAATAATCTTTTAAGATCTTATGGAGAGTATGTATGATTGATATGAAATGCCTATTTGAGATCGCACAACTATACACACTATATCTTGTGATCGCCAGATTGATGATCGAATGGTTCATTGTAGAGTTGAGTTTATTGGGAATTTTTTTTTAAATCTCACAAAGAAGTATAAGGGTAATCAAAATATCTTATCTAATCATTTCTCAAAGATAAGAGTTGAAGAAATCAGTGATTTGAGCGAGAAAGACTAAATAAGATAGGGCATTTGCAGTTGGTCAAAGGGAGAACTCATAGATTTAGCAAATAAAAGGTATTTACATGACTTGTGAGCTTTTGAATATGGAAAATCTTATGATTTTTTATGTAAATGAGGGGCCTAGATACAAATTATAGATTCATCCATTTATATCAACCGAAGAGAACCCTGAAGGTGCATTTTCTCAAACGCCCTATGGAGTTCTACATGTTGAGGATATTAGGGATTATATCCACTGTAAGTATGAGTCTCTGGGAGACTTTGAGATCTTCAAATAAATGAAAGATGTGATAAAAGAGGATAGAAAATGGAAGGATGAGTTCTCTCATCTTGAGAACTTAAGTGTACTGAAAATGACAGATGTGCATGAGTTTGACGAAGAAGAATGGTGAGAAACCTATAAAGATTTGCAGTGATTTTATCTATGTCATTACTACTCTGGATAACTATGGAGTCATCCCTATAGCAGAGAAGAAGACCAAGAAATTAGTGGAAACCATGACCCACTCTAAATGGGATAAATAGTCGATGAGTGTGTCTGACATCTTCCAACAAGATGTAAGACTACTTGCAACAATACTAGTGTACAAACTTCATTATAACAGCTGACCAAATTTAGTTTATGCTGGTGTTATAATGATAAAATATAAGATGGTAAAGGAGAATGTCAAGTATAATATTTTTGAAGTCCTTTCACAAAAATTAATGGAAAATGTGAAGTAAATAAAGACAGATAGGACCAAGGCATTCATATTTGGATCAGTGTTGATATATATGTATATACACATTATGCATAAATTTCCTGGTATGCACCAAAGAGCATTGAGAGACAATGAACCCAGTGGCCTGAAAGTGTAAAATAGTTACATAAGATAGAAAAACACATGGGTAGATGGAGAACTATTTGTGATGATCAAAATCTTGTAGAGAGAAATGAAACTAAGAATGAGGATACCAGAATAGATGGTAAAGAAGTATAAAGATACAATCTATTTCATGGTTGAAACTGAATGTGTGTGTTTTGAATAAGTAGAACCGAGGATGAATTGGTGTTACCCTATGGGGTATGTGATGCAAAGACTTCCTATAATCCTCTAAGGAGTCTAACTCAACCCAAGGGATTCACCAAAGCTTGGAACCCTCTTAAGGAATTAGACTCAACTCAAGGCCTTACAGAAAGGTTGTGACTTAAGTTAGCCCACATGACACACCCTTGAACAATATCTCCTTAGTTTTAACTTTATCCTTCATTCCCCATCATACCCCAACTCTAACTTATTACCAATTGGTAACATACCAACCCATACATCATGATATTAGTCATCATTTCAAGGCATACTAGCCTTTTATTCTTCACCCAAACTCCAACTGCCCACTCTAATGGATACTAGGGTCTTCATCCTACCCTAGCCAACTTGTATCTTTCCTCCACACACTCTCCCTTACAACACCTTCTCTTGATGAAAATTATTCAATTGTGTATTGTCATTGATGTTTACACAAATGTCTAATCCTATCCGAGAATAGTTAGTGTATGCCAAGCTCTCTCAGGAATTGAAGAAGACCAAAGTGATTTTTAGTTCTAACCGAGCTCACTCATGCATTACAGTATTGGTTGGGTATTGAAGGATTTTAGTATTAACCTAGTTATTCTTTTAGTGTCATCCGACAAACAAAAGTTTACATTTTATGGTTAATTGGTTATATGCAGCCGACAAACTTAAGTTTTATTATTTATTTGAAAGGTTATTCAAGCCGACTTGACAAGGCTTATCATATATATATATATATATATAAGGTCAAATGTGGATTGAATGTGTGGAAGAAGAAAAAGAAGTGTGTGTTTTTTATATGAAGACCGAAGGAAAAATTAGATGGGATTTTGATTAAGGATAGAAAATACAGAGCTAGAATAGAATATTAGGTCAGTAAGGATCAGTTTTAAAACTAGACAAAGAGATCTGAATCAGCAAAGTCAGTTGCTTCGACAAATAGGTCAATCCATTGTTACACTCTAACAATTGTAGTAGTGAGCCAAAATTTCTTAACATAGTAGAATTAACAGTCTTTTGTAAATCCTCTCACAAGGCCACTCCTTACAGGGTGATTAAATCCTCTAACATGGTCACACCTAACAATGTGTATTGTAACCTTTAACAGGGTTGGAGCCTAACAAGGCTCACTTTAGAAGAGTGAAAAATAATAACTAGTTGCAGTTGGTGGTTTTTCCTGTACTAGGTTTCCACATTAAATATTGGTTTTATCTATGTACATGTTATTTGCTTTATGCTTTTTGTTTTTTCAATTAATCATAGTTAATATCTTAATATTTTCTATGTTAACCGAGTGATAGTAGAATATTTGTGTTAATCGAGTAACAATGATAAATTTGTTTAAGACATCTAAGGGACTTAGGGTTTTTTTTTATGGTAATTGATTCACCACTCCCCTCTGAGTTAATCAACTCATTTCCAACAATTGGTATCAGTGCTCTTGGTGCTTTCAAGAAAGGTTTAAAGGCCTAAGCTAAGTATCAGAGATTTCCTACAGAAGGGAGATCCCCAATCTTAACAAAGATAACTTTGATGCATAGCAAGATTTGATGAGGCTACATCTATCTACTATTGGAGACACTGGTTCTCAATTCCTATATCAAAAGTATGTGGAACTACCGAGACTTATTTCTATGGAACAAATGATGGACATGAATAATCATAACATAATGATGATTGATATTGCTTCTTCACTCAGCTATTCCAAATTTGATGAAGTCAAGGACTGCCCTACTGCCTATGATATGTGGAACAAACTACATGATATACATGGAGGAGATAACAATGTAAAGAGAGCCAATGAAAAGTGTTTCTGAGGTCAGTTTGATCAGATGAAAATGAAAAAAGGAGAAGACATTATAAAATACAGTGAACGAATCAAGAAAAGTGTCAGTGCCATCAGAGCTGTCGGTGTAACAATTAAAGAAGAAATAGTGGTTAGTAAGGTATTGAAAAATTTACTTCCTATCTATGCTATTAGAGTTTTATATATTCAAGAGATGAGGTGCAGTAATGATATAACTCTGGATGCATTGGTTGGAAGGCTTACAACTTTTGAGTTGGACAATTTTGACAATTATTCTCCTAATCCTAGAAATTTTGAGTTTGCATTCAAAGCTAAATTAAACCTTGGTAAGATGGATAGAAAAGGAAAACAGATTGAAAGTGACAGTGATGATGAGTCTGATGATGAAGATCTAGAAATTATTGAAGCATTACTTGCAAAGAGGGTTGCCAAAGGAAAGTACAAAGGAAGAATACCATTGATTTTCTTTTCACGTAATGAGGTTGGTCACATTTCTACTAAGTGCCCAAACAAAGAAGACAAAGAGTGTCTGAACAAAGAAGACAAAGATGAGAACAAAATTCAAAAAGTATGAAGGCAAGAAAGATTTCAAGAGTTACAAAAGCTACAATGAAAAAGGTAAGAAATCTTGTTATATTGTAAAAGATTCTGATAGGGATGAAGATGATGATGAAGATGAAATGGTTTACATTTCTATTAAGGATGAGTCAGACAATGAAGATAATGAATAGAAAATAGTATACTCTCATCTAAGCAAGAATGACACTTGGATAATTTATAGTGGTTGTTCTCACCACATGACTGGTGATAAAACCAAATTTAAACATCTTGAGAAATATGATGGTGGGAGTGTCAGTTTTGGGAATGATGAACCTTGCTATGTGAAAGGTAAAGGTTGTATTGCTCTAATAGAAGGAATCAAATGTGATAATGCTTATTATGTTGAAGGACTAAGGTGTAATCTACAAAGTATGGCACAACTAAATAACATTGGTTTCAAGGTAGAATTCATGAATGGTAAGGGAAACCTAGTTGGAACTAGCAGGCACACAAAAGGTAATCTATTCTATCTTGATATCTCTAAAAGTTCATGTATTATTGCACAAGTAGAAGAAAGCTGGTTATGGCATAATAGGTTATGTCATATGAACTTTTATAACCTGGTCAACATAAGCAAGAAAAAAAGAGTAAGAGGTATTCCTATTCTAAAGAAACTTGAATTAGCAATAAGAAAACAATGTCAAATTGGGAAGATGGGAAAGACTAGTTTCAAGAGAAAGAATTACAATAAAAAAGAAGTCTTGGAGTTAGTACATACTAATTTGTGTGGACCACTTGGAACAAAAAGTTATATAGGTGAGAAGTATTTCATTCTATTTATTGATGACCAATTCCAGAATGATGACTGTTATCTTTCTCAAATAAAAATCAAAAGCTTTTCACAAGTTTAAATGGTACCTTTCCAGATTTGAGAAAGAAACATGAAAGAAACTTAAATGCTTAAGATCTGATAGAGGAGGTGAATTCATTTCTAACGAGTTCAATGAATTCTCCAATGAAAAAGGAATCTAGAGACAAGTATCTACCTCAGGTACACCACAGCAGAATGGGATACTAGAAAGAAGAAATGGATCTATTATGGATTGTGCAAAGACCTTGATGATTGAGAAGAATGCTTCTACCAAATACTAGAAAGAAGTCATCAGCACTGCAATTCACACCTTGAACAGAGTTCAATTGAAGAAAGGTACTAATAAAAAACCTTTTGAATTATGGTATGGCTATAAACCCATTGTTCATTATTTCAAAGTATTTGGAAGTAAATGTTACATCTTTAAGGAAGCAAGAAATGGAAAATTTGATGTAAAATGTGATGAAGGTATATTCCTAGGTTTCTCCTGCAAAAGAAATACATATCAATGTTTGAACCTTGCCACTCATAATGTAATAGAAAGTGTACATGTAAAGATTGATGAGTTTGTAGAGAGAAGTGAAGAACAAAGTAGTAAATATCTTGAGGACTATAGGAACTTTGTGTATTATGAACCTGATACTATACCTAAGACACAGGCAATGGTGATAGGACAACCATCTTGTCAACCAATAAATTCATCACCAAAAATCTTGTTGCAACATGTGCAACCCAAGATGCTAACTGAAGAAACCAAGTCTCAAAATGAAGAAACCAAGTCACAGACAGAGGAAACTGAGTCACACACAGAGCCACTCGAGTCTCAGATAGTGGCACCCAAGTCTCAGACAGTGGAACCGGACTATGAGATAGAAGAGAAGAACAAAATATTTGAACATGGTGAATAAAGTGGATCAAGCCCAGAATCAAAGAGGAAGGAACATATACTTGCAAAATATGTCAGAAGGCATCATGCACCCGAGGAAATAATTGGATATCAGATAGAAGGTGTAATGACAAGGAACAAAATTAAAGGTACATGTTTTCTTAGTGAAATTGAACCTAGATCTATTAAAGATGCATTGAATGATGAAATCTGGATAGAAGCCATGAATGAAGAGATTGAGAAGATAGAAAAGAACAAAACTTGGACTCTTGTACCTAGACCAAAAGACAAAAATGTGATTGGTACTAAGTGGGTTTTTAGAAACAAGATGAATGAGAGAGGTGAAATTTCCAGAAACAAAGCAATATTAGTATGTAAAGGATATGCTCAAGAAGAGGGTATTGTTTATGGAGAAAATTTTACTCCCGTTGCAAGACTTGAAGGAGTTAGAACTATTTTGGCATATGCTACACATAAACGATACAAGGTATATCAAATGAATGTAAAATCTACATTCCTGAATGGAATTCTTAAAGAAGAAGTCTATATTGAGAAACCTGGAGGTTTTTTTATCCTAACAAAAGGAATATGGTTTGCAAACTGCATAAAAACTTGTATGGACTAAAGCAAGCTCCTAGAGCCTAGTATGAAAGATTGTACGGTTACTTAGTAAGTATTGGATTTCAGAGAACTAATGACAATAGTAGCTTGTACATCAAAGAATGACCTCAGAACAAGATACTATTAGTAGATATATTTGTTTACTATATACTATTTACTAGATATGATGATTTATGCAAATCATTCTCTGAAGCTATGAGTGAGGAATTTGAGATGTCTATGTTTCATGAAATCAAATTCTTCGTTGGTTTACAAGTTTATCAAATGAAGGATGGTATCTACATTACCCATTCTAAATACAACAAAGAGATACTAAAGAAATTTGAAATGGAAGACTCCAGACCAATTGGGACACCTATGCCTACTAGACATAAATTGTCTAAGGATGACAATTCAAAGGAGGTAAATCAGACTACATACAGATCCAAGATTGGTAAAATTAAATATGTTTTTCACACTAGACCTAATATTGCATTAGCAGTTGGTATTGTTGCAAGGTTTTTAGCTAATCCTAGATAGAATCACTTGATGGCTATCAAAAGGATTCTAAGATATATTAAGGGTACTAAAGACTATGGATTATGCTATAAGAAAGGAGGAAAATTTGATTTGAAGACTTTTTCTGATGCTGATTCGGCAGGAAGTGTTGATGACAGAATGAGCACAAGTGGTTGAGCATTGTTCCTTGGTAAGAGATTAGTCTCTTGGACCAGTAAGTAACATAATTGCATTTATCAGTCTACAACAGAGGCAGAGTATGTTGCTGCAGCAATAAATTGTTCAAATATCATATGGTTCAAACATTTTTTGACAGGCATGAAGGAGGGAATCAAAGAACTAGTTATTATCTACGGTGACAACACTAGTGCAATTAAAATCTCAAAGAACCCTGTCATGCATACTAAGACTAAGCATATAGAAAAAAAGTATCATTTCTGGAGAGAATTGGTTCAGGACAAGGAAGTAAGGTTGGAATATGTGAATACTAAAGAACAAATTGTAGACATATTCAAAAAACCATTACCTAAGCATGCATTCTTGAATCTTAGAGGAAAGCTCGGGGTGATTCCCCTAACTGAGGCTCACTAATGGAAACATTAGTGATGCATCAACCGAGATACATAATAGATTTAACATGTTGATGAAGATTGTTACAGCTTATTGCATATGAATCAGTACAAATAGGTACATTACAACTTCATTAGATATATATTGGATGGTGTCTTTGGCATTGGTTGTAAAAGAGGGAGAGATTGTTAATGTCATGCCAAAAGAAACTATTAAAGGAAATATTACTGAGGGAGAGATTGATGATAGGGGGAGAAAATTTTATCAGAAGAAAAGATTAATGTAAGAGGGAGAAATTTGTATTTCAGTGATTGTGAAGATAGAGGGAGTTTCTCTAGATGAGGATCATAATGAAGCTAAGGACATTAATAAAATTTTATCTTTGTTACTTTTTCTCTATAATTATTTGTATTATGACATGTTGTGTTTCCATGAATGCCAAAGAGGGAGATTGTTGATGACAATTATTCAATTGTGTATTTTCATTGATGTTTAAACAAATATAGTGATGTTTACACAAATGTCTAATCCTATCTTAGCACAGTCAGTGTATGCGAAGCTCTCTCGGGCATTGAAGAAGACCAAAGTGATTTTCAGTTCTAATTGAGGTCACTTGGGCATTAAAATATTGGTTTGGCATTGAAGGATTTCAGTATTAACCGAGTTATGCTTTTAGTGTCAGCTGACTAATAGTAGTTTAAATTTTATGGTTAATTGGTTATATGCAACCAACAGACTTAAGTTTTATTATTTATTTTAAAGGTTATTCAAGCTGACTTGACAAGGCTTATCATATATGTATAAGGTCAAATGAGGATTAAATGTGTGGAAGAAGAAAAATAAGTGTGTGGAAGAGAGAAGGCGAAATAAGATGGGATTCTGATTAAGGATAGAACATACAGAGGTGCAATAGAATATTTGGTCAGTAAGGATCAAGTTTTAAAGCCAGAGACAAAGATATGAATCAGCAAAGATAGTTGCTTCGACAAATAGGTCAATCCATTGTTACTCTCTAACAATTGTAGTAGTGAACCAAAATCTCTTAACAGAGTCGACTTAACGGTCTTTTGTAAATCCTCTCACAAGGTGACATTTTTATACTGAAGTGTTTGAAGACCTCTCAAAAGGCCACTCCTTACAGGGTGATTAAATCCTCTAACAGGGTCACACCTAACAGTGTGTATTGTAACCTTTAACAGGGTTGGCTCCTTACAGGGCTCACTTCAGAAGACTGAAAAATAGTAACTAGTTTTTGTGTGTGTGATTTTTGTACCTGTTAAGAGAGACACAACACTTCAATAGATAATTTCATTAGTGAAAACAAGGGGTTAGAAAACATAGCAATCACCAAAATCGATCTATTGCTTCCTATCTAGGAGGAGTATGAAAAATGACATAATAGCCCTCAGATTATGCATATTCGAGTGAAAAATACAACCTAAGAATGAAAGATTCAAATGAAAAGTAATCTAAATGATTCAAAAACATGCATGCTAGCTCTAGAAATGAAGATTATAGCAATACAAGATATCAAAACTATGATGCAATATAAATCTATATGAAAATGAGTAGCATAACAATGCTTTCAACTCTTCAAAATTAGGATCATTACAACAATTTATTTCATAAAATCAAGGGCAAAGAAAGGGCTTCCAAAATCAAGAATGAAGGGCCATTAGAGCTCAAAATCCATCCTATTTATAGGAGAAATAGAGGAAGGGGAGAATACTCTAGAAGGGCTTCCATTAATGAGAGTGTAAGACTCATTAATGAGGAGTGGTGGAAGGAATATCTAAGAGCCATTAATGCTTCATCTATGAAAGAATTAATGAGGTATGGGTGAGGGTTTAAGAAGCATGGGTGAGGGTGGTGCAAGAGCACCTAAAGTTAGGAACATTTCTAAGCGAGAAGTCAAACTACTATCTGTTGGTGTTGCTCGTCGACAATGTCCAATGGTTTTTGTTCTTCGGTGATGCTTGTTGGTGGTGTTCGTCAGAAATGCTCATCGGTGATGATATCCAATGTCTTTGTTTTTTATTAGGGTTAGAAACTGATGATGTTTCTCTGTTCAGAAAAGTCAACTATGGCGCTCAGTAATGTTGGTTATCGACCTAGGAAATGTGGGATGTGACATTTGTGACTAGCTAGGTCATTTGTAATGACTCTCTACGTGTCATTTTTTCTTGAAAGGATTAGGGAAACCTATTCCTATTCTGGAAGGGTCATTTATTGCTTAGTTTGGCCACCTTTGCAGGGTGGTTGAATTTTTCCATGAGTATCAGATATTTTGGAGATATTTTTGATGGATGTATATATAGTTGAAAAGCTTTTATAGATTAGAGAGAGAGGGATATAGATAGACTAGAGAAGGAAACAGACATAGATCATATCATCCTATAATATTTTAGTTCTTGTGAATAAGAAAGAACATATTTAATGGATTCCATGTGTAGTGTGTGTTGTGTTCTTCAAGTTGAACCCGTCGGTTTAGCTTGGGAAATGAACCTATCCAAATGGGTTCTGTAGCATGAAAAAGTAGCTTTACGGTGTAAACCTGGTCTAGGGAACTTGAGGTGAAGATCTTAGTAATTTCCTCAAGTTGGGGTGAAACAATACCCTATAAGGTCTATGCAAGAGACCTTAGAGCACAGTCAAGATGACTGTCAGTAACAACTGGACCTTGGTAGTTTTACATCAGATTGGTATCAGAGTGAGTTTGAGAATTGGGCTTGTGTTGTTTGGGTGTGATTTTTAGAAGAGTCTATGAATTCATCCAATATGGTGACCAACATAGAGCCGGCAAGGAAGTAGATCCTTGTAGTTGGAAAAAAAAAATATTCAAATTGATTTTGACAATAGAATTGAGGGTAATCTATGAGGAATACAAAGCCTTTAAAGATTCAGAAAGAAAGTAAAGAGAAGTAGTAGCAGGAAAGAAAGAGGAAGCAAGAAACCAAATACTAGAAGAGATGAGAAACATAAGAAAAATAATAGAGGAAAATGAAACCAAGCTAATGGTAACTCAAAGAAAGTTACGTGAAATCCTAGAAAAGGAGAAGAGAGATGAGTTCTTGTGCAAGCAACAAGACGATGACCAAGCACCTATTGAGGAGAAGATTCCAAATGTTGCAGAAATTCTTAGTAATAAATCAGATATGATATGTGCAGATGCTTTAGAGTCAAAGTATCTTGAAGAGGTATGTGAAGATGAGGATCAGATAGAGGTCAAAGTTGAAGAAAAAGTGTAGAGTTGTCCATTGGTAGGACAAGAGGAGCAATTAGATCTGACAACAAAGACTAAGCCAAAGGTAGTGGAGGAATCCCTTGGTGCAAGGGGTTATACATTTGGTGAAAAGAAGTTTGTAGAGGATGCTACTAAATTTACTAGGGCTATAAGTCATGAGAATGACAAGGAGACTCAAGTTGGGACAGTCATATGTCCTATAGAGGATGCACACAAACAAGGCATTTCCCATGAAAAAGTGGTGGACCAATTGAAGGTTCTTGCAAAGGAAGGAGTGATGATTGTTGATGGCCTTTTGATTCATCAAGGTCACTAAGAAGTACCCCCAAATTGGAAGACAAGGAAGAGGTAATCCATGGGACATGGATTATTTTGCACCCTAGGAGTATGGTGTAGGAGCACCTAAAGTTAGGAACATTTCTAAATGAGAAGTCAAACTACTATCCATCGGTAATGTCTGATGGTTTTTGTTTATCGGCGATGCTTGTTTGTGGTGTTCATCAATGATGCTTGTCGGTGATGAAAGCCAGTGTCTTTGTTTTTTGTCAGGGTTGGAAACTGATGATGTTTCTTTTGTTTAGAAAAGTCAACTCTAGCACTCGATAATGTCGATTAATGACCCAGGAAATGCGAGATGTGACATTTGTGACCAGCTGGGTCATTTGCAATGACTCTCTATGTGTCATTTTTTCTTGAAAGGATCAGGGACACCTATTCCTATTCTGGAACAGTCATTTATTACTTAGTTTGGCCACCTTTGCAGGGTGGTTGAAGTTGTCCATGAGTATAAGATATTTTGGAGACCTTTGCAGGGTGGTTGAAGTTGTCCACGAGTATAAGATATTTTGGAGATATTTTTGATGGATGTATATATAGTTGAAAAGCTTTTATAGATTAGAGAGAGAGGGATATAGATAGACTAGAGAAGGCAATAGAAATAGATCATATCATCTTGTAATAGTTTAGTTCTTGTGAATAAGAAAGAACATATTTAATGGATTCCATGTGCAGTGTGTGTTGTTCTGTTCTTCAGGTTGAACCCATCAGTTTAGCTTGGGAAATGAACCTATCCAAATGGGTTCTGTAGCATGAAAAAGTAGCTTTACGGTGTAAACCTGGTCTAGGGCACTTGAGGTGAAGATCTTAGTGACTTCCTCAAGATGGCGTGAAAAAATACACTATAAGGTCTATGCAAGAGACCTTAGAGCACAGTCAAGCTGACTGTCAGTAACAACTGGACCTGGGCAGTTTTACATCAGAGGGTTTAAGGTCAATCCTGATAACTTTGACTTTAGGGGGAGGGTTGAATTACTAATCACACCCTAATCAAATGTGACAAGCTTAAGAGTAGCTTAGGATTAGGATTAAGGCTTAAGGAATGTGATTAAGGAGATAGAGATGGGAGGATAGAGAATGAGTGGAGGGGGACTAGCTAATTAGGGTTAATTAGATAATTAAGAAGAATTAGCATGTGAGAAGGGGTTGGGATGAGTTTGAACTCGTGGTTGGTTAGTTGAGATTGGTTAGGTTTGAAGGAATATTAATGAAATTAATTGTTGTAATAACATATTCACTCAATAATAGGGATTTAATTAATCATTTAAGCTTTTGATTTCTTTGTAATAATTAATTAGGACTATAGCCAAATGGACTCAATTTAGGCTAGGGAATTGATTTTGCATGTGATGAGGTATGATTTAGGATTTCATTAATTCACTTTAAATGAATTACCTTAGCTAGGTTATGATTTTAATTGATTGAATTGAATTGATTGGTTTGAATTGGCTAAAGTGATTAATGTAAATTAGTGATTAGATCACTTAGGAGATTAAATCTGATTCAAAAGAATTATGTTAGTTGATTGAAGAGTTGTCTGGGTGTAATTGGGGGTATGATCACACCTAGGGAAAATAGGTTCTATGGTGAGAGAAGACCAAATCTAGGTGGTTACATTTTCCCCTCTTTGAATTGATGTGCAAGAAATGCACTGATTCAAAGAAAGTTTTTGATGTTGACTTCAGAAAGATTGAGAATTTCACTCATGATCAAACAAAATGCTTGATGAGATCAGTCTCACACTTGATCAAACTAAACTGATAGTATTGATTTTGAACTTGGTTTTTTTCCAAAGATCAATAAAAGATCTTAAAGATACCAATTCTAAACTTGGTTGTCATCCAAAGATTCATAATACTGATTCCAAACTTGGTTGTCATCCAAAAGTCAGTATGAAGCTGCCAGGTGCTTAGTAAGAATCTTTTGAAATGAGGAAACACAATATATTCTTCTTATGAGAACCAAAGATTTCTATCCAACAATCCTGACTTAGTCAAGAAAATTGTCATGCCCCTAGTTTGTTTGATAATGAAGTAATTTTTAATGTTGTTTCGAGCAAAAAATTGATTGATGATAGTGTGATCATGCCCCCTCGGGTACAAAATCAAAGAAAAAAGAATGAAATCCCTCTGTTGAAATGATGTATCACTTGCAGTGATCAAGTAGGGGAATGAAAGAATGGATTAGAAGAAGTGAAGAAATGAAGGTGTGTTTTGAGAAAACACATAGGTACCAAGTTAATCACATTTTCAAAAGGTGAGTTCGATTTTGTTCCCGATAGATCAGAGATTTTAGGAAGCATGGGCATGTAAATATCTTAGATTTCAGATGAATTAAAAATAGAAATGAGTTTGAGCTCAAATCCTTATATTGTTGTTTCAAAATGCATCATGCAATCTATAAATGCAGCTATATGCAGACTCTTAGGACTATCACTGATTTGCAGATATTGTAGCATTTTATCATCGTTGGGAACTTTTGGAATGTATATCACCTAATAGTACAACAATCACTAATATCCACTGATATTATGAAAGTATAAATACTATTTTTATTTGGAATGCCAAAAATAGACATAGGCATCAAGGCATAGAAGCTAGGACAACAAGATAGTCACCTTCCTTTTACTATATCAGATTCTGCAAAAGGCAAGATATTGGACCTGTAATGACCTTGAAAATTCATATCCTTGGGTACATTATGCTTTGTATACCTTAGTAAGAATCTAAGTTAGAAAATAGACAAGGAAATTATTTCAACCTCACTGTAGTTTACACATAACAAAGATCGAGATATATGTGGCTATCCACTCATGTTGGCGGCTCTTACCATAAACATCCAAGTTAGGTGAAATTTATAGGATCATTTGGAACAATCACCACACAAAAAAAACCAAGAAAACATTATTCCCCCATCCTTGCGACTCTTTTTCTTTTCACAAACATCATGGAGTAACTCAGAAGACATAACAACTATCAATTGTGAATCAATCAAAGAAAACTCATAACTGCCTAGATGCCCCTAGGTAAATCATCATCAGAACATAAAAGAGTCATAATCAAACCAATATCAAACTGTGTTTAGGTAGTATTGAGAAATACTATAAATTCATTTTTCAATCGCAGTATAGATTCAACAATCAAAAGGTAAAATTCAAGCAATATGTGTTCCATGTCTGTGTACATCATTTATTCCTGTTTTCAATCCCATGTGGGTCATAGGAACACTGTTAGTGCAATGTTTGTGTCATCCTTGTTTGTGAAAGTGACCATTTAGCATAAGCATTGAGAAGCATGGTATCACAAAACAAACCATCCTATGATGACCTAGCAGACACAACCTATCAAGCTGGCAGAGATGCCCCTAGTGCAGAATGACTTGATCCTAAGATAGAAATACAGACAAATCCCAAGCAAGGATAAGATTTCATAAGGAAACAAAGTCAAATTTTAGCACAGGTGCAATCGTGAAGGTTTAGTATTAGTAGTGCATTGATAGATGGAGTGTAGAACACAAGTGACGTCTAATTGCCAGGTTTTCACCACTTGGAAAAACTTTTTATTCTTTTTGCTACCAAGATGCTTGTTTTGCCAAGTTGTCATCAAGGCCCTTTTCTCTTTTTCAATTTTTTTGCTATTTTTTCTTTTTTTGAATGTTTTTGTAGTATCAAGGCGCCTATTTTCCAGGTTTTCACCAAGGATACCTTTCTTCAGGACTTTTTCCACTATTTTTGGATTTCTTCAAGATTAATTTTATGAATGTTTTTGGCATTTTCTGAGAACTATTTACTGTATAGGCTTGCTAGCCGAACGTCAAGCATAGAACCACTTCAAATGTAGAGAATTGATAGGATCTAGAAGGATGTCTCCCTTAGGTGTAGCTAGTTGATAAGCTCCAGTCCCAAAAGTAGCAGTGATAACATAAGGTCCCAACCAATTAGGTTCAAACTTTCCTTTCTGCTCTCTATTAGGCTGGTTCTTAGGATTCTCCTTTAGGACAAGAACCCCCACTTGAAAGTTTTCATGGTTTGACCTTCTTGTTGTACCCTTGGGACATACATGCTTGGTACACATTCAAATGATTGAATTCATGTTGTCTGCACTCATCTAGTAGGTCTAAAGAATTCACCCTGTCAATGTGGTATTTCTCATCAGTAACAAGACCTTGTAAAGATATCCGCAAAGAACAGATTTCAACCTCATTAGGTAGTACTGCCTTAGTTTCATAAACTAGGGAAAATGGTGTGGCTCTTGTTGGCGTTCAAATTCTTGTTCTGTAGGCCATAGTGTCAGATTCAGTTGTAAAAGCTAGTCTCTGCTAGACTTACTTACAGTTCTATGTAGGATCTTGAGAATATTCTTATTAGATGCCTCAACTTGTACATTACCTTGAGGATAATAGATTAAGGAGCAATGTTGAGTGATGTGGAATTGTTCACAAAGGTCATCAATGTCTTGATTTTTAAATTAGCCCCCATTGTCTGTTACAATTGATGAGGGTATCCCATATCTACAGATAATGTAGTTTAAAATGAACATAGCCACCTATTTCCAATATATTTGATTAGTGGCATGACCTCGAAACACTTCGTAAAATACTCAATGGCTATAATGATGAACTTGTGACCATTCAAAGAATTGGGATATATTTGTCCAACCAAGTCAAAGGCCCATTGCTAATATGGCTAATGTGTAATGAGAGGTATAAGTTCTCTGGTAGGAGCATGGATGATATTTCCATGTGTCTGGCATTTAAGACATGTTTTGGAAAACTCTATAGCATCTTTTTCCATGGTAGGCCAGTAATAGCCTACTCTTAGTAGCTTCTTGGCTAGTGAAAAGTCATTTGAATGTGATCCACATACACCTTCATGGACTTCTTTTAATGCGCAATTGGACTCTTCGAGTTATAAACATCTAAGAAGCGTACCATCGAGACCTCATCGATATAAGTTATTAGTTATGAGGACGTAACGTGATTTTGTCCTAATCAAGGCTATTTTCTCATTTCTTCATAGATTAGTGGGAATGGTTTGGTCAGTTAGGTAAGCAATGACATTAGCATACCGAGATTGGTCTGGGGTGTTCAAAGCATAGATTACTTGGTATTTACGGGTATCAAAGGCAGGATAGGATAGTTCTTCCACCAAGAATTCATAGCGAAATTGATGTTCATCCAATTGTAACATGGATGCCAAGGTAGCCATAGCATCTGCATCTTTGTTTTCTATTCTGGGTATCTGTTGGAATGTGATGAAGACAAAGTAATTCTTTAAGTCATCAACCAGTTGTTTGTAGGGTGTCAACTTCTCATATTTTTTTTGGTAATCTCCATTAACTTGATTGATAATGAGCTGGGAGTCACCATATATGTGTAACTCTAAAATATTCCACTCCATAGCAAGCTTAAGACCGTTTACCAATGCCTCATATTCAGAAATGTTATTCGTGCATGGAAACATCAACTTGTAAGACTTGGGTATCTTGTAGCCTTGAGGATTTATGAACAGAACCCCTGCTCCAAAGCCTTGTTGCGTGAAAGAACCATCAAAGTACATCTTCCATGAATACTTAGTTAGATGCATAATGGTCTCATCAGGGAATTCAATCCTTAAAGGTTCATCATCTTGAAGTGGTGAATTATCTAGTTGATCTACGAGGACTTGTCCTTTAATAGCTCTTTGGTCTACATACTTAATGTCAAATTCACTTAGAATGAGGACCCATTTCACCAGACGCCCTATTAATGTTGTTTTACTTAAAAGGTACTTCAGAGGATCATTCTTAGCAATGAGCCTTACTATATGTGAGAGCATGTAGTGTCTCAATTTTTGTGATGCGAAGATGACTGCTAAGCATGCTTTCTCAATAATGTTATAATTGAGCTCATAGGAGACTAGTGTTCTACTGATGTAGTAGATAGCTCTTTATTTCTTAGTTTCATCCCATTGTGCTAGCAATACTCCTAGTGATGTAGCTATAACTAAAATATACAAGAGTAATGGTTGTCCATGAATGGGTGCCATAAGAATAGGAGGAGTAGCCATGTACCCTTTTAACTCTTTGAAGTTGGCTTCACAGTGTTCATCCCATTTGAAGGTGACCACTTTATGTAGAAATTGGGTAAAGAGTTGTGCTCTATCAGCAAGTTGTGACATGAATCTCCTAATTGACTAAAGTCTCCCTTGTAGTGTCCTCATTTGACTGATGTTGTGGGCAGGAGTCACCTCTAGAATGGCTTTGACTTTTGCAGGATCTACCTCAATTCCCTTCGCCAAAATAATAAACCCCAAGAGCTTTCCTGATTGGACCCCAAAGACACACTTCTTTGGATTGAGCCTGATTTGAAATTGCTCCATATGATCCAATATTTTTCTTAAGTCCGCAATGTGTGTGCTCCTTTCTTTTAATTTAGCCAAGGTGTCATCCACGTAATCCTCCATGTTTTTGTGCATCATATCATGGAATATAATGGTCATTGCTCTTTGATATGTGGCGCCGGAGTTATTTAACCCAAATGGCATGATGTTCCAGCAAAATTTTCCCCATGCACATGTAAATGCGGTCTTCTCATGATCCTCAGGATAAATTTTTATCTGATTATAGCATGAGAAACCATCCATTAGTGAATACATTTGGTAGCCTGCTGTGAGGTCTATGATCATGTCAATATTAGGTAGTGGGAAGTCATCCTTAGGGAATGCCTTATTTAAGTCCCTGAAGTCTGTACAGATCCTAATAGATTTACCAAATTTAGAAACTAGGACCACATTGGAGATCCACCCTACATAGGCAATGAATCTGATAAATCCAACCTTCAACAATTTCTCTAGCTCTGCTTTTACTAGCAATGCAACATGAGGATGCATCTTTCTTAGTTTTTGTTTTGTGAGCTTGATCCCAGGAGCTATACAGAAATGGTGCATGATTAGATTAGGATCTAGTCCAGGAATATCTATATAAGACCATGCAAAGTTTATCTTCTTCTCTTTTAGGAACTTAGTGAAATATGTCTTCTCCTCTTCTGACAAAGATTATGCTAGTTGTACTATTTGAGTATTTTCAGCTATACCCAAGTTAACTGGCTGTGTTGGTTTGATCAGAACTAAAGACCTTTCTTGAAAGTACTTGGGAAAGATATCAATAATCTCATCCTTTCATGCCTTTGAGAGGTTTTCACCATGAGATACATCTTTTGTTTTTACTATTTTAGGATCTGACATTGCCACAACATGGTTTTCACTGTCAGTTCCCTTTTTCTTTTTCTTTTTCAAATTTTGACTGAGAAACTTGATATCCTCCTATGACATGTTCACGCTCCTTGCATTGGTGGAATAAGGGTAAGGTTCACAAGCGTTTAGATAGCAAGCCAAGGTGTAGTCCTTGGGAAAGTTGAGGATAAGAGTAGGATCTGTACTAGTCCAATCAATTAGGTCTAGATTTATCAAAGATAAGGAGTTAGACTCTAGGAAGGACAACATTGCGTTAGCATCAAGACTATTAACTGACAGGACATGTCCTGTTAAGTTAATTTCTTCGATGTTTAGAGCAATAAGAGCTAGATCATCATTAAAAGGGTCATTGTTAGTTATATGTGGACCAAAATCTAGTGACTTGTTAGTAGAACTTTCATCATCATCTCTTCACAAAATGAGGCTTCTTTCTTGTCACCTCTGAAATTCTTCTAGACTTATGAGAACACCAGTCTCTCAATCAATGATTGGGGGAAGGAACTCTTCCTCTAGTTCAGGAATATCAGCGTTGTTAGGAGTAGTGTTAGAATGTTCACGAGGTGTTGAGGGAGCTGCAAACATGTGAATTGTATCTATTTTAATGTCTTCTATGGTGACAAATAGCTCATCCCATTCATAATCATGAGAGTCAATGATTTCTTCATTAGATCTATTTAAGTATTCAACAATAGTTATCTGATGTACTTAGTTAGCTATCTGTGGATGAAAGTGTGGTAGATCAAGGAAATGTGAAATTGTGACCAACTGCCCCCAGTTAGGATGTAAATCATGTTGTTGAGGTATGTCTTCAGTAACTATTTCTATCAATGTTACCTCTGGATTATCTTATGTTGTGTCTCCTACCTCTTGAATAGGAGCCTGTGGTAACAAAGGGATGCAAAGATCTTGCGGTACCTCAAAGCTTGGTACATATCGCTCTCCTTGATATTTGGGATTCTCTGTACCAATATGTAATAATCTTTCATAAGACCATTGTTCTAGTTCTATCTCTTCTATTTCATCACTCCCTTTGTCAAAGATCGGACTATCTTTTGAAGTAGGCTTGTCAATTTGATTGTTAAAACCAAGTCCTATTTTGTCTCTGGTATACCTGAATTCCATGTGCATAGGTTCAATAAGTCCTCTTCATGTGTCATTTATAGGTCCTTTTCCTTTGTATCCCATTTTCTTGAGGAGATCATATCCTTTACCATACTGTTGTGGGGATATTTCTACATGTTTTACCTCAGCTTCCGCTGGTTCTCCTTTGTAAAGCCAGTCCAAGACTGCCTATTCTTCCATGTTATCTAAAGAAGATGTGGATGCTTTAACCATGCTAGTTGCTTTGTGTATTTATGTCTCCTTGGATAGAGTAGGTGTAAATGTTGAGGAAGGTTTTCCATAGGATCTTGGTGATACCGAAAGTTCTATCAGTGATGGAGTCATGTCTAGTTTGTATTCTCCCATACCTATTTCTTCAAGTTTTAAGGTTTTTCCAAAAAATTTCATAGCCATGTCTTTGGTAGTCTAAGGAGAAATCTCATCCATAGCCTCTTTGTTATGTGGAATCATACTACCTACTTTGATATTGTTACAAGTATAATTAGCATTTGCAGGAATTGTTACTTCCACCCCATTATGTGAGAACTTGATACACTGGTGGTAAGTAGACGACATAGCTTGCATTTCATGGATCCAAGGTCTCCCCAACAGGATGTTGTAGGCCAAGAGTAGATCCAGAACTTGACATGTGACATTCCTTTCAATTGGTCTGACTCTGATGGGTAGAACAATAAGACCTTTAGAGGATCTTTCTTCCTCATCATAAGATTTGATAGTTATTTTGCTTCTAGAGTCAATGGTCTATTCTGAGAGACCCAGTTTCTTGATTAGATTAAGTGTACAAATATTCAATCCTGCACCTCCATCTATCAATACGCATCTAACATGAGATTTATGAATGAGGACTTCAATATGGAGGGGTTGATTATGTGGATGTGTTAATGATTTATCATCCTCTTTAGAAAAGGAGAGCTAATGTGGCGCTGAGATGTGATTGACCATCGCTTAGAATTTTTCTATATCAAGGTCCTTTGGGAAATTTGCGGCATGTAGGGCTTGTTCCAGGATTTCCCTATGCACTGTGGATATTTTAAGCAACTCAAAAATGGAAATTTTAGTAGAGATTCGTTGCAATTGGTCCACCAAGTCATACTTTTCTATAGGAATAGTTACCATGTATTTCGCTGTTGGTTTAAGGATAGTAATAACAGGAATCTTGGATGTTGATGCTAGTTTTGAGGAAGAATTGGGTCCTTTGATCATGACCTATGCTTGGCTCCGAGTCACCACATTTAATTGGAAAGAAACACCTTTGATTGTGACCACATTAATTGATTCAGTTTTAATGTCTAACATATTGATCATGTTATCATTATTGGAGTAGGTGTAGTTGACTTCATTACCATTTCCTTTAGATGCTTCCCCTTTCTCATAGTTAGGGAATGGTTTGTTAAATGTTGTATGATCTTCGTTAGTGGTGTGTCCCTCCAATTTAATCTTACCTCCTTTGATGAGGTCTTGAATAACATGTTTAAGCTTAAGGAAATTGTTAGTCTTGTGCCCCTTGTTTCTGTGAAAGACATACTAAGAGTCATCATCCCACCATTTTGGTTTGAATTCCAGATCCCATGGCTTGGAATATGGAATTGTGAGAACTTTGTTGTCTAATAGTGTCTTCAAAATAGTTTCAAGAGGATCTCCCAAAGGAGTAAATGTTCTATGAGGTTTGGAAGTCCATGGCTAACCTTTGCTATTATCATTATTTTCTTTAGGTATGGAGTTTGTTACCTTGGCATATTTTCTTTCTTGCTTGATGTTAGTTAGATTGAACACCTCAGGTTTAGGACCAATATTGGATGCGTCTACCATGCCATCATTGACAACATTTTTGTTTTGCTTCCACCATTTAGGTTTGGAGTTGGAGTTGTTAGATTTGTTCTCACTTTGAAGAGTGATCTCCCACTTTTTTACCATAAATTCTTCGATACGGATGGCATTTTTGATCATTCTGTCGAAGCTAGGGGAGTCTTTCATTTGTAATGCATAGTTTAATTTAGGTACTAGGTTATTAACAAAGATTTCCATTTTTTCAGATTCAAGAATAGCCCGTGAATACCGTGCAAAGATTTTCCTCCACCTTTGTAGGAAGTGGGTAAAGGATTCGCCAGTATTTTGTTTAGTGTTGCATAGATCCATCATAGTCACATCATGCTAGATATTATAGGAGTAATCTTGGATAAACTATTGTATTAACTCCTCAAAAGTTTTGACCTTGGGTGTAAGTTTTGAGAACCATTCCATGGCGTTGCCTCCTAGACTTCTAGGAAAAATTTGCATGAGGTATGTAGGTTCATGCTTGTACTCTATGCTAAGAACACAAAATTTTGTAACATGGTCATGTGGATTGGTCTCTCCCATATACTTTTCATGTTTTGGCCTTGCTGCGTTGGGAGGGAATGGAACCATAGTGATACTCTTGTCGAAAGGAAATGGATAAATGGAGTCCACCGAGTATTTTTGTTTGGGTTTAGCCTTCTCCTATTTGAGATTTGTAAGCTCTTTTTGCATTAAGGTAATTTTTTTGGCGAGAATGGAAATAGGAGTCAGTATTTCCTTTTCCTTCAGTTGTTCCACATCATAATCCTTGGGTAATTTTACGCTAGTGGATGCTAATGGAGAAAGTATTTCTCTTTATCTTCGTCAATCATCTTTTCCATTATCTTGTGGAACCTCTTTCTCTATTTTAGTTTATCGTATTCTTCTTCAGTGATGTCTTCCTCACTGCCTGATTCAAATAGAGGAAGTTCAAATGTGGGTTCTTCTTTTTCATCGATATCCTCGTGCTTTTGGTTTTTTCTATTGTCATATTCTTCAAAAGTTGCACTCCATTTGCGAGTGTTTCTATCCATTTGTGGATAGTCTAGATCGAGTAGGGAACTGTGATATGTCTCTACCTGAAAGTGTTGTGATTTAGGAGGTACTTTTTATCCTTTAGACATATACTTGTTTCATATTGTGTTAACCATGTGGTTGTTTCTTAACTTTGTCAATGTTTCCAGATAGTGTCAAGTAGAGTCTCAAATCGTTAAAGTGAGTGTGCCTAGGTGGAAGTATCATTTGAGTTTTGGTGGAAGTAAATGATTCCAGTGTCAAAGGGTTAGAATGCCTTGATAGAGAGCTAGGAATCAAGTTGTTGTAAAAAGTGGGTAGACCACACGCATTGAGACAGATTGTAAGAGTCTGACAGGAAATGCAAGGTAGACATTTGAAAAAAAATTGATACAGCCTCAGTGAGACCAAAAAAAGAAATAAGGATAGTTTAAAGAGTCAAAAGGGAATCCAAATTAAACTATCTTTCTCTGAGAGGCAACTATGCAAGTGCCTACTGTTTAATTTTTGTTACTTTTTTCTTGGAAGTGCGTGAAGTTTGTTTGATAAAAGATCGCGTTCTGAGATTTTTCAATGAGTGAAAAACACATGTAGACTAAGGTTTAAATTTTTTTTCCTGTTTGAAGGTGTTATCTTTTTAATGATTTTTAGTTACATCAAGCATTGTTGTATTGTTAAAGGGTGAACAAACACATCCTTATGCCCTATTTTCTAAGTAGAGGATGACAATCCTTTCTTGTTGACCTAGGTACACACTCAAATGCTAATTAGAATAAAGCCATCACCAAGCATGCAATGGCTCCAGTCATGATGTTGTATTAGCTGACTCCAAACACAAGTGAGGGCATGATATGAAGAGTGTCTTGGGGAAATTAATTTTTTCCTTGCACAAGGATTATCACCCTTTCGGGGGTGAGTCAAGAATTCTTTCAGTTTAAGTGTTGTTTATGATTGGGAAATCCATTTGAAATTGTCCCCCATAGAATTGTACAAGGCCAAATTGAGGCGTACAGCCCTATGATTACTTAAATATGTGTAGTCTTGCAAGAAAGATTCAAGCAGATCCACTCTACACATACCCAAGCATGTTCAAGGAATCATGTCAAAATTCCATGAACAAAACCAACTCCGTCTTCTGAGGCTTTAGCCTACAAGGAAGTAATTATTTATAGTGAGTTGGAAGGGTTGGCGTAAAACCTGTCCTCACTTGGGTCATTCTCAGAAGATTTTTTCCTCAACCGATAGGCCCTCTACTATTAAATAAGTTTACAAAGGATTGGCGAGCGTAGGACGTCTAGATTTCTGATTCTTTTGAAGAAGAAGAGCATACTCTCCTAATCCATGTCATTTTCTCCCAAAACAGAGTGAATCAAACAATTCATTCCCTCAAGTAATGTTTTTCTCAATTTAAGATGTTCCTACTTAAGGAGAACATAATACTTGAAAGTAGATTTGTGTTGTTCAATTTCCCCAAAATTAAATGAATAGCTTGTTCAATTTCTGATTTCCAAATTTAGACAATGAGATTTTTCATTTAGACCACAATGTTAAGTGCTTTGAGTTGTTCAATTGCTAATTCCAAATGAATTAACTGAAGTGAGTTTGCTTGTTCATTTACCCCCTAGATTCTTTCACAAGTGTTAAAACAATGTCTGATTTTCCTTAAAAAGGAAAAGAGCATAGTAATCTAGTTGTTTTAAGACATGTTTGAGAAAATGGTATTTAAGTGTGAAATATTTTTAAAAAGGGTTAGTATCAAAATCAGTCTAAAAATCCCTGCAACCACACATGTTTAGTATTGTCTTCTTATTTCCTTCTCAGAAACCTGCAAGCACTTAGTTAGGCTGTTAAAAATAGGATCACAATCACAAAAATAACCTCGTTAGCAAGTTAGAAATCAAATTTGTAAGTGACAGAACTCTATATTTTTGCCCCCTGAATGACAAATGATATTTCAGAGACCCAAAATGATACAACCTGAAAACGATTAAAGATTGACCCCAAACGATAATATTCACCCAGGATAATATTCACCCAGGATAATATTCCTTTTACGCAAAATGATAACATGTACCAAAAATGAAAAATAAGCTACCATAAATGATTTTAAGGTTAAATTTTACCTTCCAGAAATGTAATGGCAGATGATATTAAAACTCCCAAAAATGATAAAAGATTGACCGAAAATGATAAGTTGCTCCCAAAAATGATAAAAGAATTAGCGGAAACAATAAGTTGCTCCCAAAAATGATAAACTGCCTGCAAATTTTGAAAATGTCAAGGGCAGAGAGCAAAATTTGGTGAAATTTTGAGCAATCTTGCCCCACAGTGGGCGCCAGAGATGTGTGTGTGATTTTTGTACCTATTAAGAGAGACACAACACTTCAATAGATCATTGCATTAGTGAAAACAAGGGGTTAGCAAACATAGAAAACACCAAAATTGATCTATTGCTTACTATCTAGGAGGAGTGTGAAAAATGATATAATAGCCCTCAGATTATGCATATTCGAGTGACAAATACAACCTAAGAATGGAAGATTCAAATGAAAAGTAATCTAAATGATTCAAAAACATGCATGCTAGCTCTAGAAATGAAGATTATAGTAATACAAGATATCAAAACTATGATGCAATATAAATCTATATGAAAATGAGTAGCATAACAATGCTTTCAACTCTTCAAAATTAGGAGCATTACAAAAATATATTTCATAAAATCAAGGGCAAAGAAAGGGCTTCCAAAATTAATAATGAAGGGCCATTTGAGCTCAAAATCCATCCTATTTATAGAAGAAATGGAGGAAGGGGAGAAGACTCTAGAAGGGCTGTCATTAATGAGAGTGTAAGACTCATTAATTAGGAGTGGTGGAAGGAATATGTAAGAGCCATTAATGCTTCATTTATGAAAGAATTAATGAGGTATGGGTGAGGGTTTAAGAAGCATGGGTGAGTGTTTAAGGTCAAGCTTGATAACTTTGACTTTAGGGGAAGGGTTGAATTCCTAATCACACCCTAATGGGATGTGACAAGCTTAAGTGTTGCTTAGGATTAGGATTAAGGCTTAAGGAATGTGATTAAGGAGATAGAGATGGGAGGAGAGAGAATGAGTGGAGGGGGGATTAGCTAATTAGGATTAATTAGGTAATTAAGAAGAATTAGCTGTGAGAAGGGGTCGGGATGAGTTTGAACTCATGGTTGGGTAGTTGAGATTGGTTAGGTTTGAGGGAATATTAATGAAATGAATTGTTGTAATAACATATTCACTCAATAATAGGGATTTAATTAATCATTTAAGCTTTTGATTTCATTGTAATAATTAATTAGGACTATAGCCAAATTGAATCAATTTAGGCTAGGGGATTGATTTTGCAAGTGATGAGGTATGATTTAGGATTTCATTAATTCCCTTTAAATTGATTACCTTAGCCAGGTTATGATTTGAATTGATTGAATTGAATTGATTGGTTTCAATTGGCTAAAGTGATTAATGTAAATTAGTGATTAGATCACTTAGCAAATTAAATCTGATTCGAAAGAATTATGCCAGCCGATTGAAGAGTTGTCTAGGCATAATTGGGGGTATGATCAAACCTAGGGAAAATAGGATCTATGGTCAAAGAAGACAAAATCTAGGTGGTTACAGTTGCAATTGGTGGTTTTTCCCATATTGGGGTTCCACGTTAAATCTTGGTGTTATCTGTGTACATGTTATTTTCTTTATGCTTTATGTTTTTGCAATTAATCACTAAAGGATAATCATAGTTAATATCTTAAGGTTTTCTATGTTAACCGAGTGACAGTAGAATATTTATGTTAACCGAGCAATAGTGATAAATTTGTTTAAGACATCTAAGGGACTTGGATTTGTTTTTTGTGGTAAATGATTCACCCCTCCCCTCTCAATTAATCAAATCATTTCCAACACCTTCAAGGTATCTAACTTGGATCCACTAACCTAGACCCACATCCCAATGAAATTCTTCATCACTAAACTTTTGTGCCTTAAAATTCTTCTACTTCCTTGTGACTGTCTTTATACACTCCCACTAGAATCTTGGTTTGAGACTCCACTCTGAACCATTGGATTCCTCTACAGCCAAACACCTATGGAACCCTTACTCCTCCATAAAAATGATACACCCTTGACCCCTCTATTCTAAAAATAAAATACAATTAACTATCCTAAAGATAGTGACTCTGCAACTTATGACTCCATGATTGGGACAATCCTTTACACCATTCCTCCTAAGCACTTTTGATGTAGAGCTTCCTAAACAACTATCAAAATCTAGGATATTGATGATCCAATCCATTTGCATTAAAAATTTTAGAGAAAAAATTCAATGTAAATAAAAAAACAATTTGGTTCCATTAAAAAAAAAAATCAACTCCAAACTAATTGATCAAATCCATTCTTCAAATACTATCTTGCTCATTTTCCTAGTTGTTTAGCTACCCTGTAAAATTGTATTCATAACTTTACAAGTATACATCATATTTAAAATCTCTTTAGTGTAGTTGGTTACCACCAGGCCCTCTAAAACTTATCAAAAACTCAAGTAAATCCAATGGTTAGATAAAATGATGTGGTCTTTATCTTGAGACCCATTTTGACTGTTTTAAATCAGGAAAGCGCATGCTTGCTTTCTGCTAGGGTATCATATTTATCTACCAATAATTAACAAAATAAAACAAGAGAATACTACAATAAAATAACTCTAGTTCTACTTTCATAATATTTAAACCATTATTTATTCTAATGGTTAAATCATAAAATACTTGCAAACTCTTGCCTGCCACTCCATCAAAGGGGTTTTAAAACCACTCTTCACCAAAAATGTCACAACTTTCACAAATAATCATAATACTAATCCAAACCAAAATAAACTGAAAGCTTACTCAAATATATTTCAAATTAATCTAATTATATGTCTCAAATCTTCCATATTCATTCATACCAATTATTTCAACATGACTGTTCTTCGAAAGCCTAAAATCTACAAACAACAACGTTCACTAAACATTCCATATCTTCTTCATTTGTTTACAAAATTGACCCAAAAAAATAATGAGAAAGAGGATTCATCCATATATCTATCCATTACTATATTATAGGGTTTCCAGGCCGTACATGGCCATACAAGGCCTGGAAACAACTTAACATAAGAAACCATTCAAAATGCAAGATTTAATCACACCTAATTATTTCAAAATGTTCTCCTCCTCTATCCTGATTTGAATGACCAATAAAACATATTTATAAGGTAATTGGAATTTTTTAACTTCATTACCACCTCCTAAACCAACCATCTACCTTTTTAGTACATCATTTCTTGCAATCTTAGCAACTTTCTCATTGTTGTATTTTACAACTTTTTATGCAACTTTTGTACTTTTGAAAAAATGACTTTAAAACTTTATCAAAACTATCTAGACATGTCCAAATGGACTATTTAAGAAATTTTACAATGCATTTATCCTTCCATGGGCCTTTTACACATTGTTTGACCCTTTCACCAAACTAGGTATTCAATGAACAACTATGCAACTTTTTACAAAATGGCTCAAGTAGCCTTACATTATGACTTCATTGGATATAAATGAACTAAAATACATTCCAAATGTCTTCAAATACTTTCAAATGGTTCATGCACCTCCTATTTCTTGTCCTTGTGCCTAGGTGCTCCTGCACCAACTTTGGCTTTGTTATGTCATCCACAAGACATACTCACGCCTTTATAAACTCTCTTCATGCTCTCTAGGCCCTACTTAAATTTATCATACTCTTATGATCAATTAAACACAACTCTAAAACAAATAGTGAAAAATATACCTTCTTTCTATCTTCTGGATAGACCTGCACACATAGATTAATAACTTTTCAACCACAACATATTTCCTCAATCCCTTTGGTGAGATTCTTTCCAACTTGAACAAAGAAAACATATCCAAAATTTAGGAAGATCCAATGTTCTACCCACAAGATATATCCCCCACATCAAGATTGTGTTTTCTATGATAGTCATTTGTTCCTCCTTCTGGGGCAGTCACTTTCCATTCCTTCAAATCACATGCTAACTAATGCATGCTCCTCTACAACCAAAAAGGGGTACTCTAAAACATGTCCTCTATCATCCCCCCACATGTCATATATCATCCCCCCACATGAATATTACTTATTAAATGTGAAACATGCAAGGAATTTACATTTTTCCTCTCTCGGCTTACCCTAGCAGAGGGTTTTGACTATTTTCACCAAAACTCATATTTCTCTTTCTATACAACTCCAAATGGATTGATTCCACCACTAAATGAAAGCTAGTTCATGCCTATATCACCTCCAATAAAAAAAGGTTCAAAAAATACATTAAAGTGGAACAAAATGCAAGGGAAGTGAATGTATTCTTGAAAATTAGAGAAATGCAATCTTAAAACATTATTTTATTGCTTTCAAATCTTAAGTTTCCTTTACTTAAACTAAACCCATGCTCATTCTTCAATTAAATTTTGAGAGGTCTCTTAAAGAAAAATAATTTGACCAAACAATTTTGGAACTACTTCCAAACTCCCACAAAATCAATTCTAACAGTCTGACATCGTTTGTTTACTCAAATTACAAAAATATGAAATGTTGTCAAGTTGAAAATAAGTTGTCAAATTTGACAAATAAAAACCAAATGAACCTTTTTTTGGATGGTATTTTCATGACCTTATAAACATTTAAAACTTGTAACACCAATCATAAACATTAGAGACTATTAATACTCATAATGTACCCTTTAGCCTTTATAGACCATTGTTTTTCAACCTTGGAAATTACATCATATAGAGGATTTTAAATACAACCAACTGGAATAAATAGCCATAATAAATCCTTGAATGACCTTATAGGTCCAATAAATCTCCTATTCTTCATGATATTCTCCTTAGGTATTCCTAGTGACCCTTGTAGTCCTTGTGCCCCTACACCAGTATGAGGTTGATAAAGAGGTTTTGACCATGCAAGTTGAGCATGTGTTATCTTCAGAAATAGATCCATCAGAGGAAAGATGGGGTAATTATTAGGAAAAATACTCTAAGATTAGAGAGGAATAGAAAACAATATTTAGGAGAAAGAAAATTGAGAATGTTGTAGATAATATAGCAGATAAGGCTAGCATTACTAAAGAAGAGATGGAGGAAATAAGGAGAAAGATGACTGAAAGAACATCTATAGTGGCAAGCTTTGCCCCTGCATCTCGTCCACCTCTAGAAAATAAGAATATTTTTATTCCACCCCATACTATGGAAAAAGTACCTATGGAGACATAACATACTGTGAAGGTAGTAGAAATCCTTGCGAAGAGGACAAGGTCTTCCAAACAAACTTGTCCACCTAAGAAACATAGGACAAAAGAAGAAAAGAAGTCAGATGTAGAGAAGAAGGAAGAAGAAAATAAGAAGAATGAAGAATAAAATAAGAATAAGAAAGAAGAGATGAGGAAGAAGAAGAAGAAGAAGAAGAAGAAGAAGAAGAAGAAGAAGAAGAAAGAGGAGGAGAAGAAGAAGAAGAAAGAAGCATAAGAGAAGAAAACACAAGATAAACCTGTGAATAGACAGCTTTGGAAACCTGACATGAGAATGTTGGAGAAAACAATTGTAGACCAAGAAAAGATAAATCAAGTGAGAAAATTTTATGAAATGTATGATTAAAATGATCAAATTATTATACAAAAAATTGTGATTAAGCACATTTTGGTTTTTAAGAAGAACTTGATTGAGATGGATGGAAGTTTTCCTAAGGTACTATATGATAATCTTGAGATAAGAAAAAAACTAGCACTACAAGAAGTTGAACAAATCAGAGTAAAAGATGTTGAGGACATGCTACCAGTGATATCAGTTGTGTTGGCTCACTAAGAGGGGGGGTTTTTAGAATAACTGAGAGGGGGGTGGGGGGTGAATCAGTTGCCTCAAAAACATTCCAATAAATCAACCCAAAAACTTAGTACCACAATATTAAGCCTCTAGTTATTTTCACTGTAAAACCTTAATCTTAATGCTTACCAATTAGTAGTCTTTCATTTACCAAAAATAGCAAATTGCTTAGTGTATACCGATCAATCTAGATTAGCTATGTGTAACGCAAAACACTGAAGTAATGACTCATAAACACATTGACACATGGATTTTTAATGTGGAAACACTGTTAAGGGAAAAAATATTTGGGACCAGTAAACCAAAATTTTCACTCTTCTGAAGTGAACTTGTTGAATAGCCAACCCTATTAAAGGTTACAAACACACTATTAGTTGTGACCTTGTTAGAGGATTTAAATATAATAGTTTGTCACTTGATATCGGGCATCTCTATGCTACCTTCGATGACCAAACCCAGTGTATTTTATTAAATGGTATTGACATCTCATGCTATCTTCATGATCAAAATTTTTGATACTCCTTGGGATGTATCTCAATATAGAAAGGATTGTTAAGTCCTGCTCAGTTAAGAGATTTTTTGAATCAATGGTTAAACTAAAAAAGTAAATGATTTGTTCATACATACAACTTAGACTTGCAAATTTTTAGATCTATTGTAAGCTCATAATACATTTCTGATCAATATGTCTTTTCAATACATTTTCTCCACTTCTTTCTAATTGGTGATGTTGTGCTTCTTTTTTACTCAGTGTCCGCATAATTCTTTAGCTCTTTCCTCAGCTTGATTGATGAGGATTGTATGAAGTTGTTCTTCATTAGTTTCTCTTTATCATCTTATTTCTCCATTCACTCCCCTAATTCATAATGAATTAGATTGTCTCTTTATAAACATGATATCATTGTTTCTCACTTCTTGATTTTCTTGTTCTTGGCGTGATCTGCAATCTTAGCCAATCTTGATTTAAATCTCAAATCAAGTTTTATCTTGTAGATTTCTCCATGACAACTGGATAAAATAGCTTTAAATAATTTACTTATCTCTGGCTTTCACTTGTCCATGAAAACAATGTTAACAACTAGTTAAGTCTATCTTTAGCTCTGCCAGCTAAGTATTTTGTCGTTTCTGAACTTAAGTTCCTTTTGGTGTTTTAACTCTTAGATAGCTTTGGTCAATACTTCAGATCTCCTCAGGCTTCTCTATTGGTGTTTTCTATCCATCGGGGTTGTCTATCCTTTCGGTAATACTGTAAATTTGTCTATCGGTAATGCTTGTGATTCTACTCGTCAGTAATGCTTGTCAGGTTTCTCGCTCTGGCATCACTGCAACTTTGCTCTAGGGTTTCTTTGTCTATTGGGTTCCACTAACCATTGGTTTTTCTAGTCACTTAGTAAATGATGGTCTTTTATGCATTACTGAAAGCATAATCTTTATCTCTCTGATTCTCTAAAGTCTTTGAAACTTTGTATATAACCTATGAGATTATATCAAGTTAACATCAATGACAATACAATCCATTAACTGATTTAATGTCTTGCATTATCTTTCTACATTTCAGTGATCAACTTAACATCTTCAAACATTCAATCAGTTACATGTCATCAATCTCTCCCTTTAGAATTTATGGCAACACACTACATTATCACACTATATTATTACTACTACAATATGAAATATAGCAGTTGAAGTTCATCAATCTCTCCTATTTATAACTAATACAAATGTCTGGCTCTCAGTAAACACAAATAGCTTAGATTTGTTTCTTGCAAAGTGTGTTCTTCAATCTTCAATCCCTTTACTGGATAGATGTATCAGCTTCTGATTTTGTTTCTAATATGTTCTCTGCCTAGTCTTTTCCTCTCCTTGAACATCTTCTTTTTTTTTTTTTACAGTAGTCTCTCCCTTAGTATGTATTCTCTCTATCATGTTACTTCTCTCCCTTTGATATATATTTCATATATAGTCCCTCCCTTTGAATTATTAGGAAATTATCTCCATGGATAATGATATAACCTCTTCCTAATGATGAGATAATATCTCCCTTTGACAACAATGCCAAACAATTCTTCCATATCATCTTCCATCCCTTTTTATAATATACCCCTTGAATTTCCCTATCCATCAGCAATATAGTGACTCTGGTTTTTGGTTTAGATATGTACCTTACTATGTACAGATGTATCTTTGTTGTCCATTTCTTTTCTTGCATCAACATGAATAATTTTTTGATTGTGTGTAGGCTGATGCAACCTCCTAGTTAGCTTACTGGAGTGACAGACAAGGGTTGGACCCCTAGTCTTTGTCTCAGGCATTCAAATGTATCTTTTGGTAATGGCTTGGTAAAGATGTCAACTTATTGTTCCTTTGATTGAACATATTCTAGTATCACCTCATTTTCTTGCACTTTTTCTCTTAAGTAATGATACTTGATAGCAATATTCTTAGTCTTAGCATGCATGACTGGATTCTTAGAAATGTTTATTGCACTGGTATTATCACAATAGATAATTACTGGTTCAAGAATCTTCATATTCATACTTTCTAGAAACTTTTTGATCCATGCATTATTGGAGAAATTTGCAATAGAAGCCACATATTTGCTTCTGCAGTAGACTGAGAGATGCATCCTTGCTTCTTTTTGATCCATATGACAAGTCTGTCACCCACGAAGAATGCTCCTCTAGTTGTGCTCCTTCTGTCATCAATGTTTCCAACCTAATCAACATCTGTATAGACTTGTAGCTCAAATTTTCCTTCTCTTTTATACCATAAGCCATATTCCTTGATGTTCTTTAGATATCTCAAAATTCTCTTGATAACAGTAATATGTGATTCTTTGGGATTAACAGAGAATATTTCAACTATTCCAACTGCATGTGCAATATCTTGTCTAGTATGAACAATATACATTAGTTTTCCAATCATTGATCTATACATGGTCTGATTTACATCATTTTACTTTTCTTCCTTTGTCAGCTTACATCTGGTAGCCATAGGTGTTCCAACTGGTTTGGAATCTCCCATCTTGAATATCTTCAACACTTCCTTCATGTATTTGGACTGAGTGATATATATGCCTGCATCTTGTTAAAGAATCTGTAGACCAATAAAGAATTTGATCTCCCCAAACATAGAAATTTCAAACTCTTTTCTCATTTCACTAGTAAAGGATTTACATAGCATTTCATTTCCCCCAAAAATGATATCATCAACAAATATTTCAGCAATCAGAATATTACCATCGATATCTTCTTTTTAGTACAGATTGCTATTTTCACTTGTTCTTACAAATTCAGTGCTAATGAGAAAGGAGTGAAGTCTTTCATACTAGGCTCTAGTTTCTTGTTTCAATCCATACAAGGCTTTATGTAGTCTACATACCATGTTTCTCTTGTTTGGATCAACAAACCCTTCTGGTTGTTCAATGCATACCTCTTCTTCCAATATTTCATTAAGGAATGCAGATTTGACATCCATCTGGTATACTTTGAATCCTTTGAATGCACCATAATCAAGAAGAATTCTAACTCCTTCTAGTCTAGCAATGGGTGCAAAAGTTTCACCATAGTCAATACCTTCTTCTTGTGCATACCCCTTGCATACTAATCTTTCTTTATTTCTTGTGACTTCTCCATTCTCATTTGGCTTGTTTCTGAATATCCATTTGGTACTGATGACATTATTCTTATCTGGTCTCAGTACTAGTGTCCATGTATTTTTCTTCTCAACATGTTCTATTTCTTCATTCATAGCACTGACCCATTCCTCATTTTTGAGTGCAGTATTAACAGATTTAGGCTCAAAATAACAAAGTAAATATCTAGTGTTTAGTGACATACTTCTTGTTCACATTCCAACCTTCTTGTCTCCTATGATCTGATTCTATGGATGATGTCTACTGACATACTTCGCAAGTTTTGGTTCAGCTCTTTTTCCATCATTCTGATTATCATCTTGACCTTCATTCTGATCTCCATCTCTCAGTACATCATCTTGAGTATTTTCTAGATTTTTGGTAATTATAGCGTGATGCTCAGGTGAAATTTTATGTTTCTTAGGAGCGATACACTGTTTCTTGGGCAGAGTGTCAAGTTCTTCAATTTAAAAAACTTGTTGTAGTCTTTTGGTTCTTTTTTCTTTCCTTATCATTCTTTTCTAAAAATTCATCTATTCTTACATTTGTACTTTCAATGATCTTTTTAGATTACTTGTTAAGACATTTATAAACCTTGCTTTTGGTGGAATACCCTAGAAAGATACCTTCATCACTTTTGGATTCAAGATTTCCATTTCTATCATCTTTCAAAATATAACATTGACTACCAAAGATTCTGAAGTAACTTACATTGGGTGTGTAACCATACCAAAGCTCATAGGGTGTCTTCTTTGTGTCCTTCTTCAATTGTACTATGTTCAATGTGTAGATAGAAGTACTGATAGCTTCCCTCCAAAAAGTTTGAGTGATTATTTTCTCAATCATCAATGTTCTTGCACAATCAATAATGGATCTATTTCTCCTTTCATTAATCCCATTTTGTTGTGGTGTTCTCGGTGTAGAAACCTGTCTTTTAATTCCATGCTCATTGCAATAGTTAGTGAATTCATCTGAAATAAATTCCCCTCCTCTATCTGATCTTAACAATTTCAATTCCTTATCTTTTAAGAACATAACTGTCATCATTTTAGAATAATCATCTACAAAGAGAATGAAATAAAGATCTCCATAGTAGCTCTTTGTTCTCATTGGTCCACATAGATCATTATGGACAAATTCTAGAAGTGCATTAGATGTATGGGCTTTACTCTTGAAACTAGACTTTATCATTTTACCTTTTTGACAATTCTTGCACATGATATGTTCGGGCTTTGACATGCTCGGTAAGCCTCTGACTTTTCTTTAATATCTTATCTTTATCATGTTGTCAAAATTCACATGACATAATCTCTTATGCCACAATCATATGTCTTCATTTCTAGCCATTAAACAAGTGGTGTTAATTTCATCAAGATAGAAAAGGTTACCTTTTGTCTGTTCACTAGTTTTGATCAACCTTCCTGATTCATTGAAGATCTTTGCCTTATTATTCTCAAATTCTACTCGGTGACCTATATTGTTCAGCTATGAAACACTTAATAGATTATAATTAAATCCTTTTACCTAGTAAGCATTTTCACATTTGATCAGGTTATTCAACATTATGGTTCCTTTACCTTCAATTGGACAAGGTGTGTCATTACCCATTCTTACTGAGCCACCATTATAGTATTCAAAAGTTTCAAACCTTTTTTATCACCGGTCATGTGGTGAGTGCAACCACTATCTATAATCTAGACATCATTCTTACTAACCTTAGATATGAGTGCAGTTTCTACATACCTTTCTTCTTCTTCGTATAAATCATCCTTCATGGATACAAATACCATCTCAATGTATTCTTTAGATTCAGTGTCCGTATCATCAGATTTGTTCTCAGCTAGGTAAAAAACTTTCTTTCCTTTGTCCTTGTAGTCTCGGGTATCTCTTATGTCAGAATGTCAATTGCTTCGGTCATCTTTGTTATGACCTTGGTCAAACTTCTTTTCATATGTTCTATCATTACGTTTGTCATCTTTTCTTCTATTAGGACATCTTGCAATAAAGTATCCAACCTCTTTACAATTAAAACATAAAAGTGTTAATTTACCTTTTTATCTACCTTTGCCTCTCTGCAATCTTCTTTCTATTAGTGCTTCAATCTCATCAATTCCCTTATCCTCATTATCACTTTCACTATCATTTCTAATAGTCTATCTATGACTTGACTTACTTGTTTTCAAACAAGATTTGAATGCAGACTCTATAGATGGTAAGACACTATTATCAAATTTATTCATCTCAAATGAATTTAGTCTACCAATCAAACTATCTAGAGTGACAATATTGTTTCCAACTTCTCTCATTTCTTGTATAGTAGATACTCTAATAACATATACAGGTAGTAAGGTTCTTAAGATTTTACTTACCATTGTCACTTCTTCAAGTACACCTCCAACTCATTAGATAGCATTAACTACCTCTTTGATTCTATAGCTATACTGAGTGATGTGTTCTCCTTCTTTCATCCTTAGGTCATTAAACCTCCCTCTTAGGATTTCTTCCTTGGCTCTTAGTACATTAACATCTCCTCCATGTACCAGCTCCAATTTATCCCACATTTTCTTTGCAGAGGTGTAGGTTTTGACATCTTCAAACTCAGCATCAGAAAGTGAGGAAGAAAACTCTATCATCATGCAATTATGCTCATGCTTTTCTCTCAATTGATCAAGAGTGTGAGGTCTTGTATGCAACACATATTCAATATCAAGGTGTTGAGTAACATCATTACCAATACCTGATAGGTGGAGTCTTATTCTAATTTTCCATGATGCAAAGTTATCTTTATTCAACTTTGGCACATCTCACTTGTTCATCTTGTGATCTTTTACTTGAGTTGTTAAACTCCCTTTCTAAGCACACAAGCTCTAATACCAATTGTAAGAATAACTGAGAGGGGGGTGAATCAGTGGCCTCAAAAAAATTCCAATAAGTCAACCCAAAAACTTAGTACCACAATATTAAGCCTCTAGTTATCTTCAGTCCTACAAGATGTATGCCTTCAAATAAAATTATCAAATAACTACTGCTTGGAGTTCACTGTAAAACCTTAATCTTAATGTTTACCAATTAGTAGTCTTTCATTTACCGAAATACAGTAAATTTCTTAGTGTATACCGATCAATCTAGATTAGTTATGTGTAATGCAAAACACTAAAGTAATGACTCATAAACACATTGACACATGGATTTTTAATGTGGAAACCCTATCAAGGGAAAAACCACTTGGGACCGGTAACCCAAAATTTTCACTCTTCAGAAGTGAGCTCGGTGAAGAGCCAACCCTGTTAAAGGTTACAAACACACTCTTAGGTGTGACCTTGTTAGAGGATTTAAATAGAATAGTTTGTCACTTGATATCGGGCATCTCTATGCTACCTTCTATGACCAAACCCAGTGTATCTTGTCAAATGGTATCTAGCATATCATGCTATCTTCATGATCAAACTTTTTAATACTCCTTGGGATGTATCTCAATATAGAAAGGATTGTTAAGTCCTAATTGGTTAAGAGACTTTCTAAATCAATGCTTAAACTGAAATAGTAAATGATTTGTCCATACATACAACTTAGACTTGTATATTTTTAGATATGTTGTAAGCTCATAATACATTTTTGATCAATATGAATTTTCAATACCCTTGCTCCACTTCTTTCTACTCAGTGATGGTGTGCTTCTCTATTGCTTGGTGTGTAGAGAATTCTTTATCTCTTTCCTCAGCTTGATTGATCAGGACTGTATGAAGTTGTTCTTCATAATTTTCTCTTTAGCATCCTGTTTCTCCATTCACTCCCCTAATTCCTAATGAATTAGATTATCTCTTTATAAACAAGATATCACCATTTCTCACTTCTTGATTTTCTTTTTCTTGGCATGATCGACAATCTTAGCCAATATTTCTTTAAATCTTAACTCAAGTTTTATCCCATAGATTTATCCATGACAACTGGATAAAATGGCTTTAAATATTTTACTTATCTCTGGCTTTAACTTTTCAATCAAAACAATGTTAACAACTAGTTAAGTCTATCATTAGCTTTGCCAGCTAATTATTTTTTCGTTTATAAACTTCAGTTCCTTTCGGTGTTTTAAATCTTAGATAGCTTTGGTCAACACTTCAATTCTCCTTGGGCTTCTCCATCGGTATTATCTATCCATCAGGATTGTCTTTCCTTTGGGTAACACTGTAAATCTGGCCATCAGTAATGCTTGTGATTCTACTCGTCGGTAATGCTTTTCAGGTTTCTTGCTCGGGCATCACTATGACTTTGCTCTCGGGTTTCTTTGTCCATTGGGTTCCCCTAATCATCAGTGTTTGTAGTCACTTAGTAAATGCTGGTCTGTTATGCATTACTAAAAGCATAATATTTATCTCTCTGATTCTCTGAAGTCTTTGACACTTTGTATATAATCGATCAGATTATATCAATTTGACATCAATGATAATACAATCCATTAACTGATTTAATGTCTTGCATTATCTTTCTACATTTTGGTGATCAACTTAACATCTTCAAATATTCAATCAGTTACATGTCATCAGTGGTGAATAAGAAAAAATCAAATCTTAATGCTCAAATATTAACTCACTGATTCACTCAATAGAACTGAATAGATTGTCACAAAATTTTTACTATGATGTTAGAAACATTGTACTCGTGTTCAATTTCATTCTCGATAGATCAGAGAAGAACAAAATAGAGTACTGATAGATGATTTAGATTGATTCACACTTGATGATGTACTTGGTATTGATGATGATTTAGAATAGATTCATGTGATAACATCATTTATGCTCTTTTGATTATTACTAATATATAGATGTGTTAGATGATTCTATATAAATATGCAGATGTATGTTTTTGAGTTTTTCTATATGAAAATATATGTATGGATGCTTTTAGGATGTAAAAATGTAAAACTTTAATGCTTTGTTTTTGTATTTTCTCTTTTCCCATTATGAATGCCAAATGAATGCAATAAGTATGAAATGACATGAATATATCAGTAACACATATTAAGTAGTCACAATTGGATTTTGAATGAACCAGGAAATCATTTTGAGCTCAAGTCCTTACGTTGTTTAGATAAATCATGCAATCTTAAATGCAACTAAATGAAGACTTCTAGGATGGTCATTGATCTTATTACATTTTATCATCATAGGGTGTTCATGAAATGGACATAAATAGATAGTACAAATATCACTAATACCCAGAAATTATAATCAAAGTATGAATACTATTTTTATTGGATGCAATGTCAAAAATAAACCTAAGCATCAAGGCATAGAGGCTAGGATGACTTTTCAATTTTCTCCTTTCACTTTAACAATCATATTTTGTTCGTGTGAAACATAAGATATGTAACCCGCAATGACCTTCAATATTCATATCCTTGGGTACATGATGTGTCATTTGCCTTACCTAGAAATTGATTAGAAACAAACAAGGAAATTGGTGAGCCATAGCTTACACATAAAAATGATCGAGATATATGCAGCTATTCACTCATATTGGAAGCTCTTACCATAAACATCCAAATTAGGTGAATTTTATAGGATCATTGAAAAAATACCATACGCAGAAAATAAAGAAAACATTATGCCCCCCATCCTTGTGAATCTTTGTCTTTTAATAGACGTCACAAAGCAACTCGGAAGCCATAACAAGCAATCAATTGATAATCAAACAAAGAAAATTCATAATTTTTTACATGCCCCTAGTTTGAAACATCATTGGAACATAAAAAGAGTCATAATAAAACCAAGATCAGTCTATATGTTCCTATGTGGTGTTTAGGAACACTGTTGATTCATTTTTCAATCACAGTAGAAAAATCATCAATTGCAACTTGGAATTAAGCCTTGTATTTTTATGTATGAGTAAGTGAGATAAACATTATCAACAACCGCAATCCAATGTAGTGTTGAGGAATACCGTTTGATTAAAGTGTTGAGAAACACTAGTATAATGATAGTTGCAGGTAGGTGGTGTTTAAGAAATACCCTTGTTTTTGATAGTGATGTTTTGATTCAAGTATTAAGAAATACTTTTTATAGTGGAAAACCTTCCTAGACAAGGAACTAGGATGACCTAGAAACCAACACCTGCTGATCAAACATGCTAGCAGAGATGCCCCTAGTGCAGAATAACTATCCCTAAGATGCAAATATAGAGAAATTTAAGGCAAGGATAGGACATTCATGAGGAATTCAGATTCAACCGATAGCAAAGATATGATCATGAAGGATTAGTGTCAGTAATGCATTGATAGATGGAGCACAGAGTACAAGAGGTGCATGTTTTCTAGTTTTTCACCAATTGGAAATTTTTTATTTTTGCTACCATGATGCCTGTTTGCCAGGTTTTTGCCAAGTAACTTTTTTTGTTTTTCAAAATTTTTGTACTTTTTCTTTTTTTTTTGGTACTTTTTTTATAGTATCGAGGCTCCTGTTTGCTAGGTTTTCACCAAGAATACCTTATTTTAGGACTTTTTCCACTGTGTTTTTATTTTTCTCTTTTCCACTATTTTTGGCTTTCTTTAGGATCAATTTTTGATTTTTTGGTATTTTTGAGAATCAATTTCACTGTACAAGCCCTTCAGCCAGATGTCAAGCGTAGAACCACTTCAACTAGAGTGTATTGATATGATGAGGAAGGAAATCTCCCTCATGTGTAGCTAATTGATAAGCTCCTGTCCCAAAATTTGTTGTGATAACAATAGGCCCCAACTAGTTGGGTTCAAACTTGCCTTTTCGTTGTCTATTTGGCTGATTTTTAGGATTCTCTCTTAGAATGAGATCCCCAACTGGAAATTTGTGTGGGTTTACTTTTTTGTTATACCCTTTTGAAATCCTTTTATGCTATACCTTGAGGTAATTGAATGCTTGTTTTTTTCACTCATCCAGGAGTTCTAGTACGTGAACCCTATCAATGCAGTATTGTTCATCTGTAACAAGACCTTGAAGAGATACTCACAAAGAAGGAATTTCTACTTTGTTTAGTAGAATTGATTCTGTGCCCTAGAATAGAGAAAATGGTATGACTCCTATTGGTGTTTGGATACTTGTTCTATAGGCCCATAGTGTTGGTTTTAATTGCAAATGCAAGTCTCTATCAGACGTACTCATAGTTCTATGTAGGATTTTCAAAATGTTCTTGTTTGAAGCCTTAGCTAGTCTATTACCTTGAGGATAATTGATTGAAGAACAATGCTAAGTTATGTGAAATTGTGTAGAAAGGTCCTCAATATCTTGGTTTTTGAACTAACCCACATTGTCTCTTACAATAGATGAGGGTATCCCATACCTACAAATGATGTATTTCAAGATGAACATGGCAACTTGTTTTCCAGTGGCTTTGATTAGTGGCACTGCTTCGACCCACTTTGTGAAATACTCAATGGTTGCTATGTGTGAATGAAATATACCTTCATTAGATTAGTTTATTTACTCAAAGTTCTATGGAATAATAATGACAATTTAAACTAAGAATTACAAATAAATCAATAAGTATCCCATGGATCTCTATCTAAGCATGTTAATAGATCTCTCAACCTTAATCTCTACTAACGAAAATCCTAGAACGTGAAAATGATAAAGATATGCCCAATCTATCTCTCAAATTATCTCAATTGCTTCAATAAGGAACTCAAATTCTCTATCAAATCCCATGAAAATTCTCAATTATGCTTTGATATGCTCTCAATTTCTATGAAAATGGCTATAATATGGATGCTTTGCATTCAAATTTCTAGGATCCTCTTATGCTTACAAAATGGCTTTTATGTATAAAATTTTCCCAAGTGTAAGGGTAGATTCAATTGATCATAATTAATCCTTGGTTGAGTGAGAGGCTTTGAAAGGGTTTCAAATGGGGGGACAATTTTAATGCTTGTCTCAAAGGTTGAGACAAAGGGACAAATTTGAGTGATTAGGATTGAAAGTTCAAAATGAGTGATTGCGATTGCAAATTTGGAGTGATCCATGTGCTTTGATTTCTCAATTCTCATTGGTTCCACAAATTCATGTGGAAAGATATTAGGATTTATTAATTCAATTAATTTATTAAATTAGCCATGTAGGGGAATAGGTTGGACTTGATTTTTGATTTAAACTATACAGTTAATTGATTAAAATCAATTATATAGTTTGATTAATCCATTTAGGATTATATTTAATCATTTGATGTCATTTGTTAATTAATATTTTGATTTGATTCATTTTATCCCATTTTGATTTAATAAATGTCCATTTGAATTGATTAAGTCCATTTTGATGAGATTTGGTACAATTTGCTAAGATTTGCAGATTTGCTTGATTAGAGAACACCTGCCTAGTTTTAGGTGTCTATAACTGCCCCTCTTTGAATTGATGTGTGAAGCGCATTAGTTAAAAGAAATTTGAATGTCCTGATCACTGATTCGATGCCTAATTGATTGATTAAAACTTGATTGATTGATAACCTAATCCAAGATGTGAAACTTGATTTGAAAATCTTGATGCGAAGATTGATGTGATTTCCTAAGGTGAAACTGATTTGATAAGGTGCAGGATTCCCCATTGATAATGTTTTTAAATTTCAATGCCTCAAATTTTGATTGATGTTTGATGCAGATCCTAATTTGATACTATGATGATGCCCCCTCAGAAATGAAAATAGATTGATGTTTGGAAGCAAAAAAAGATGATACTGATAAAGAAAAGATCCAATATGTTTTCATTTCTAAATAAAATGATGATGATCCTGGTCAACAAAACATGCCCCAGTGTGGAGAAAATGCAAATTAGGTCAAACTAGGTCAAAAACCTCTTCAAAATTAGGTCAAATAGTATAAATAGGTTGAAAAATCCATTTTTACTATTCATTTTCACTGTTTATTATTGAGATTTTTCTTTGATTCTCTTGTGATTTCCGATGATGGTGGTCCCCATTTGAGAGCATCAGTTCAAGCGAGGGTACAGATATTAGAGACCGATAGACTATGGCAAAATGTCATGTAGGATAGTTTAAATGCCACCTAGCAATGCGAAATGACGCATCCACATTTTTAAATGATGCCTATGTGCATTGAAATGCTGCATATAGGTTAGGTTAAATCATGCTTATAAGAGATAAAATACTGTGTAAGAAACCCTAGGGCAAAACTAGTTGTTAAATGTCGTTTAGGATGATTGAAATGCAGCGTGCAAAGGGAAAATGACATGTATAAGGAAAAATACAGGGTTTGATCAGTCAAGTCATGCCTATGATAGATTAAATGATGATTAAGCATGAAATGATGCTTAATAATGAAATGACACATACACTTTTTGAAGTGATGCTTGCAAGAAAATTTGTTGAAATCTCGATTTCAAAAAGAACAATCTACTTTTGACTCAACGTCTTGATTACCAAATTGATTTCCAAGAGAGATAGGAGTGTTTAGTAATGTGATAAAGTGTTTAGGATATTATAATGATCACAAAATGGATGTTTGATATATCAATCCAATTGGATAGAAAACTTATTGATAGGATAACTAATATATTGGTCCTTTCTCAAGATCTAGAGTTAGGAACAATAATTTGATGCGCTCAAAAAGAGAAAAGGATTGATTTGATTGTTGTTGATTGACTTAAAATTATCTACTAATATGAATATACTGATATGATTCTCTTGATTGCAAAAAATGCATGGTTCCATAAGTTGTATGTACGGAGCCTTCCATCGTGGTTGCTTATTTTAGCAGGTGATCTGACTAGACCTGAGACATGCGTGATTGAGAAATGTGGTTTTTACTTTATCCTTGACATACCTCAGTTCTAGGTAAATCAAGGATTACTCATAGCTATGGCAGAGTGTTGGCACTCTGACCATAATACCTTCCACCTACCCCTCGGAGAGATGACTATCACACTCGAGGATGTATACATATTGTTACACATCCCTACCTGAGGAGATAGGGTTTACTATGATCAGGTCTATGATGGTAGTGCTTGCAGATGGGTCTTTGAAGATCATACAATTATAGATGATACCATTACATGGGCATAGTTTTCCTTGTTCCCTATTTTCCCTGCAGTGTTAGGTGCAGTGATCAACAGTTTACTCCTTACTGATAGACGAGGTCACGAATTTGCAATCAGATGGGGCCAGGTCCTGGTGGACTTACTTGCACATCCTCAGAGATTTGATTGGGGTTCCTATGTGCTCGCACATTTATATCATGATTTACACAAGGTATTGTATTGAGAGAGTGCAACCATATTGGCAGGAGCTATATTGCTATAGTTATGGACCTGGGAGCACATCCTAGTCACCAGACCAATTGCAGCTCTAGTGTAGGGTTGAGGATGGTCGTATGCATTCCTATATGATGGCATGATTGTCCAACATCATTTGGGAAAGGTTGAGTACTGGTGGAGGATGATATATGGCATTGATCAAGTTGTCTGGAGACCTTACCTTGGTTGTGAGGGATAGAGAGAGGATGATAATGAGCTTCCTTATATGTTCTCCCCTCGATGGATGATTGGTCAATCACCTCTTATGATTGAGAGATTCTGCTTCATGATATTGTTACAATAGTATGGTAGGGTACATAATATGTCGCAGGGTATGGAATTGTATGCACGTGTATAGATAGAGAATTCCATGTGGGGAGCTTAGGTTGACTATGAGTTTGCATGTGATCAGATTGATAGATTAGGTTTCATTAGATGGGAGATGTTAGATCATGTTGTTGATGCTGGGATGTATGCTGAGTATATAGAGTGGTTTTCTAGGAATAGATTTATGAGATACATAGATCCAGAAGAGCCTATCCTAGATGTAGATGAGACATCTGATGATGATGGCAGAGATGGTGGTGGAGGTGGAGGTGGTTAGAGAGTACAGTGACAGTGAGCTCCTAGAGTCCCGAGAGCTCCTAGGGTACCTAGAGCTCCTAGAACTTTAGGCTAATGAAAAATGGGACCTTAGATGCGGGGTGGGAATGTCAGAGCTAGGGGTGGTCTAGGTATGTTCCTAGGCATAGATAGGTGGTTCATCCCATACTAGAAGCAGCATAGGGACATTAGTGACAGAGGGATGCCAAGCAAGTGTTTGGGGCACATGTTTAGGTTCAGGCACAACAGGTACCACATCAGGTTCCTATCATACAACCACAAGTTAGTGGATCTCCCACAGGTCTAGTATAGCCACCTTCACCTAGTAGAGTGGAGTAGGATATTGAGAGCTTAAAAACAGGTTTTTCAGCTATGTCATCTTAGGTGGGTCAGCTCAGTACTATGATGCAGACCTTTATGAGAAGGATAAAGTAGATGAGACAAGGTGCATCTAGTAGTCAGGTTCCTCCTAGTACCATAGATAGATCAGATAGGGGTCCATATGGGCCAGGAGATACATTTACATGAGATGGATTAGGTGTTGGGACTGGCGATGGATCAGGTGCCCCTACTAGCTCTTGATTTGATACAGCTTGATATTGATCTTTAGGATATGTATTGATGTATCCTATGTATGATTTGATTAGGACTTTGAAGATGTACCATTTTGTTGATGTATCTTCATATACAAATATTATGGACCTTTCTGATGGACATTTATTTATGATGTTGTTTGATTCTCATGATGTTATTATGATTTTGATGTGACATTTCTTTATATGCAGATCCATATGATTTTCATGATGCATTTAATTTTATATGCTATGGATGTAGTATCTTATATATGACATAGATAGATGGATGTAAATTATTATGCAACTATTGGAAAGTTGACTTCCTAAGGATGCATGACTCATTTTGTGTTGTCATCATGGCAACAAAGTCATGTTAAGTTTCTGTCATGAAAGACAAAATGACTAAGTATGAAAAATAGGCTAGATAAGATATTCAGTGATCAACACATCAGCGCACATGCAAGAGATCGAGACAACATATGCCCATTCAGATATATATTCTATGACATGTGTACATGCTACATCTAGACATGCATAGTATGGAACAATAGTATGGAGAAGTTACAGACAAATCAGTAGACCAACAGTCCAGAAGACAAAGCATGGAAGCCGACTAGTGTTTTGATCAACGTGAATTATTTTTTTATGTAATGGCTAAGCGCCTTTGATTATATGTTTGTAATGATGTAATTAGAATTGTTTTAAACATGCTTGAGCTGACTTGTTCGAAAGTGTTGTGTATTTTGTTTTAGGGCTGACTAGAGTCTTGTTTTGGGTCGTGCCTATTTGGATATGAACATATAAGTATGTAATGTAAAGTTATGTTACAAGTGTCGATTATTATGTAATAGGAAGATATAGAAGAGCAGTATGATGAAGTAAGTATATGATATAGCTCTTTAAGAGAGTAAGAGCATTCACGCATACACGAAACTGATCAGACAGCAGTGTCATCACAACAGTTGACTTTTGATATATTGGATATCAACTTTCAGAAGGTTGTAACCTTCATCCTATTGGGAAATGAGCCTAGGGAATGAGCCATATACCTTTAACAGGGTTTTGTAAAAGACTCCTAACAGGGTTAGACCATTAACCAGGTCATTCTACTCATATTGTAAAGACTACTTCTAACAGGGCAAAGGAACTTTAACAGGTTCATTATACCTAGTACAATATTTGTGGGTACTAATTCCCACCGGGGTTTTCCTCTGATCAAGGTTTCCCCGTAATCATATCTTTTGTTATGAGTTCTTATGTTAAGCTTCATTCAATGTATGTTTGATTTATGTTTAAGTTGCTGAAAAGTAATTAATAGACAAACACTGATTTACCCCCCCCTCTCAGTGTTTCTAACAATTGGTATCAGAGCTCTAGTCCTCTGAAAGAAATTTTAACCGCTTGAGGAGATCATGCACTCAGCAGAAGCAAAACATTTGAAAAAGAATCTTGAAGCAACTCTTGAAGATCTTGATAGATCTGAAAAAGAAAATGAAGAGCTTAGACTGAAAGTTGATGGCTCACAAATGCTTATCAAGAAATTAAGAAAAGATTTGAAAGATTGTTCTACAAGTGATTTAGGGAAAATGGTCAAAAATCTCAATGAAGAGAATATATCTCTAAAAGATAAAATTGAAAATCTGGATGAACAGCTCACAAAAAGTCAAATTTCTATTAAAGAAAAGATCAAAGAAAGCAAACATGAAAGTCCTGGAATTGGAAAACATAAAGAAGAAGTTGGAATCTAAATTAACAGAAGCAAAAGATAAGATTGATAAACTCCACACAAGTTCTAATTCACTTCAATCTCAGCTTAATGCACAAAAGCAAAAAGGTGACACTACTGGTTTTGGATTTAGTATAGCATAAATTGAAATCAATTTAGTGCAAGAAAGAAAGAAAGCTCATGAAACATCTTCAGAAGCAAAGAAAATTGAAAATGTCGTTGAGATTAAAACAGATCCACCTAAAGAGGAAATCAAGAAAGTTAACAAAACTTGTTATGCATGTAACAAACATGGTCATTTGGCAAGAGATTACAAAGAGGTAAGACCTTTCAATGGTTATTGTTACTCCTATAATAAGTTTGGTCACAGGGCTATACATTGCAAAACAAATCAAAGAAGAATGAACCAAAACAATCAGAGAAATCAACCTCAAAGAAATTTGTAGAACACTACATGTCAGATATGTAACTACAATGATCACACAGCAGAGAAATGCAACATGATGAACAAGAAGATCAGACCTCCTATCATTTTTCACACATGTGGGAAGGTTGGACACATCTCAAGGTTTTGTAGATCTAGAACTCAAAAGAAAGAGGATCCTAAGAAATCACTATTTGAAGAAGAGCGAGAAGTCAAGTTTGTTCAAGCAAAATTTGGGTTGAAGTAAGGAAGGACAATGATGTTGACAAAGTAGTTGATGCATCCATAGTGGACGCACCCTCTACTTCTACTTGAATAGACCTACTTGGTCTTAGGGGGAGCTATTCTAGTTCAGGACCCCTGCGTAGCTTGTATACTCACCTCCAAGTATGCGCCTATGGATTCATGATTATAAGCACATAATATTGTAGTATGCATGCACGCATTGTCTTAAATGCATCGGGATCAAAGTTACAAATTCTATGAGTAATTTGCATATGGTTGCAAACATTAAATGCAGTAGCTTTTATAAAAGAAAGTAAATGTTCAATCTTCTTCACACTTGCATTCGAGATCAAAAAATTTGGAGAGCACTGAGCATCAAGGCACAGAAGCATAACAAATTTGGCAGCTAAGCAAATGGATAAGAAGTTGAAACAGAACCCTAGCAGTCATGCCATTTCAAAATTTCATGAAACCCTACTTAATCAAGTTCCAAGTAAGTATGGTGACTCCAGTTATATTTGATATTGCAGAGAGGAAGAGATTTGTATTCAAGAAGCATCCTTTCAAATCCATATTGGATGATGTGGAAGGAGCTTTCTCCAAAACCCCATTGGGTGTTTTTCATGTAGAAGATATCCATGCATACATTTACTGTAAGAAGGAAATAGTAGGAGATATTAGCATAGCCACTCATATGGGATCTTTGATGAAACTTGACTATACATTCAAGGATGAGTTCGCGCACTTGATTGATAACCCTTATTTTGAATACTATAATGCGCATGAGTTTGATGAGCTAGAATGGGTAAAGATCTTGCTAAGTAGAATACATGATGACCTTTATTGGATTGGTGAGGTTCCTGTGCACATCACTACAGACCTAATCCATGAATTAACCAGACTTCCCAAGACTGGACCAGTACTTCCTACTGGCAAGGATGTCAAAAAGAAAGATGAACAAGTTTTCCTATCTAGAAGTGACAAGTGCAGGATCACAGTTGACCCTATCAAGGAAGATGACATAAAAATTCTAGCTATGATACTTGGGTATAAGTTTCAGCAAGCAAGTTGGTTGAACAGTGTCTCTGCAGCAACAGTCCTAGCAGCTATCAGAATGGTGAAGGATAACACTCAATACAACCTATGTGAGATCTTGCGCACTCAATTGATTGACAACATTCGAATCATCAAGCATGATAGGAGAAAAACATTCAGGTTTGGATCTTTGATTATCTACTTGTATCTCCATATTGTTGGAAAGGTTGTAAACCTTTACCTAGACAGGAGCAAACCCAAAATGTCTCAGATTTCTCTTAAGGCCACTTTAGAGAGCAGTGTAAGGGATTCCATGGATATGGATATCAAGACATTTAGGATCAAGATGCAGAATAGGTTTAGATTATCTAAGAAGATAGTTGACAAATATAAGGATACCATATGTTTCATGGTAGAAATAGATTGCACTTTCATGGAGGCAGTTGAACCTAGAACCAAATGGATTCATCCTCTTGGTTATG
>MU223993.1:418999-438691 GCA_018584345.1 Thuja plicata | reverse complement strand
CCACCTTCAATACCAAGCAAGAAGTCTAGAGGAAGAAAACAAGCACCCACAAATCATCCATCATCAAGGAACACACGGAGAAAAGCAAGAAATACTCAAGCTCCTCCTGAGGTAGGATTTAGACCTAGTCTAAATGTTTTGAAGAATAGGATTGTAAATGAAGGGAGATTAGATACACTTTCTAAATTCTATGACAAGTATGAAGAGATGGATAAGACTGAGATACATTCTATGATCATATATCATATGATCAAGTTTAAGAAGTTTGTTCTTGAACTCAAAATAGTGATACCGGATAAGTTGTGGAACATACTGTAGATCATGAAAAGACATGCAATAGAGGAAGACATGAGGATTAGAGAAGAAACATTGGATACTCTTCTCCCTATATGCTCACATGATGAGAAGGCTATTCTATTAGATCTGGTGAAGCCTCATCTCAGAACCAAGACAAGGACTTTACAAATTATGAACAAAGAGTATGAGTGGATTGGTAAAGAGACTAAAAAGGCATTTACACAAGTATTTATGGATAGACACATGTATCCATCAATGGTGCCTACTACAAAGGTAACTCCAGCTCCTCCCAAATAGGTTATAGAACTAGTGATTCAGAAAGCACCTATAACAGGTCCACAGGTTTCAGTGCCCACAGTGAAAATAACTTCTGATACAGAAAAAGACTCAAAAGATACTATAGTGGTTGATAATATCAAGATATCCATGACAAAATGTAAAAAAGACATGGACAAAGTTTATAAAGCATTTGTAAGTACTGAAGAAATGTGCACCGATGATACATCTACACAACAAGATGAAGTTCCCTCCAATGATCCAATTGACTTCAATGAAGAAAAAGGTGATGAGACACCAATAAAAGAGATACCAATAAAGAGTGAAGTTATGGATACCAGTCATAATACTATATTCTCACCAGCCACTCAACCATCTACCTCATTGTTGTCAAGGTTAACTCTTGATTCAGTAAGTCTGGACGCATGGGGAGAAGAAGACATCATCAAGATCAGCGTTCTTACTATGGAAAAAGAAAAAGAGAAACAAGTGATGAGGAACCCTCTCTTTTTGGAATTAGTGAACATATTGAATGACTTAGTGCCCACTGACAAGAAATTAGCCAAATTTCAATCAGTTGAAGATGCATACAACATTCTAACAAACTTCAAATCACAGTTTACAGATCTAGTAGACTCTACTACTAAAATTGTAGAAGATGAATATAAGAAGGAGAGATTGAATGAATTGGTAAATAATTTTACCTTAGACCTAAAATATTTAAAGATTGGGCAATCCATATTGAAAGAATTGGCAGCTAAGGGAAAGAAATTCATAGAAAACTACATGGACAGAGTGAAGTTCACCTCTAAGCACATTAAAAAGACAGAAGAGGCAGAAATCATGGTGGAGAACATCAGAAAATTAGTTGAAAAATCAATGCAAGACATGAACATATGCAATAATGTCTATCAAGGTCGGTTAGACAAGATTGAAAAGGCTAAGTTGGAAATCAACAAGATAAGAGTCAGACAAACTCAGTTGAAAAATGCACTTGCACCATCCCTAGCAGTCCTTAATGAGAACATCAAACAAATTGATGCCACCATTGTGACATATGATCAAGGTCCTTGCATGGATATGATGAAAATGGAAAAACTGACATATGTTTTATGTGCGTATCTTTAGACAGTAGATGCAATGAAAGTATTCTGGCAGAAAGAGATCCAATCTGTTCAGATTGTGTACCCTGAAGTTTACATGGAGTAAGTATGTAGAAGACTTACAATTTTTTGTACACCTTTGTCATTAATGTCAAAGGGGGAGTAATATAAAATGTGTATATATGGAGAGAAGTATATGTATACATGTAAAAGATGTTATGATATATAGTTACTTTTTTGTGTTAAGTTATTTTGAGAAACTTGGCCACATTCCTTTGTTGCCATAAATGACAAAGGGGGAGATTGTTGGCAAGTTGAATCCCTAAGGATGCATGACTCATTTTTTGTTTTCATCATGGCAACAAAGTCATGTTAAGTTTCTGTCATGAAAGACAAAATGACTAAGTATGAAAAACAGGGCAAACAAAGATATTCAACGATCAGTACATCAGCGCACATGCGAGAGATTGAGTCAGTATATGTGCATTCAGATATATGTTATATGAAATGTGTACATACTACATCTAGACAAGCATAGTACAGAACAATAGCATAGAGAAGTTACAGACAGATCAGTAGACCAGTAGTCCAGAAGACAGAGCATGGAAGCCGACTAGTGTTTTGATCAGCGTGAATTATTTTGTTATGTAATGGCTAAGCGCCTTCGATTACATGTTTTTAATTGATGTAATTAGCATTTTTGTAAACATGCTTGAGCTGACTTGTTTGGAAGCATTGTGTATTTTTTTTAGGGCCAACTAGAGTCTTGTTTTGGGTCGCGCCTATTCGGATATGAACATATAATTATGTAATGTAAAGTTATGTTACAAGTTTCGATTGCTATGTAAGAGGAAGATATAGAAGAGCAGTATGATGAAGTCAGTATATGATATAGCTCTTTAAGAGAGTAAGAGCATTTGTGCATATACAGAACTGATCAGACAGTAGTTTCATCACAATAGTTCACTTTTGATATAGTGTATATCAACTTTCAGAAGGTTGTAGCCTTCATCCTATTAGGCAGGGAGTCTAGGCAGTGAGTCATATACCTTTAACAGGGTTTTGTAAAAGACTCCTAATAGGGTCAAACCTTTAACCAGGTCATTGTACTCATATTGTAAAGACTACTTCTAACAGGGAAAAGGAACTTTAATAGGTTCATTATACCTAGTACAATATTTGTGGGTACTAATTCCCACCAGGGTTTTCCTCTGATCAAGGTTTCCCCATAATCATATCTTGTGTTATGAGTTCTTATGTTAAGCTTCATTCAATGTATGTTTGATTTATGTTTAAGTTTCTAAAAAGTAATTAATAAACAAACACTGATTCACCCCCCCTCTCAGTGTTTCTAACAACAACTACTTCTATATATTTTTGATTTATGATGAATGTAATGGTTTATGCAATGCAATGGTAAAATGGATGCAACTATCATTTTGATTCTGATGTATGCAACTTATATGAAATGCACTTTGTAAATGGATGCAACATGGATAATGATTAATGATATTATGAATCTTTTTCTTTCTCTTGATATAAAATATAATGATTAATGATTAATGTTAATGAATGTAATGAATTCAAAAGAGAATCTCACATCATTGATTTGAAAATTATCAATCATTTAAACAAGATAATTTATATTGAACCCCCAAAATTTGATCAACCCCCTTGAACTTGGAAAATCCTTTAAACATGCAATTAATCTAACATGAAAATGCTATGCAATGCAACTAACTGTCACTAGCTTTTTGTGAAATAAATGCAATAGAGATATATTTTCATTATTGAGAATTGTGAAACTAGGAGCAAGTACAATCATCACTGGCTAGATCATGATGATATGAATACCACTTTCATCGCTTTGGTAACCATTGGAAAACTAGTACAACCCTTACTAGTTGAGTAATAATCTATGGGAGTATGAATACCGGTTTCATCGGATTCAATGTTGCAAGTGGATTTTGGTATTTAAGATATGGAAGATCTAAATAGCCAAGGTATCTATTTGCATAAAAAAAAAAAAGGTTAACCCTCCTTCATATATGAAATTTCTTGATGGTTCTTTGATGACCGTGACCTTAGAGGAATTCACACAATTTGGTGGATCTTCCTCAAAATAGTCACTCAAAGTCAAGAAAATATCATGTCTTCATCATCGCCAATCTAGTCGAAACATCATCGATTAAATAAAAAGACATGACAAAATGCAATGAATATCATCAAAATCTTCAAGTTTTTTGTCTTGTATCAAGATTTTCAATAGAATTTTCAAACATTCTGATCATTTAAGTTGTGTCAATTTTTAATCCTGAATAATAAAGTCATGAAATTCAAGGATCAAGTTGCAAGATCTAATGGCTTATTTTAACAATGATATCCACCAAAGGTTCAACAATATCTCTCCTCTGAAGCTCTGATAATTCCCTCTGATATGTGACCAAAAGTAGCACTTATTGAATCCGTTTGTACCAAAACCAAAGATTTTTCCCCCAATTGATAAATGTGACCATGTGAATCTTAGGAAAATGAAACCTAGTATGTGATAATGTAGCTCAAAGACTTTATTATGACTATGCAAAAATGACGGATGCAATAAGGATATACAAATGGGATGATGAAAAGGTAATATGTACAAATGCAACTAGGAAAGACCTAAGGGATCAAAAAGCGCTTGATTGCCAGGTTTTCACCTTTTGAGGTTTATTTCTTTTTCTCTTTTTTTCTTTTTTTACTACCAAGGCACTTTTCTCTTTTTCATTTTTTTCAATTTCTTTTGATATCATCAAGGCACCCATTTACTAGGTTTTCACCAAGACAACCATTTTTTATTATTTTTGGATGTTTTTGCTTTCTTCATGCTCAATTTTCTCCTTTTTTATGCTTTTCTTCTTTTCCATTGTTTTTGAACTTTTTGATCTTTTTCATTTTTTTTGAATTTTGAAATTTTCTTGTGTACAAAGAATCATGTTGAATTCATTGGATACACACTCGTCTGATACTATTTCTTCTTATACTCTTTCATCTGATCAAGTATGAAACCTCTTTAAATGGATGCTATTAATAGGCTCTTGCAATTCATCACCCTCACAATCAGCTAGCTTGTAGGTCCCCGTTCCAAAAGAGGAAGTAATTACAAAAGGTCCAAGCCAATTTGCCTCCCATTTTACCTTCTTTTCTCTATCTGCTTGGTTTTTAGGGTTTTCTCTTAACACTAAGTCTCCCAGTTGAAAGTTTCTAGGTGTGATATGCTTGTTGTAATTCCTTGAGATTTTGTTTTTATACACTTTCAATAGCTCATAAGCTTGTTTTTGATGTTCCTCCAACAATTCCAATTGTTGAAGTTGGGTGACCCTATAATCCTTATTAGTGATTAATCCATGTAATGAAACTCTTAAGGATGGGATTTAAACCTCCAAAGGTAGAACAACTTTTTCCCCATAAACTAAGGAGAATGGTGTAGCTCCTATTGGTGTTCGAAAGTTAGTTCTGTAGGCCCACAATGTCAGGTTTATCTAAACATGCCAATCTCTTCCTGATTTGTCAACTGATCTTTTCAACATTTTAAGGATATTATTATTTGTAGCTTCGGCTTGTCCATTACCTTGAGGATAGTAAATGGAGAAAGAATGGTGTGTTATATGAAAGGCTTCACATAGTTCATCCACATCTAAATGTTCTTGAATTATTTCCCATTATACATGATGATGGCATGAGGAATACCATATCTACAAATGATGTGATTAAGGATAAACATAGAAATCTATTTCCCCATTACAGTTGTCAAAGGTACGACCTCTACCCATTTGGTAAAATATTATGTTGCCATGATGATGTATTTGTGATGATTGGAAGGTGGATAAATCATTCCAATAAGATAAAAGCCCCATTGTTAAAACAACCATGGTGTGATGAATGGATGCAAATCTTGTGCAGGTACATGGATCATGTCTCCATGGTATTGGCATTTTGAACTCACTTTAACAAAATGGCAAGAATCCTTTTCTAAGGTTTTCTAGAAATACAATGTATGAAGGATTTTCTTAGCTAAATTCAACCCACTCAAATGTGACCCACAGATACCCTCGTGAATGTCTTTTAAAGATAATTTTTTTCCCTTGTCCTCTAGACACCTAAGAAGCGTAATGTCAAGACCTTTGCGATATAATGTGTCTGATAGGATAGTGTAACAAATCGCTTGGCATATAAAATATCATTTTTGGGCATGAGTTTGGTCTAAAGGTAAAACTTGGTCTTTGAGATAGGTATAAATGGGTCTATACCAAGGTGAGTCATGTCCATTTATAAGGCCAATGATTTGTGTTTTAGGTAGGTTAAAATTTGGTTTCACCAACTCTTCCACCGAGAATTCATACCTCACATTTTGATCAGGCATTTGGAGTAAAGAAGCCAAAGTAGCCATAACATCTACAACTCTATTCTTGTCCTTTGGAATTTTCTCAAATGTAATCAAGTCAAATTATTTCTTCCAGTCATCTACCATCCTTTTATATGGCATCAATTTGTCATCCTTAGTTTGATATTCATCATTGATTTGATTGATGACTAATTGAGAATCCCCATATACTTGCAGTTCAGTGACGTTCCATTATAAAACCATTTTAATACCTATGACTAAAGCTTCATACTCTGCAATATTATTTTCGCATGAAATTTTTTTTTTATAATACTTAGGAATGGTGTATCCTTGAGGTGTAATAAATAGAATTCCAACCCCTGAACCATTCTGAGTGTAGGATCCATCGAAATATAATTTCCATGCTTTGGCTTCCACATTGACTATTTCTACATCTGTAAATTCCACTTGAATAGGATGAATAGAAACTAAAGGATTTTCAACCAATCGATCAGCTATGAATTGACCCTTGATAGATTTTCAGTCCACATACTCAATGTCAAATTCACTAAGTACCATCACCCATTTAGCAATTCTTCCAGTTAGGTTTGTTTTACAAAGAAAATACTTTAATGGATCAATCTTTGCAATCAACTTCACATTGTGCATCAACATGTAATGTCTTAGTTTTTATGAGGCAAAAACCACCACTAGACAAGCTCTTTCCATGAAGCTATAGTTCAAATCATACTTGATCAAGGTTCTACTTAAGTAGTAAATAGCTCTTTTTTCTGTCATCATCCTCTTGTGCCAACAAAACCCCTAAATATCTCTTTGTTTCTGAAATATATAGTAGTAATGGTTTTCCTTTGATGGGAGGCATCGAAATGGGTGGATTTACCAAGTATATCTTCAATAAGGTGAAGTATTGTTCACATTCCTCATCCCATGTAAAAAAGGTATCCTTATGTAGCAATCTTGTAAAAGAGTGGCACTTTTCTACCAATTGCGAAATGAACCTCCTAATAGATTGAATTATTCCTTGAAGTGATCTCATTTGACTATTATTTTTGGGAGTTTCCATGTCCATTATTTCTTGTACTTTTTTTGGATCCACTTCTATCCCTTTTGTTGAAACTATGTATCCTAAGAGCTTGTCGGATTGAACCCCAAATACACATTTATTTGGATTTAATCTTACTTTAAATTGCTCCAACCTTGTGAAAATCTTTTCAAAGATAGGGAAATGGTATTTTCTGTGATGTGACTTTGCTAAGATATCATACACATAGTCTTCTAGGAAAGTATGTATCATGTCGTGGAAGATAGTTGTCATTTCTCTTTGGTAAGTTGCTTCAGCATTTTTGAGGCTAAAGGGCATAACATTCCAACAAAAAGTACCCCAAGGGAATGTGAAAGAGGTCTTTTCTTGATCCTTAGGTGCAATTCAAATATGATTGTAGCCACTAAAACCATCCATCAATGAAAACATAGAATTTTCTACCATCAAATCCACTATAGCATCAATGCTAGGTAATGGAAAATCATCCTTAGGGAAAGCAAGGTTAATTTCTATAAAATCTATGCATATTCGAATGGATTTTTCATGTTTAGTAATAGGTACAATATTGGAGATCCATTTAGCATAAGCTATTACTCTTATGAATCCAACCTTTAGTAGATTTTCCATTTCTTCCTTGACCAATAAATCTATATGGGGATGCATTTTTCTCAACTTTTGCTTCATAGGTTTGACATTAGGTCTCACATTAAGGTGGTGCATTATGAAGCTTGGATCCAATCCTAGCATGTCTACATATGACCATGCAAATTTGATTTTCTTTTCTTGAAAGAATTCGATGAAATCCTTCCTTTCTGATGGAGTCAATGATGCTGCTAAATTAATAAACTTTGGTTCCAATTTGGTTCTAATGTTAACCTTTCCTATTGGCTCAATGCGGATAGGAGATCTCTCTTCATCTTGTTCTGGCAGGGTATCCAATCTCTCTTCCTTAGGTGCCACAGTTTGGTTTTCACCTTAAGAAACATCCATTATTTTTACCTTTTTAGGGTCTAGTACTGCCACATGGTGGTTTTCACCACTAAACCTTTTCATTTTTTTACTTTTTTTCTTTTATCTTGGAGATTAAGAGGTTGGAACCATGCTTCCTCCATCATCATGTTCAAATTGAATTCATTGGTGGAAGATGGCTCAACCACATTAAGGTATTGGGCCATAGCATTGTCATTGGGATAATATAATAGGTCATTAGGCTCAGTTAAGTCCCAATCAATGATTTTGGGATGAATGAGGGCTAAGGAATCATTAGGAAAGTTATCATTTGAAGGATTCAAGTACATGAATTTGTTTTATGGTTCTTACATTGTATCGCTTAGGTCAATAACATGTGCTTACTCGAGGTGTTCTATGGAAAATGGATTGAAATTTTCTTCACTAGATTCCTTGTGGATTTCCATGGAAAAGAATGTGTGTTGATTAAATCTAACATTTGAATCACCCCCCCGATGAAGGTAGCCAAGGTTCACCTATCCATTGGTTGCCACTAGATTCTTGTCCTACATTAGATTCTTGAGGCTCATTTGATGCTTGCGTAGAACTTGAACCTTGATCCTCATTGTCTTGATTTTTTGCCTTAGAAATGGTAGCATAGGTATGAATAAAATCTACCTCTTTGTCATAAAAAGAGTCTTCAGATAGGGTATCCTACTCATATTCTCCAGAATCATCCTCACTCTTGGATTCTAACATGTGCACATGCTCTTGAAAATCATGTATAGGGATTGAACTTTCTCCTTTTTATTGATACCCTATTCCTGATTTCTCATCCTTTGTTCTAGCAACCCTCTATTCCTGATTCCTAAGGGTCCTCTTCCATTGTATCCTATTTTTTACATTATTTTAAATCCCTTGCCATATTGATCAGTTTGGATATTGATATGTTGCACTCTTTCAACAGGATTGTTTGAAGTATCCTCCTCTTTGTAGAGCCATTGTAAAAATTCATTATCCTCGTTTTATAGGGATGATTTATCACTCTCTCTTGAAAAATGAGAGTTATATTTTTGAGGTGGATGAGCACTTGAAAGTTTCCCATGTGTCTTTGGGGAAGTTGGTAAATCAAATAAGGAGACAGAATATTCGCCTACTCCTATGGAATTGATTCTACATTGCTTTTCAAACTTATGCATCATCTCACTCATCTTTTGGTATTGGTCCTTCTTGGTTTGTTCTCTCTCATCCTTAGAAGGTCTCAAAATTTCTACCTTTGGTGTAGAAGCTTTGACTTAATTTTCATTGGAACTTTGAGCCTCATAACTAACTTTCTCCTTTCCCTTAGTTAATGTAGCTGAGTTAGTTTTATTAGGACTTGAAGTAGATGTAACATTTTATGTCAACTTAGGACCTTCCTCTTTGGTTTCTTAAATGATGAAATTAGTAATGATTCATTCCCTATTATGTGGAATAAATAGCTCATGAAGAGGTTTCATTGTATCACAATATTGAAAGGGATTATAATCTCCTCCAATAGTTATTTCTTCACCTATGTATGAAAATTTAATACATTGATGATAGGTCGAAGGCACCACTTGCATCTCATGAATCCATGGCCTTCCCAATAAAATATTATAAGTTAACTTCATGTGAAGGACTTGACAAAAGGTGTCTTTCTTGATAGGTCCAACTTTAATGGGTATCACTATCATTCCTTTCGAAGATCTTTCCTCCTCGTCAGAATTCTTGATAGTAATATTCTTTTTAGGATCAATAGATGATTCAGATAACCCTAAAGATTTGACAAGGTTCAAAGTGCAAATGTTGAGACTAGCTTCTGCATCAATGAGGAAAATCTTGACCCTATAGCTTTAGATTAATACTTCTATATGCAAGGGAAAATTTTGAGGATGAGTAATGGACATATCATCTTGTTCTGAAAATGAAAGGCAATGTGGTGAAACAAGATGTCCTACCATGTTTTGAAACCTATCTTCCTCCAATTTTATAGGAACATTAGTTTCTACAAAATCTTTTTCCAAGATCTCCTTGTGATTGGGATAAAGTTTTAATAACTCCAAAATAGAATTTTTGTTGGAGTTTTTCAAAATTGATCAACCAAACTATAGGGCTTTGTTGTAGTAGATGTTTGTTTAGCCAAAATATTTGATTGTGTAGGTCCAATAGGTTTAGGAGAACCCCCTTGTAGGGTAATCCTTGCTTCTTGCCCCCTAGTGATAGCATTAGAAGTATCATTTTTGGGTTGTTCCATTATCACCACAACATTAACATCATTCTCATGTCTAGATAAGGAATTGATAGTATTGTCATAATGATGAGCAAAATTAGCATTGTTCTTACCTTTAGAATTGTTGCCATGGTTTTTTGAATTTGAAGGCTCACCTTTCTCATGATTAAAGAAAGGTGTTTTAAAGGTCGTATTATCCTCATTGTTTTGGCGCCCTTCCACTTTAATCACACCATTATCAATTATATCTTGGACCACATGTCTTATGCGAATGTGATCATTTGTTTTATGTCCTTGATTTCTATGGTATTCACAATGATTGGAATCACTCCACCAAGTAGGCTTCACTTGTGGTTTGTAGGGTTGAGCCCTAGGTAATTGAATAATCTTATTCGCAATGAGGGTTCTCAATCCATTTTCAAGTGGTTCACCCAAGGGCATGAAATTCCTTCTAGGTGATGGATAAAAGAAGGGTTTAGGCTTATTGGCCTCTTGATTGTTCCCAAAGCTGTTATTATTGAAAAGAACTTTGGGTTCTTGATTTTCATTATTAACTTGAGTAGATCTTCTTGTGAGCGTAAATGGATTGGCCTTCAAATTATTCACTTCCACAACTCCAACATTGACCACATGTGTTATTGTTCCTCATCCAAAATCAGTTATTGTTAGGAGGATCCCTATTTTGATTGTTGTTGAAGGTATTTGTAGACACCTAAAATTGACCAGGTGTATCTCAAACATTCCAAAATATAAATCTCAGCCAAATTCTTCAACATCTCATCTCAATGCAAAACAAATGGATCAAATCAAATTAAAAGATCAAATAATCATGAAATCAACTAATTAAATTCAAGCCTAAAGGGATTAATCAAATTATGCAATTGATTTTTCAATTGTATAGTTCAAATCAAAAATATCAAATCCAACCCAATCACCCTTCCATGGCTAATTTTATTGAAGGATGGAGTTATTTAATTCCTAATATCTTTGAGACAACCAACTAACTTTCCATCCATTTGAGAGCACCTCAAATATTTTGACTTAACCAAGCTTTGATCATGATCAATTCACTCTACCCCCTACCCTTGGGAAAATGCTATAAATACAAGCCATTTCCTTTGTGTTTGGGATCCAAGAATTTCAAGAGAAAAAGCATCCTTATTATAGGCATATGAGGAGCATTTGAGAGCTTTTGAGAGTATTTCAGCATTTTCATAGCATTTTAGCATATCATGTTTAGGAGCATTTGTTGTTTTCTAACATAATCTTAAAGCATTTTTGAGCATTTTGAGCATTCTAGCTAGATTTGAGCATTTTTTTATCATACATATCTCGTTCTAGGATTGTCCTTGAGAGAGATTAATCCTGAGAGCTCTCTTAACAAAGCTTGGATAGAGAACCATGAGACGATATAGATTGTTAGCTTCAATTCTTAGATTAATTTGTTTTATCTTTCCATAGAATTGTTGCTCTTAATCTTAATTTCATGAAGGTGTATTTTATTACACACATAATGGTGCCCACTGTGGGGCTCTAAGCCTCTTTACTAACATTTTTATCATAAGATTTGGTGTGTTTGCTTTCTTTTTGGTGTTTTTCTTGCAGAAAATAGGAGAAGAGTCGTGTATGCGATGCTAAGAGCCGCTTATGAACACAAAAATGCCACCTACGGAGCCTGATTCGTCTCTGTCTTTCATTCTGTTGTCACTTTTCAAATAAAGTGGGCCACCTACCAGATAAATCATGTCGTCTGCTAGATAAAGTGTACCGCTTGTGAATTTTTAACAGCCGCCTACCAGCAATCTTTGGCCGCATTTTATACTTTCTACACCGCCTGCTCTTTTTAATTAGCCGCCTATGATTCTTTAAGAGCCGCATGTTAAGATTTAAAATCTGCCTATAAAGTTTTAAGTTACGCTTAAGAATATTTGATAGCCGCATTTTAGCTGTTAAATGTCGTGTAATCACTTTTGCTATAAATCATATTTTGGTTAATTCTGTCACTGTTGTAATTATTTTTGTTTTCTTGTCCTACAGATGAAAAATCACCCAAAGGTGCAGAAACCAGAGAAGCAGATCTCAAAGCCTAGCAAAGAGGTAAGAATGAAAACCAATAATGATAAGGAAATACATATAGTGAATTTATTAGAGAGTTTATTTGAGGAAGAACACTTGTATGATCATTATCTTAAGGTGTTCTTTTCTTATAAACAAAAATTTCCTACTCTCTAATTGATTTTGCATCCTTACTTCTTTAAAGCTTTTATTGTTAAATCTTTCATTTTAAAAGAGCTTTTAGGAGGTATTTTTGTCATTTGGTTTTTTTTTTCAAGTTTCCTTCACTTTGCCTCTCTTTGTGCTAACTAACTTGTTGGAGGAGATGGAGAGGGAACAATCGCCACTAGGTGAGTAAAAACAAGTCAAAATACTCAAAAATGCACCTAGCCTTTGCTAGCTTCGAAATCAGGTACTTATCTTATCAAGCTTGCATCGATCAAATTGTGGCTTTCTTTTAAATCTAGCATAAGTCTAGAAAATCCTTTATTTTGTCCAAATTGAACAAGCATTAGGCATATGCTCTTCACTTTTTGAAGTGAATCAAAAAGCCAAACATGCAAATTCAATTTGGTAGAAAGAAAAGGATAAGGAATTGAACCACACATTTCAATTTTAAGAACCTCCTTGTTAAAGGGTTGAAAATGAACAATTATGTTTGAAGTGTTTGGAACAAAAGAAAAACAATAAGGATATGCTCTTCACTCTTTGAGTGAATCGGATTCCCAAACATTTTGGACCAAGTTCAATTCTTGCTTTTCATGAACATGCTAGCTAATTAGAGCTTTAAAGGGCTTGCCTCCCGAGATTTGCCTTACAAGGATGGTGAAAGGGAACAACCCAAAGTGGGAGATATTTGCTTTTACCACAATATCGTCTGACCCACTATAAATAATGCACTTTTCCTTAATAAAAAAGTGACTAAAACTTGTGCAAGCCATCCTCACTTCCTCTAGTAGTCCTTCAGGATTGCACAAAATTGTACTTTTGTGCGTGTGGGAAGCCCTCAAAGGGGTAAAGGATCTTGTCAAGGTTTAGACCAAAATAGTTTAAGACCTGATAAAATAGTAGACCTACCTTTGTAGAGCCATGATTAAAAGCCAAATTTGTTGACGCTAAGGTAGATTGCTTGGAAGAAATTCTTGTGCAAACCTGTTAAAACATCCGAGAACATACACTTCAGTGTGGTTTTTATGGATATGGTGAAAATTTTATGTGTGTGTTGAGTTTGTACTTCATTTTCATGCAAGAATATTTTTTGATAAAATCAACTATGATTAGAAAAGCGTCACATATCATCATTTTAGAGCCACTTACAAAAAAAAATGGGCCACTTGTCAACTTTAAAAGGCTTCTTAGTAACATCAGACAACCGCATTTTAATTGGAAAGAGCCGCGTAAAGATATTTTCAAAATTGCCTATCAATAGACAAACGTCACCTGCCAACTGTAGAGCACCATGTAAAGGTTTCCCAATCATCACGTGTTATCATTTAAAGGCCGCCTACACATAGGTAAGAGCCACCCAGAATTTAAAAAAGGAAAATAGTGGGTACCTGCCGAAGGTTTGAAAACAAAAAAATTTGATTTTTGGATACCCTTTTGGATATTCTCTCACTGTGGATACCTAACTTGATCAGAATCCGCCATTATTGGGTATTTTGCAAATTTATACATGGATTGGTCATTTAAGCGAGTTTGAAACCTAAGGTCTTCATTTGACATATGTTAATGGTAGTTTTTACTCAATCACATTACATCAAGACTACCCTACAACCAGATGGATCTTATTTGAGACAAGAGTGTCCCTTCCCGGGTGATCCTTTTTCTGCAAAACCCATCAAAGAAATAGAACCAAGGATGTCTTTCCCATTTGGCCATATCGATCCCAATAAAATTAATCACATCAACAAGGATATGACCAAACAAGGAAATGTTGACCCTAATAAAAAAGGATCCAACAACAATACCAACGGAGGAACAAACATGGATCCTAACAATCAAGGGATGAACAATACCAACAACAGGGGTAATATGGACCCTAATGATGAGGAGTTAACTGATGAAAAGGTTACTAAGGCTATGCAAAGCCCTTTCTTTATGAAACTCATGGAAAAAGTGTTGGAAAAAGATAAAGAGAAGTACTTCATAGACCTAGCACAAATGGGTCTGAAGCTTCCACATGATTATGATGTCACCAAACTCAAACAAGAAGAAGTAGAGGCTAACCCCATTGATGTCATGAACAAACAATTCCAGCTTTTCCAAATACAATTGGACACATTAAAACAAAGTGGGGCTCCTAAACCTTTTTCTATTGAAGCCTTGTGTCCATTCCCTTTTGACAAGTCCTTAGTCATGATAACATTTCCCACAAATGCTATTTATCCAAAATATGATAAATATGAAGGAACATTTGATCCTCAAGATCACTTAAGGGAATTTTGTACCCTAATTCTAGAGTTCATGCATGACACAACTTACCTTATGAGGTTATTCCCTAGAATTTTGGGAGGTATGGCAATGGAGTGGTTCTCAAAATTACCCTCCGGTATTAGAACCTTTGAGGAATTGGCCTCTAAATTTGTAACTCACTATTCTTATAACATCAAACAAAAGGTTACAATTCTAAATCTACGTAACACCAAACAAAGAGATGGAGAGGGATTCCTACTTTTCCTACAACGATGGAGAGCGGTATTTTCTAGATACCCTCGAAGTGTACCCAAAAAGGAAAAGATGGATATCTTTGTGAACAGCTTGAATCATGAAATGAATTATCAATTAAGGCTACAATGTCCTAGATCATTCCAAGAATTAATTGAGAATGGGGTGACAATGGAAGAGGTATTGGTGAAAAGTGGAGAAATCAAACTCTAAAAAGATAATAAGAATAACAACAACAACAATACCTCCAACACCAGTCAAAATCAGAATTTCAACACCAACAACAGCCGATATTGGACAAAGAATAAGAACAATAAAGGAGTGGTTAATGATGGAGTGGTGGAGGCCAATACTTTAAAAGCTACCCCTTTCAATCTCACTCAAAACTCAGCTCAAGCCAATAATGTGAATCAAGCACCCAAAGTGCCCTTCAACAACACTAATAACAACTTTGGGAATAATCAAGGGGCTTCTAAGCCTAAACTATTCTTTGCACCTACACCCAAGAGGACATTCACTACTTTGGGTGAACCATTGAAAAATTAATTAAGGACACTTATTGCAAATAAGCTTATCGATCTGCCAAAGGCTCAACCATATGAACCTCACAGTAAGCCAAACTAGTGGAATGAGAACAATCATTGTGACTATCATCAAAATAGGGGACATAAGACCAATGATTTCCTATGCCTCAAACATGTGGTACGAGATCTCATAGACAATGTTGTGATAAAGGTCGATGGAACTCAAACTAATGAAGATCACACAGCCTTTAAAACTCCTTTTTATAAGCATGAAAAGGGAGAATATTCTAATTCCAACAATGGAGGAAACAATGCAAATAATGTAAAAGGCAGTCACAATGTTAACTTTGCTCATACTTATGACAATACCATCAATGTTGTTGTTGTTAAAGACCAACCTATTCGTGAATCCGCTAATGCTATCACAAGGGGGCAAGCCTCAAAGATTACCTTACAAGGGGTTACTCCTATTACAATTGGTCCTAAGACACCAACTATTTTGGCTAAACAAACACCACCCACCACAAAACCTTATAGTTTGGTGGATCAATTGAAAAAGACTCCCACCCAAATATCAATTTTGGAGTTGTTAAAATTATCTCCTAATCACAAGGAGATTCTGGAAAAATCCTTGTGTGAGACCACAGTTCCTATAAACTTGGAGGAAGACAAATTTCAGAACATGGTAGGGCACCTCATAGCCCCTCATTGTCTTTCCTTTTCGGAGAAAGATGACATGTCTATCACACATCCTCAAAACTTACCCTTGCATATAGAGGTATTAATCCAAAGACAAAGGGTTAAGAGAGTTCTCATAGATGGTGGATCTGGTCTAAATATTTGCACTTTAAACCTTGTCAAGTCATTAGGGTTATCCGAGTCATCCATTGATCCAAAGAAGCAAATAACTATTAAGGCTTATGATGAAGAGGAAAGATCTTCAAAGGGTATGATCATTCTGCCAATCCAAGTGGGACCTATCAAAAAGGACACTATATGTAAGGTCCTTGACATGAAATTGACCTACAACATCCTACTAGGAATGCCTTGGATACACGAGATGCAAGCGGTACCTTCTACATATCACCAATACATGAAATTTCCATACCGAGGGGAGGAGATCACAATTGGAGAAGATTCGAACCCATTCCAATATAGCAATGCTTTGAAGCCAAGTCATGAATTGTATATTCATCATAACAGGGAAAGAGTTATCCCTGATATTACCATGGAAGAAGCCAAAGAGGAAAAGTCAGAACCAACATCAAATGTCACATCTACTCCTAACCCTATTCAAACTAACTCAACTACATCAACTAAGGGAAAAGAAAAGATGAGTTACAAGGGTTCAAATTCAAAGGATACTTTAGTTCAGACTTCAACATTAAGATTGGAATCTTATAAACCCACTAAGGAAGAAAGAGATCAAACTAAGAAGGATCACTATGAAAAGATGAGTGACCTAATGCATCAATTTGAGAAACAATGTAAAATTAACTCAAAAGGATTCAGGGAATATTATGTTTCCCTCTTTGATTTACCTACATCTCCAAGAACACATGGGAAACCATCTAAAGATCATCAACCTCATAAGTACAATTCCCATTTTGTGAGGGAATGTGAAAAACAAGAAATAGACAAAGAAGATGATGAGGTATTACAATGGCTCTATAAAGAGGATGATAATTCAGATAATACCAATGAGAGGGTGCAACATATCAATATCCACACTGATCAATATGGAAAAGGATTTGATATCATGAAGAAAATGGGGTATAAGGGAAGAGGACCCTTAGGAGTTTGACATAGAGGTTTGTTAGAACCTATTGAACTAGTTTGGAGAGCCAAAGAAGAGAAGGCCGGCATAGGATTTCAACACAAAGGAGAAAGTTCAAGTCCCGTGCATAATTTCCATGCACATATTCATATGGTAGGTTTTGAAAGCAAAGGTGATTCTATGGATTATGAGTGGGATTCTTTGTCCGAAGAATCTTGTCATGACATAGAGGTTGATACCATTCACACTTATGAAACTCCTCCTAAAGTTGAGAATGAAGAACATATGGCTCAAAGTTTGAATTCCACTCACACTTCAAGTGAACCTCAACAAGTGAACATAGAACAAGCACCTCCTTTCACTCAATGGGTAGGTGAACCTTGGGTACCTTTGTGGGTGGGAGATTCTAACCTAGTGTTTAATCCACATTCTTTCTTTCCCATAGAAATCTTAGAGGACTCTGATGAAGAAGATTTTGATCCTTCTTCCATGGACCATCTTGAAGAGGCACATGTCATAGACCATGATGATACAATGTATGAACCATCTAATGAAGTCATGTCCTTAACTCCTTCAAATGAAATCCCATTCAATGAATCTTTGTCTTTAATGCATCCCGAACTTATTGATTGGGATCTGTCTGAGTCAAATGACTTACTCTACTTCCCAAATGACAATTCAATGGCCTTATACCTCAATGCGGTCGAACCCAATTCTTCCACCAATGAATTCACTCTGAACATGATGGTAGGGGCAGGTGTTCAACCTCTTAATCCAAAAAATGAAGAGAAAATATACAAAAAAATGAGAAGGTCTAGTGGTGAAAACCACCATGTGGCAGTGCTAGACCCAAAAAAAGTAAAAATAAAGGATGTTTTCAAAGGTGAAAACCCAACTGTGGCACCTAGGGGAGAGAGGTTGGACACCTTACTAGCTCATGAAGATGAAATATCACCTATACTTATTGAACCCATAGAAAAGGTTAACATTGGAACATAAAAGGATCCTAAATTCATTCACTTAGCGGCATCTTTGAGTCCTTTGGAGAGAGAAGAGTTCATTACATTATTTCAAGCAAAACAAATCAACTTTTCATGGTCATATGCTGACATGCTCGGATTAGATCCAAGTTTCATAATGCATCACTTAAATGTTAAACCAGGGGTTAAGCCCATAAAGCAGAAGTTGCAGAAAATGCATCCACATATAGCCCTATTACTCAAAGCTGAATTGGAGAAATTGCTCAAAGCAGGATTTATAAGAGTAATAGCATATGCTGAATGGATCTCCAATATTGTACTAGTTACCAAACATGATATAACCATAAGAGTTTGCACAGATTTTAGATATTTGAACCTCGCTTGTCCAAAAGATGACTTTCCCTTACCAAGCATTGATGCTATTGTGGACCTAACTGTAGGTTATTCTATGATTTCACTTATGGATGGATTTAGTGGGTATAATAAAATTTGCATAGCACCTGAGGATCAAGAGAAGAAAACTTTTACATGTCCATGGGGTACCTTTTGTTGGAATGTAATGCCCTTCGGTCTTAAAAATGTCGAAGCCACTTATCAAAGAGCCATGACTACCATTTTCGATGACATGATGCACACCTTTATGGAAGATTATGTGGATGACATTTTAGCTAAGTCACATAAGAGAAAAGATCATCTCTCCATACTTGACAAGATTTTTACAAGGATAGAAAAATTCAAGGTGAGACTTACCCCAAAGAAATGTGCTTTTGGGGTACAATCTGGAAAACTCCTAGGGTACATTGTTTTAGCAAAAGGCATTGAAGTAGATCTTGAAAAGGTACAAGAAATAATGGAAATGGACATTCCAAAGATTATTAGTCAAATGAGTTCACTTCAAGGAAGACTTCAATCTATAAGAAGGTTCATTTCTCAATTGGTGAAAAAATGCCATTCTTTCACCAGATTACTACATAAAGACACAATCTTCAAATGGGATGAGGAGTGTGAAAAAGCCTTTTCATTGTTGAAAACATACTTGATGAATCCACCTATCTTAATGTCACCAATTCAAGGAAAACCTTTATTAATCTACATTTCAGCAATAGAAAGATCTTTAGGAGTCTTATTGGCACAAGAGGATCATGAAGGAAAAGAATGAGCTATCTACTATTTGAGTAGAACCTTGATCAAATATGAGTTAATTTATAGCTTCATGGAAAGGGCTTGCTTAATAGTGGTATTTGCCTCTCAAAAGTTAAGAAACTATATGTTGTTGCATAAGGTGAAACTCATAGCTAAAATTGATCCCTTGAAATACTTACTTAGCAAAACAACTTTAACTGGAAGGATTGCGAAGTGGGTCATGGTACTTAGTGAATTCAACATTGAAT
>MU223993.1:375965-418489 GCA_018584345.1 Thuja plicata | reverse complement strand
AACATTTGACCTACCTGAGACCCAAATTATTGCCCTTTTACATGGACATGACTCTCCATGGTATGGACCTATCTATACCTACCTCAAAAATCAAACCCTACCTATAGACCAAACCCGCACTCAAAAGAAAAACTTCATAAGACAAGTAGCCTGTTATACTATCCTTTCTGACACATTGTATCGTAAAGCTCTTGATAGAACACTCCTTAGATGTCTAGAGGAAGATGAATCAAAATTAGCTTTAAAAGATGTCCATGAGGGGATTTATGGGTCACATTCAAATGGTTTAAACCTAGCTAAGAAAATCTTACGTATGGGGTACTTTTGGAAAACCTTAGAAAGATATGCTTGTCAATATATTAAAGTTTGCAAGAAATGTCAATACCATGGAAACTTGGTTCATGCGCCGGCACAAGAATTAAACCCTTTTGTCACACCATGGTCATTCTATCAATGGGGTTTTGACTTGATTGGCATGATTTATCCACCTTCTTCAAATAGACACAAGTATATAATCACAGCGATAGAATACTTTACTAAATGGGTTGAAGCTATCCCTTTATCAAATGCAACAGGAAAAAAAATTTCCATGTTTATCCTAAATCATATCATTTGAAGATATGGCATTCCTCATGCCATCATCACGGATAATGGAAAATAGTTTAAGAAAAAAGATATTGATGAACTTTGTGACACATTCCACATTACACATCACTCTTTGTCCATTTACTATCCCCAAGGAAATGGACAAGTAGAAGCTACGAACATCCTTAAAATCCTTAAGAGATCCATTGGAAAATCAGGAAAGGATTGGCTTATGGAGCCGAAGCTGTTCTTCCTTTAGAAGTTGAAATACCATCCCTCAAAGTTTCATTGCATGGATCAATAACAGATGAGGATTATAGAGTTTCCCGCCTTCAACAATTGGAATTGTTGGAGGAACATCAAACTCAGGCCTATGATCATTTGAAAGTGTATCAGAATCAAATTTCTAGGAACTATAAAAAACATATCAAGTCAAGAAACTTTCAAATAGGAGATCTAGTATTGAGAGAAAATCCAAAAAATTAGGCTGATAGAGAAAAGAAAGGAAAGTGGGAAGCAAATTGGCTTGGTCCTTTTGTCATTATTTCTTCATTTGGAACAGGGACCTACAAATTGGTTGATTGTGATAGTGATGAATTTCTAGAACCTATCAATAGAATTCATCTTAAGAGGTTCCATACCTGATTCAGAGGAAAGAGTATCATAATAAAGAGTATAATTTGAGAGTATCAGATGAGTCAAGCATCACCCTTGTACATGGAAAAATTCAAAAAATACCAAATAAAATCAGAAAAGATCGAAAATACCAAAAAAAATAGAAAATTCAAAAAGCCAAAAACATTTGAAAAAGAAAAAAAGTGCCTTGGTGAAAACCTAGCAATAGGCACCTTGGTAGCAAAAAAAAGAGAAAAAAGAGAAAAAGAACAATAATCCCAAGAGGTGAAAACCTGGAAACAGGCCCCTTTTGTCCCTTAGGTGTTTCCTAGTTGCATTTGTACATATTGCGGTTTCATCATCTCACTTTTCCATATCCTCATTGCATCCATCATTTGTGCATTTCCCTAATAAAGTCTCAGAGCTACATTTTGTCACATTCCAGGTTCAGTTGCCCTAAGTTTCACATTTATCACATTTATCACTTGGGGGCACACATCATAGATTTTGGTACCAACCGAATTCAATAGTGCAACATTTTGGTCACACATCATAAGTATATTTTTATATTCAGGAGAAAAATTTTGGAACCTTTGATGAATATCATTGTTCAACCCTAAACATTTTGATCTCATAACATGATCCTTGAATCTCATTGCCTTGTTTTATCAGGATTAAAAATTGACACACCCTAAATGATCAGATTGTCTGGAATTCTTATTTGAAAATCTTGATACATTTCACAAACACTTGGAATTTTTGATGAGTTTTTCATTGAATTTTTTGAGTCATGTTCTTTTTAGTTAATCAATGATGTTTCGACTAGATTGACAATGATAAGAGACATGATGTTTTATTAAACTTCTGAGTGACTATTTTGAGGAAGATTCTTTAACTTGTGTGAATCCATCTAAGGACATGGTCATCAAAGAACCATAGAGGACATTCATATAGGATGGAGGGTTAACCTTTGTCTGTTTACACAAAAGGATACCTTGGTTATTTAGATTTTCCATATCTTAATACCAAAATCCACTTGCAACATTGAATTTGATTAAACTGGTATTCATACTCCCATAGTTGGTCATCCAACTAGTGAGGGTTGTACTTGGTTTTGTAGAATGCGTTACCACATGAGGGAAATTCATATTCATATTCCTATGGTCGTAGTGGCACCAGTAAGGATTGTATCGACTCCTAGTTCCACAACGCTCTATGATGAAAATATATCTCAGTTTGTGTCTCTTTCACAAACCTCAAGGACAATTAGTTGCATTTTAGATTAATTGCATTTTGCATGTTAGATTAATTTCATTTTACATGTTAGATTAATTGCATGTTGATTTTTAGCTTAAATGCGTTCTCAAAAGCTTAGTTCTCAAGTGGCTTGCCTTTATAGAAAATTTTCCACATTCAAGGGGGGGATGAAAGTTGACAAATATTTCATCAAATTATATTGGTTTCAAGTCATTCAAGATGAGATTTTCCTTTGCATTCATCATCATTAGTCATTATTCATTATATTTTCATGTCAAGGGAAAAAAACGAGAAAGAAAAATTAATCATTATTCATTTTCCATATCATCATTTAGAGCTGCATATCATAAGTTAAAATTGCATACATCCAAAAACACAAAAAGATAGTTGCATTTCATTTATCATAGCACTAAGTATTGCTTTCATTGCATTGCATAATCCATACATGGTTAAATCAGAAAAGCATATAGAAATAAATTGCATTCACATCATTTGCATCCATTTATCTATGTCCTACTCCAAACCATTTGCATCCATAGCACAATAGAAATAAATGCATCATAGAAACATGTAGACATGCATAAAAGGAAAATCTCATAACATCATCAAAGGAGGAATCAAAGATCATCATAGCTAAATGTCCATCATAAATGTCTATAACATAAATTAGTACATCAAAGGTACATCAATACAATGGTCCATACATCAAAGTCCTGATCAACAAATACATATGATACAATGTTGTATATCTTGGGTCCAAATCTTTATCATGACCTAGCAAGGGCACCTGATCCATCTCCGGCTAAACCTGTGTCTGACCCCCCTGCACCATCAGGATCTCTATCACCTGCTCTATCATGTGCACTAGGAGGTGCCTGACTTGTGCTTGCACTGGTCGATAATTGGGCTAGAGTAGTCAGAAACTGCTGCAACATGGTCATAACCTAATCTAATCGTGTTGTCACTGTAGTCATCCCTGCTTATAAACCCCTCACATCATGCACTATATCATCTGAAATAGGAGGCCCTAGAGATGCCTGTGATGCTAGAGGAGCCTGTGGTGCCTAAGGCTCTAAAGGTACCCGAGGTATCACCTGTGCTGTACTGACCTGTGGGTCCACCTGTGGTATCTGTCCCTGCACTAGAACCTGTCTAGCCACCTAGACACATCTATGCCTGTGTCTGGCCCAATCTGCATCCAATCTCAAAGGAGCCTAACCCTGAGATACCTATACTCCTACTCGCCTCTACCTAGGCTACCTAAATCTACCACCTCAGCCTCTCACGTGTTCGCCTCTCATCCAAGGTCCAACTGCTATTTGTACCTGAGGTGCCCTAGGTACCGTCTGCACTCTATGCCAGCATGGTTACCGCCATCATCTCCATCATCCCCATCATCACCATCATCATCTAAGAGCTTGTCAACATCAGGAATGGACTCTGCTAGATCATTGAATCACATGAATTGATGTCGCAAGAACCACTCATGATACTCAGCCAACATCCCTACATCTACCACCTATGGCATCAGATCCCAAACCCCATATCCGAGCTGATCTATCTGCAAAAAATCTGACTGGTAGTCAACTTGTGCTCCCCACATCGATCTCTCAGCCTATACTCTGGCATAGAGTACCATACCTTGTGGCATATCCTGCATCCGACTGAACTGATAGAATACTCTCCCACAAAAAAATCTCTCAATAACCAATGGTGATTGGCCTACCATCCATTAAGGTGAAAAAATATAGGGTAACTCATCATCATCCTCCCACCACCTCTCACACTGCAGATACAGCCTCCATACCACCTGATCAATATCATCGATGGTACATCTCAAAAAATCAACCTTTGCCCAAACGATGCTGGACAACCATGCCATCATATAGAAAAGAATAAGGGTAACCATGACCCCGTACTCAAGCTGAGACTAGCCTCGTAATAGGTAGATGCTCCCATGTCCATAACTATAATAATACTACACCTAGTGAAATAGCTGCACTGTGCCGATATACAATCTCGTGAAGATCATGATACAACTGAGCCAGAACACAAGATCCCCAATCCAATCTCCATGGATGTGCAATTAGGTCCTCTAAAATTCAGCCCCATCTGACCATGAAACCACAACCTCTCCTATCTATAAAAAGTAATCCCCCAATCAAAGCTCCTAATAATGCTGGTAAAGTGGGAAATGAGGCAAACTGTGTCCAAGTAATGCAATCATTAGCAATGGTGTTATCTCCAAACACCCGTCTGCATACACTGCTATCATACACTGAATCATAATATACCCGCTCTCCATGAGTCAGGATCCTCAATAATCTATATACATCATCTGGCGTAATATTCATCTCACCCAGAGGTAAATGAAATGTATTATGGTTAGAGTGCAATCGCTCTGCCATAGCTGTCAACAAACCTTGATTCAACTGAAACTAAGGGAGATCTAAAAGGAGACTAAGTCCACATGTCTCAATCATACACTGCTCAGGAGGTGTAAGCTCATCTACTAAATCAAAAATCCATAATGCTACACCTCATACCCACAACTTGCGGTAATGCTCCTACATTTTGAAACAAAGTGCATCATGTTAGTTTTTCTCTTGATGAACCATTCTAAGTCAATCACAAAACATTAAATCTATCTTTTCTCTAACTTGAGCATATCAACTTATTTCTCCTAACCTCTATATCGTGAGACACTAGGATAATTCATAATCATTTTTAATCATATCTGATTGACCTATCAAACATTCATCATTATGACTTTTCTAATATCCTAAACACTATGTGATATCTTGGATGAACATTTTCTAGCTTGGAACCTAATTAAGTCATCTGGATGATCAATCGAACTAAGTTCATATATTTTCCTATATCATATTTCCAATTTTATGGTAGGCGGCACTTAACTTAGTGTACGCGGATTTTTAAGCCAAGCAACATTTTAATCTTTAAAAGTGGCTCTTTACCACTTGGAGGCGGTGCTTATCCAATTACGCGGCCTTCTACAAGCCTACGCAGCTTTTCAAACCTCATACACGACCTTTAAAACATGGTTTTTTTAGGTGGCTCATTACATTTTTGGGTGACAATTCTGACCTAGCTCCTACGCGGCTAAGGATTGTGCATACATGGCTTTTCACAGTGTGAATGTGGCTTTTCACTGCCCTAGGCAGCATTTTACCTATCTACATAGAATTTTGCTAAAACTTTCCTAGACAACAATAAAAATATGTAATAAATGCTATTTCAAAAGAAATAAATGCACTGAGGGAGTTTGAACCACTCACCGGAGTCCCGTAGTCAGGAGGTCTATGATATCTATGCGCTCACTCGAACCTGTGCTCTCGAATGGGGACCACCATCACTATCAATCGTCAGTAACTCAGAGAAAATTCTCAATAGTAAAAAGTGAAAATGAATAGTAAATTTGGGTTTTTCAACCTATTTAAGTTATTTTAACCTATTTTATGAGATTTTTGACCCAGTCAAACCTAAACTGTATATTCTGCACACTGGGGAATTTTTTTGACATCTCTCCAAACATCATTATTATTGGAAATGCAATCATCTTGGATCTCTTATATCAGCATTGTTCATCAAAAACTTTTACATATGATCAATATGATTTCATTTTTGAGGGGGCATCATCATATCATTAAAACTGGGATTCTGCATCATATCTTGTATCAAATTTGGGGCATTAAAATTTCAAACTTTATTAATTGGAGTTTCATATCAGAACATCATATTAGGGTTTCATATCAGGAATTTTCATATCAGAGGATCATGTCAGGGTCTCATATCAAGGTTTCATATCAGGGTTTCATATCAGGGTTTTCATATCAGGTTTTTATATCAGTCAATCAGCTCATCAGTATTAAATCAACGATCAGGACAATCAAGCTTTCTTTGAATCAATGCGCTTCGCACATCAATTCAAAGAAGGGCATTTGTAGACACCTAAAATTGACTAGGTGTATCTCAAACATTCCAAACTATAAATCTCAGCCAAATGCTTCAACATCTCATCTCAATGAAAAACAAATGGATCAAATCAAATGGAGATTTATCAAATCAAATGAACAAAATTCAAATCAAATTAAAAGATCAAATAATCATGAAATCAACTAATTAAATTCAAGTCTAAAGGGATTAATCAAATTATGCAATTGATTTTTCTATTGTATAGTTCAAATCAAAAAGATCAAATCCAACCCAATCACCCTTCCATGGCTAATTTAATTAAAGGATGGAGTTATTTAATTCCTAATATCTTTGAGACAACCAACCAACTTTCCCTCCATTCGAGAGCACCTCAAAGCTTTTGACTTAACCAAGCTTTGATCATGATCAATTCACTCTACCCCCTACCCTTGGGAAAATGCTATAAATACAAGCCATTTCCTTTGTGTTTGGGATCCAATAATTTCAAGAGAAAAAGCATCCTTATTATAGGCATATGAGGAGCATTTGAGATCTTTTGAGATTATTTCAGCATTTGAATAGCATTTTAGCATATCATGTTTAGGAGCATTTGTTATTTTCTAACATAATCTTGAAGCATTTTTGAGCATTTTGAGCATTCTAGATAGATTTGAGCATTTGTTTATCATACATATCTCATTCTAGGATTTTCCTTGAGAGAGATTAAGCCTGAGAGCTCTCTTAACAAAGCTTGGATAGAGAACCATGAGATGATATAGATTGTTAGCTTCAATTCTTAGATTAATTTGTTTTATCTTTCCATAGAATTGTTGCTCTTAATCTTAATTTCATGAAGGTGTATTTTCTTACACATAGTATTGTTGTTAGCATTCTTATTATCCTTTTAATGTTTGAGCTCTCCACTTTTGACTAATACCTCCTCCATAGTAACTCCATGATTAGGTCTTGGAAATACCTAGGGAATTACAACCTTAACCGATAATTCATTTCATTGTTCAAGCTATTAATGAAGATATCCATCTTCTCATTTTTTGGCACACTTTGAGGGTATCTAGCAAATACCACTCTCAGCCTTTGTAAGAAAACTATAAATCCTTCCCCCTCACATTGTTTGGTATTACATAAATTAATCATCGTAACCTTGTGTTTGATATTATAAGAGTAATGAGTTACAAACTTGGAGGCCAATTCCTCAAAAGTGTGGATGTCAGAGGGTAACCTGGAAAACCACTCCATTGCCATACCTCCTAAACTTCTTGGTAATAACCTCATTAAATATGTTGTGTCATGCATGAACTCCAAGCTCATTGCACAAAACTCCCTTAGATGATCTTGAGGATTGGATGCTCCTTCATATTTATCATACTTATGAAAAATAGCATTGCTAGGGAATGGAACCATAATTAATGTTTTATCAAATGGAAATGGACACAATGCTTTGATAGAGAAGGGTTTAGGAGCCCCCATTTGTTTCATTGTATCCAATTACATTTGGAATAATTTAAATTGTTTGTTCGTGATGTCAATAGGGTTAGTTTCATCCTCTTTTTTCTGTAATTGATCAACATCATAATTGTCTGGGAGTTTAGTCCCCACTTGTACTAGGTCTAAAAAATATTTTTCCCTATCTCTTTCCAACATTTTCTCCACGTGTTTGATGAATAATGGGCTTTGAACCACTTCATTAACCTTCTCTTTGGTAGCCTCTTCATCATTAGAGTCAATATTTATGCCATTGTTGTCTACCCCTTGATTGTTAGGGTCAAATCCTCTTCCATCGGCCCCATTATTATTGACCTCACCATTTCCATTGTTATTAGTGTTATCTCTATTGGCATTATTGATTAGGTCAAGATCCATATTTCTGAATGGGAAAACCATGTTCGGTTCTACCTCTTTGTTTGGTTGTTGAATTGGTTGTTGTAAAGAAGTATAATTATCACTAGGAAAAGGAACCTCCTTCCTTAGATAAGAATCATCGAATTGTAGGGTATCTTTTATTTAATATGATCGGGTGAAAGGAGACATGAGCATAAATCCCCTATTTGATCAATCCCTTAGCGATTTTGTGATATATCCAATAATGAGGGATTCTGATCAAACTAAACTTATGAATAGGTAAAAGATCCAAAAGTTTATCCATAAATGTAATCAAATTGTTTTCAAACCCTCGGGAAATGCCCCCTATTTTCCCTTCTTTTTTTTGGGGTGTCACTTCATTGTTGTGTAATCTTGACTTCACACTACGTAGGCGGTAACTGGAATTTGTGTACGTAGCACTCTACAGTTTGCAGGTGGCATTTAGCCGTTTGTAGGCAGTGTTTAAAATATTTTAGGTGTCACTTTCCAGTGATTTAGGTGGCATTTCAAAGTTTTCATGCGTGACTTCCATTTGTAGGTGTAACAAAACTTTTTATAGGCATTATTTGATTGTCTATATGCATCACTTGATTGATCCAGTTAGTTTTCATAGTTTTTAGGGTTTTTAAAATGATAATGTCTGTGATCAGAGTTGTAAGATGAAATTCTTGCTTGAAAGTAAAGACACAAACACATCGCACACATAAAATTTGTATCTTACTCCTAAAACACACCAAGTGTATTTTCTTAGATGTTTCCATGGGTTTTGAACAATAATTTCTTCTGAACAATCTACCTAGAGTCAAATTTGGCTTTTTAAAAATGGCTCTAACAAGGTATCTTGCTACTTAACACAACTTTAATTAACACCTCCATTCTAAACTATGAAAATTCTCTTATACCCTCTTCCATGGGCTTCCCACATGCATGAAAGTATGATTTTGCACAATCCCAAAGGAATACTCAAGGAAGTGAAGATCCTTAACACAACTTAGTCACTACAACCCATTAAGGAAGAGTGCATTTTATTATAGTGACTTGGATAGTCTCACGGATAAAGTGAGTGTCTCCCACTTTGGGTCATTCCCTCTCACCATCCTCGTAAGGAAAATCTTAGGAGGAAAGCCCTCTAAGTATCTAGCTATCTAACATGTATATAGAAATAAAAAATTGAACTTAGATAAGCAAGTTTGGGAGTTTGATTCACTCAAAGAGTGCAGAGCATATCTCTATTAATTTATCTAAATTCCAAGCACTTCAAACACATTTGTTCATTTTCAACCTCTTGAAAAGGAGATTCTTAGAAATTTGAAATGTTTGGTTCAATTCTTCCCTTCCTTTCTACCACCCAAATGCAACACTTTTGGCTTTTTGATCAACTTCAAAAATGTGAGAGCATATACCTAATGTATTGTTTGGAATGGAAAAGAATAGGGTGGCCCTATTATATTAGATATCAATGAAATTTCCACAACTAAACAAAGTAAGCTTGATTTTAAAAACACCTCATTTTGATGCTAGCAAAGGCTAGGCTCTTTTTGAGTTTTTTTGCTTTGTTTTTGCTCACTCACCTAGTGGTGATCGTTCCCTCTCTGGCTCCACCAGCAAGTTAGTCAACACCACACCCAAAGTGAAGAATAACTAAAACTAAATTGACAATGCAATCAATTTCCTTAGAAAAATTTGCAAACAAAACAACTTAAGGACTTAATGCACAAAATCAATTTAGAGATGAAAACTTCTGTTTATAAGCATTACTGATTTTCACGAAATGCTCATACAATGCTTTCTCTTTTTCTAAATCTTCAAAAATAATAGCACTATAAATTTTCTTGGAGTGCTTGTTTTGGATTCTTACCTCCTTTCTTTCCCTTTTGACCTGCACCTCTGGTTTCTGTACCTTCAAGTGTATGTTCATCTATAGAAAACACAATAACAGAAAGTTGATAATCTGATTTTAATGACCTGCAAGTAATAAAATAGAGAAAACAACATGCATCATTTAGAAGCTTATACACGTTGCTTTGCAGTAACCTACGCGACACTTTGCACTAGTTTAAGCATTATTTTGCACTCTTTTACGTGGCACTTTATAAATAATAGGCAATGAAATAAAAATATTAGGCTTTACAAAGCATATTAAATGCAGAAAATCAAATTGAAGAGGCGGTAGGATCAAGCTTGCAGGAACTATTTGTCGATTGATAGGCTTGGCATTATAGTCCCAAGTGTTACTCTTTAGCTCATAGGCATGAAATAATTAAGACAAAAGAAAGAAAGAACTTGTAGGCATGATTTAATTGGTAGCAGGCGTCATCCTTTGGCTTGTACATGGCATTTAACCTACAATATACAAAATAAGCACAAAAATGCAACAAAAACACATAAAATTTGAAATAAACAAGGATTAGAGGTTCAAAGCCCCACGGTGGGTGTCATTTGTGTGTGAATGAAATACACCTTCATGAGATTAGTTTATTTAATAGCAATTCTATGGAATAATAATGATAATTTAAACTAAGAATTGAGAATAAATTAATAAGCATCCCATAGATCTCTATCTAAGCATGTTAATAGAGCTCTCGGCCTTAATCTCTACTAATGACCATCCTAGAATGAGAAAATGATAAATATATGCCTAATCTAGCTCTGAAATTCTCTCAATTGCTTCAATAATGAACTCAAATGCTCTCACAAATTCTATGAAAATGCTCAATTATGCTTTGATATGCTCTCAATTGCTATGAAAATGGCGATAATATGGATGCTTTGCATTCAAATTTCTAGGATCCTCTTATGCTTGCAAAATGGCTTCTATTTATAGGATTTTCCCAAGAGTAGGGGGTAGAATCAATTGATCATGATTAAGCCTTGGTTGAGTGAGAGGATTTCAAAGGGTTTCAAATGGGGGGAAAATTTAAATTCTTTTCTCCAAGGTTGAGACAAAGGGAAAAATTTGAGCGATTAGGATTGAAAGTTCAAAGTGAGTGGTTGAGATTGCAAATTTGGAGTGACCTAAGTGCTTTGCTTTCTCAATTCTCATTGGTTCCTCAAATTCATGTTGAAAGATATTAGGATTTATTAATTCAATCAATTAATTAAATTAGCCATGTAGGGGAATAGGTTGGATTTGATTTTTGATTTAAACTATATAATTAATTGATTAAAATTAATTATATATTTTGATTAATCCCTTTAGGCTTATATTTAATCATTTGATGTCATTTGCTAATTAATCCTTTGATTTGATTTATTTTATCCCATTTTGATTTAATAAATATCCATTTGAATTGATTAAGTCCATTTTGATGAGATTTGGTACAATTTGCTAAGATTTGAAGATTTTCTTAATTAGATTGCACCTGCCCAGTTTTAGGTGTCTACAACCGCGATAATGTATCTGTGTCCTCTTGAAGAATTAGGATAAATCTGTCCAATAAGATCAAAGGCCCATTGCTGGAATGACCAATGTTATATAAATGGTATGAGTTCTCATGCTGGAGCATGGATAATGTTTCCATGTGTTTGACATTTTTTAAATATTTTAGCAAATTGCACTCCCTCTTTTTCCATTGTAGTCCAATAGTATCCAACTCTTAAAAATTTCTTAGCAAATGAAAAGCCATTCGTGTGTGATCCACATACACCTTCATGGACCTCTTTTAATGTGTGATCAAACTCTTCTTGTTCTAAAAACCTAAATAGAATTCTGTCAAGACCTCGTCTATATAAGTTATTAGTAATGAGAACATAACATGATGTTGTCCTAATTAAGGCTCATTTTTTAGTTCAGGATAGGCCATTAGTTAAGGTTTGATCTATAAGATAGGAAATTATTTTAGCATATCTAGATTGGTCTTGGGTCTTTAAGGCACAAATAAATTTGGATTTAGGTATATCAAATGCAGGAAAGGATAATTATTCAACCAATAAGTCATAGTAGAATTGATGTTCCTCCAGTTGTGCCATGGATGCTAGTGTTTCCATAGCATCTGAAACTCTTCTTTATGTTCTTGGAATTTGTTGAAATGTGATGAAAATAAAGTACTTTTTTTATTCTTCTACCATCTATTTGTAAGGCATAAGCTTCTCATCTTTTGTTTGATGTTCACCATTTACTTGGTTGATAATGAGTTGAGAATCACCATATACCTGTATCTCTATGATTTTCCATTCAATAGCTAGTTTGAGCCCATTTATTAATGCTTCATATTCGAAGATGTTGTTGGTGCATAGAAACATCATTTTATATGCCTTAGGTATCTTGTAGCCTTGAGGAGTGATAAAAAATACCCCTACTCCAAATCATTGTTGTGTGAAATAATGGTAAAAGTACATCTTCCATGGATATTCTGTTAAGTGCATGATTTTCTCATCAAGAAACTCTATAATCAAAGGTGTTTCATCTTGCAATGGTTAATAATATAGTTGATCGACCAAAACTTGTCCTATAATAGCCCTTCTGTGTACATACTCAATATCTAATTTACTGAGTATCAAGACCCATTTTAGTAGTCTTCTTGTTAATTTTATTTTACTCAATAGGTATTTGAGAGGGTCAATCTTTATGATAATTTTCACTATATCTGAAAGCATGTAGTGTCTCAACTTATGGGATGCAAAAAAAACTTCCAAGAAAGCCTTTTCAATGATACTGTAGTTGAGTTCATAAGACACCAATGTCCTGCTAATATAATAATTGCTCTTTCCTTCTTGTTTTTATCCTCTTGGGATAGCAATACTCCAAGTGATGTAGCCATTGCTAAAATATAGAGTACAAATGGTTTCCCATGAATAGGCACCATGAGAATAGGAGGATTAGCCAGATAGTCCTTTAATTCTTTGAAATTATTTTCACAATGTTCATCCCATTTGAAAATGACTCATTTATGTAATAATTTTGTGAAAGGTTGCGCTCTATCTCCTAGTTGAGACATGAATCTTCTGATTGACTGAAATATTCCTTGAAGCATCCTGATTTGATTGATATTATAGGGAGGTGAAATTTCCATTATCTCTTTTATTTTTTTAGGGTCCCCCTCAATTCCTTTAGCTAACACAATAAACCCTAAGAGGTTCCCTGATTGGACTCCAAATGCACATTTCTTTGGATTGAGCCTGAGTTGAAATTGTTCCATCTGATCTAGTATCTTCCTAAAGTCTTCAATGTGAGTCATTCTTATCTTTGACTTGGCTAATGTATCATCCACATAATCCTCCATGTTCTTGTGTATCATGTCATGGAAGATCATCGTCATAGCTCATTCATATGTAGCTCTAGCATTCTTTAGCCCAAATGGCATGACGTTCCAAAAAAATGTTCTCCATGTGCATGTAAATATTGTCTTTTCCTAGTCTTGAGGAGAAATATTTATTTTATTATAGCTTGAGAATCCATCCATGAGTGAATAAATCACATATCCTGATGTGAGGTCTGTGATCATATCAGTATTTGGTAGTGGAAAGTCATCTTTAGGGAAATCTTTGTTTAAGTCCCTAAAGTCTATGCAAATTTTGATAGACTTATCTTTTTTAGAAACTGGTACTACATTAGAAATCCATCTTGCATAAGTGAAGATCCTTATGAATCCAACCTTTAAGAGTTTTTCCAACTCCGCTTTTACCAATAATACCACATGTGGGCGCATATTTCTTAGTTTTTGTTTGACAGGTTTAATTCTAGGAGCTATAGATAAGTGATGCATGATTAACTATGGATCTAGTCCAGGCATATCATTATAAGACCATGCAAAGTTGATCTTTTTCTCTTTGAAGAATTTAGTAAACTATGCATTTTCTTCTTCTGATAATGGTTTTGCCACACAAAAAAATTAAGGAGCTTATATTATGCCCAAATTAAATAGTTATGTTGGTTCTACCAATAAGGAAGATCTTTCTTGAAAGTGTTCAAGGATTATATCAAGAATCTCATATTTTGGTGCCTCTGAGAGGTTTTCACCATCAGATACATCTTTTATTTTTACTATTTTAGAATCTGATACTGCCACAACATGGTTTTCACCATCACTTATTTGTTTATTTTTATTGTTCAATTTGTGACTAAGAAAATTGATATCCTCCTCTATCAAATTCACACTCCTTGCATTGGTGGAAGAGGGATAGGGTTCACAAGCATTTAGATAACAGGCCAAAGTATAGTCATTGGGAAAGTTCATGATAGGAGTACGGTCTAAGTCTGTCAAATCAATAAGTCTAGGATTTACTATGGATAATGATTCAAAGGTTTTTAAGGACAACATTGTGTCAGTGTCAAGACTATTAGCTGATGAGACATGTTTTGTTACATCAGATTCTATAGTGTTTAGATCATGAAGAGTCAAACTATCATTATTAGGGTCATTGATAGTGTTTTGCAGACCTAACTCTAGTAACTCATCATCTGAGCTTTCTCCTTCTTCCCTTGTCATATTGGAACTCATATCTTGTATCCTTTGAAGTTCTTCTAGGCCTAGTAAGATGTGAGTTTCTTCATCAATTATCCTAGGCATCAGGATCTCATCCAATTCTATGACAACATTGGTGTTATGGGTAGTGTTAGAACTTTATCCTCTTTCCAATAAAGGTGCAAATTTATGGATTAAATCTACCTTAATTTACATGGTAGCATCAGACATATGATCCCATTCATAATCATGGGAGTCTAAAATATTATCATCAGATCAATTTAAAAACTCAAAAATAGTTATCTGATGTACCCTATTAGCCATTTGTGGATCAAAGTGTGGTAGATCTAGGACATATGAAACTGTCACCAATTGCCCCCAGTTAGGATGTGTTTCTTGTTGTTTTATTATAGGAGAGGATTCCTCAAGAGTGTTCAAGCTACTTGTTCCTTCTTCTCTATTTATGTCTTCTTGTCATTGAGGGATTTATTAACAACATTATTTTGTTTGCTCAATTTCCAGAGATTCTTCTTATTCCTTCTCTACTTTTTGGACATTAGTTTGTGACAACAAAGGAACATGATTCTCTAGTTGTTCTCCAAAAGTAGGTACATATCATTCTCCTTGGTATTCTGGGTCCTCAGTACTAATGTGTAGCAATCTTTCATATGTCCAAGGTACAAGTTATGTCTCTTCCTCTTCTTCATCAATTCCTTTATCAAAGATTCTTGAGGTGGGATATTCTGAATTGTTATTGAAACCCATTCCTATTTTGTCTTTAGTGTCTCTTAATTCCATATCGATAGGCTCAATGAGTCCATTTCCTTTATCTCCTAAAGGTTCCTTCCCTTCATATCCCATTTTTCTAAGAAGGTCATAACCTTTTCCATACTTTTTGGGAGATATTTCAACATGTTTGACTTCATTTTCCCTCTTTTCCTCTTTATAGAGCCAAGCCAAGACTACTTTTTATTCCTTTTCTTCCTCTTTAGAAGTAGAGGCTCTAACCATACTAGTTGGTTTGTGAATGTCTTTTCCTTTTGATGTAGTAGGTGTGAAAGAGGGGGATGGTTTCCCATATGATCTTGGAGACACAGGAATGTCCACCAATAATGGTGTCGTGTTTAGTTTGTATACCCCCATGCTAGTTTCTTCAAGTTTTAATGTATTTCCAAACCTTCTCGTCACCATGTCTTTAGAGGTTTCAGCTGGGCACTCTTTTGGAACTTCCTTATTGTGAGGAACCATACTATCTTCTTTAAAATTGTTGCAAGTGTATCTTGAATCTGCAGGAATTGTTAGTTTGACCCCATTGTGTGGGAATTTGATACATTGGTGGTAAGTAGATGACACTTCTTGCATTCATGTATCCAAGGTCTTCCTAGAAATATGTTATAGGCCAATGGTAGATAAATAACTTGACAAATCACATTGCATTCAATTGGTCCTATTCTTATTTGTAAAACAATTATCCCTTTGGATGATCTTTCCTGTTCATCATAAGCCTTGATGGATATCTTTCTTCTAGAATCAATTATTTTTTTGAAAGAACCAGTTTTTTGACAAGATTGAGAGTAGATATATTCAACCCCATGCCCCCATCTATCAATAAAATTTTTACATGGTGTTTATGGATCAAAAATTAAATGTGAAGGGGTTGGTTATGTGGATGGGTCAAAGATTTGTCATCTTCTTATGAAAAGAAGAGATAATGTGGAGTTGATATGTGATTGACCATTGCCTAGAATTTATCCACATCTATGTCTTTCAGAACATTTGTAGAATGTAGGTCATGTTCAAGAAATTCCTTCTGCACTAAAGTGATCTTTAATAACTCAAATATAGAAATTTGAGCCAAGGTCCTTCAAAATTGGTCTACCATTTTATAGTTAGCAGACGGTACAAGAACTGCTTGTCTTGATGTTTCTGGTTTAGGAATTGTAATAATAGGTGGTTTAGACGGTGTTTTCTATTTGGATGAGGAATTTAATTGTGATATGTGCTTGGCTTTGTGTTACCGCATTTGAATGTGTCAATTTTTCCTTGACACCTTTGATAGTGATCACATTGATTAATTCATTCTTTATGTTGAACATATTGATCACATTATCTTTATGGGAATGGGTATAATTGACTTCATTTCCTTTTCATTTAGAGGCTTCTCCTTTTTCATAGTTGGGAAATGGTTTATTATATGTCATGTGATCTTCATTAGATGTATGTCCTTCCACTTTGATCTTGCCTTCATCAATGAGATCTTGTATAACGTGTTTGAGTTTAACACAGTCATTATTCTTGTGTCCTTTATTCTTATGGAAGTCACAATATGCATTATCATTCCACCACCTTGGTTTTACTTCTGGTTCCTATGGTTTTGACTCTGATAAAGTAATGATTTTTTTATCCAAGAGAGTCTTCAAAACCATCTTAAGAGGTTCTCCTAATGGAGTAAATGTTAATTGTAGTCTAGACATCCATGGCTTATTCTTGTTGGTATCAGTGTTTTCTCTTGGTATTTTTGTTTATACCTTAGCTTATTTATTTGCTTGTAGACTATTTGTGAGATTAAAAATAGCTGGTTTAGCATTCATAATTTAGGCTGCAACCACTCCATCATTAAAAACATTCTTGTTGTTGTTCCACCATTTAGGTTTATTGTTATTGTTTTTAGAGGATTTATTGTCACTTTGGAGTGTGATCTCTCCTTTCTTGACCATAAATTTTTCATCATGAATAGGTGCCTTTATCATTTTGTCAAAACTAGGAGAATCTTGCATTTTTAGGGCATAGTTCATTTTAGGTACTAAATTGTTTACAAAGATTTCCATCTTTTTCAAATTTGGGTATTGATCTTGAGTACCTTGCAAATATTCTCCTCCAGTGTTGCAAAAAATGTGTGAAGGATTCACCCATTTGTTGTTTTGTGTTGCAAAGATCCATCATGGTAACATTGTGTTGTATGTTGTAGGATTAATATTGGACAAATCTTTGAATTGACTCCTCACATGTTTGCACACTTGGTGTTAGTTTAGAGAACCATTCCATAGCATTTCCACCTAGACTTCCTTGAAATAGTCTCATCAAGTATGTCGCTTCGTGCATGTATTCTATGATTACAGCACAAAATTCTCTTTCATGGTCATGTGGATTAGTTTCTCCCATGTATTTTTCATATTTTAGTCATGTAATGTAAGGTGGGAAAAGAACCATGTTTATTCTCTTGTCAAAAGGAAACGGACATATGTGCTCCAAGGAGTATTTCTTCGTTGGTTTAGTCTTCTCTTTCTTGAGTGCATAAAGTTCCATTTGCATTTGATATAGTTGTTTCCAGAGTATGGAGATAGGTGTTTATACTTCTTGTTCTTTCAATCTCTCAACATCATAGTCTTTAGGAATTTTAACTCCAATAGAAGCTAAGTGAGGGAACTATTTTTCTTTGTCTTCCCCAATGAATTTTTCCAAATTTTTTTGAAACTTCCTACTTTGTTTGATTTTATTGTATTCTTCTTCCAATATTTCCTCACCACTTTCCAAATCAAACAAAGGAAGGTCATGATTTCTCTCTTCTTGACTTTCCTTTTCGTCATGTTCTTGACTATATTCTTCAAAGGAAACACTCCATTCGTGATTAGGTGCATCAATTTCAGGAAAGCCTTGATCAAAGAGGGAGTTTTTTATAGATGTCTATCCTTGTAGAAATTGAAGTAATATTTGAGGTCTTTATGAATCGTCAGCAAGGTATTGTTTAATTATTGTGTTAACCATGAAAGAAAGGTCTCAATTTCATCAAAATCATTCCAACTGTGTCAAAAGGAATTTTCAAATTGTCCAAATACATTTGTTCAAGTTGTGGTGAGTAAGTTTGATTGTTTGAAGTGTTTGATTCCATTGTTAGAGGGTTAGAATGCCCTGACAGTGATCTGTGAACCAATGATATTTGTTGAGTGAAGCGACAACATGGTTTGGGATTACTTACGACAACCCTAAATGACATGCAAGGTAGACTTCCAATTATATTGAGAAACAACGTCAAGAGGACTAGAAAGAATAGACTGAAGAGAAAAAAGGGTATACAAAAGTATAGAGTTTCTTATTCTAACACATGTGCAAGTGCCCTCTGTCCTAGATATGACTAAATAGATGCAAGCCTAGATATGTAGGATATGAGTTTGTTCTTCCTAGATGTGATCTTGTTTCTCAGATGTGAGCTAGGATTTACCAAAACCAAGCTTGTTCCCACATGCGATCTCGTTTCCTAAATGCAAGTCAGGATTTACCAAATGCGGCTCTCTAATGCTTTTTCCTAATTTTTTCCACTTTGTCTTGAAGAATGTGAAAAATTTTCCAACTCCAGGGTCTGTATGATGAAATCCAAACTATTTTTGAGAAGCATAGATGTCTATGATTGTCAAAATGTTAATTGTTTGGGGTGTTTATCTTGTTATTTTAATTTTGACACATCAAGAAAGTTGTTAAGTGACCAAACACACGTACTCCCTAAAATATATGGCATAGCATGAAAATCTTTGCTTGTAGACTTAGTTGCACACTCAAATGCTAATCAGAATACGACCATCACCAAGCATGCAATGGCTCCAGTCATGATGTTGTATTATCTTACTCCAAACACAAGTGAGGGCATGAAATGATGAGTATCTTGGGATAATTACCATTTTCCTTGCATAAAGATTATCACCTTTCAGAGATGAATAAGGTGGTCTTAGCTACAAAGTGTTTTAATTCAGCCATTCATTCACAATTGTCCTCTATATAATTTCACAAGGTAAAATTAAGGCATATAGCCCTATGAGTATCTAAATGTGTGGTTTCCCAAGATTGAATCAAGCTGCTCCTCTCTACACACATCTAAGCATTTCTAAGGAATGATAGCCAAAATTCTGAGGACAAAACCGATTACGTCTTCTGAGACTTTGGCCTCAAGGAATTGTTTTTTTTATAGTGAGATGGAAGGGATTCCATTCACATTTCCTCACTTGGGTCATTCTTGGGAGATTTTTTCCTCAACTGAAAGGCCCTTTAAGGTTAAAAGCAATAAAGACGATTGGTGACTTAGGAGTCTAGATTTCTGATTCTTCACAAGGAAGAAGAGCATACTCTCCTATCCGTGTCCTTTTCTCCTATCAAACACATCATGCATGTTCTTTCCCTCAAATTGTCAAACTCAAAACCTAGCCCCCCATATCAAGTTTTTGATTTTCCCACATGGGAAAAGAGCATAATCCTCTAGTTGGACTAAGAATCGAATTCAAATATAAAAATTTAGATTTTTATTTAAAGAAATTATCCAAAGAGCTTTTGAGGAATTTAAATTTTATCCCCCAATTTCTTTTCAAATCTTAACTTGATGTTTGAGGTTCTGATTTTCCATGAAGGAAAAGAGCATACTTCTCTAATTAAGTTGTGAATCGTAGAGAAATTGTGTTAAGTTCCTATTGCAAAAGAAGTTTGGTCAAAATGCATAAGGAAACCTAAAAAAACACTTGTTAGTAGTTTTATTCCATCTTCTTAGCCAAAGAAGTCTTCAACATCGTCTTGCAATAACTCATTAGGTTGCTCAAATAATAAGATCCATCCAAAAACATGCAAAGTTAGTTGATTAGTTATCAAATTTATCAACAATGCCAGAAAAATAACCAAATGTGAATCTGAACCTTACTGAATGCAATTTTATTTCCAAAATGTGATACAAGAATGACTAAATGTGATGAAATATCCTAAAGGCGAGCCTTTACACTAAATGCGATATGGGATTAACATGATGCGAGCCCTTACCAAAAATGACTCAAGATTAACAGGATGTGATGCAGGATATTTGGGATGCAAGCTTCAGTCTAGGATGTTATCCTTTTCTCCTAAATGTGAGTTTACACCCAAAAATAGAGAACAAAAGATGATTTATTGGCTCAAAATAGTGAGAAATATGGGGCTCAGCCCCACGGCGGGCGCCAAAAACGTGTGTGTGAATTATGTACCTACAAGATGCAACACAACACTTGAATATGGCATTGCATCAATGGTTATAAATATGAAATTCAATTGAAAAACATAAGGAAACTATGGAAATGGACATATTGCTTCATATCTAAGAAGAGTGTTATGTAAGCTATAATTGCCCTCAGATTATGCATTAAATCAGTGACATATTCAGTCATAGAATGGAAGATTTATCAATAAATGAAGCTAATTATCATGTAATTCATGCTTAGAATGAAGAAAATATTCAATTGAAGCATAAATGAAGATGTCATGGAGTAACTCTGAAGACATAACAAGCAATCAATTGATAACCATACAAAGAAACTTTATAACTATTTACATGCCCCTAGTTTGAAACATCATTGGAACATAAAAAGAGACATAATCAAACCAAGATTAGTCTATATGTGTTTATGCGGTGTTGAGGAACATCTTTGATTCATTTTTCAATCATAATAGATAAATCATCAATTGCAACTTTGAATTAAGCCATGTATTTTTATGTTTGAGTAAGTGAGATAAACATTATCAGCAATCGCAATCCAATGTAGTGTTGAGGAACACTATTTGATTAAAATGTTGAGAAACACTAGTATGATGTCAATTATAGATAGGTGATGTTTAAGAAACGCCCTTGTTTTTGATAATGATTCTTTGATTCAAGTATTAAGAAATATTGTTTGTAGTGACAAACCTTCATAGACAAGGACCTAGGATGACCTAGCAACCTACACCTGCTAACCAAACATGCTAGCAGAGATGCCCCTAGTGAAAAATGACAATCCCTAAGATGCAAATATAGAAAAATCCTAGGCAAGGATAGGACATTCGTGTGGAATTCAGAGTCAACTGATGAAAAAGATATGATCATGAAGGATTAGTGTTAGCAATGCATTGATAGATGGAGAACAGAGTACAAGTGGTGCCTATTTGGCTGTTTTCACCATTCAAAAAGTTTTTATTTTTTCTACTGAGAAGCTTGTTTTCCAGGTTTTCTCCAAGGCACATTTTCTATTTTTTAATTTTTTATACTTTTTTTCTCTTTTTTTATTAGTATCGAGGCGCTTGTTTGCAAGGTTTTCACCAAAAATATCTTTTTTCAAGACTTTTTCCACTATTTTCTATTTTCTCATTTCCAGTATTTGTGGCTTTCTTCAGGATCAATTTTTTATTTTTTTGCTATTTTCTGAGAATCAATTTCACTGTACAAGCCCTTTGTCCAGATGTCAAGCATAGAACCACTTCAAGTGGAGTATATTGATGGGATCATGAAGGACATCTCCCTCAGGTGTAGCTAATTGATAAGTTCGTGTCCCAAAATTTTTTGTTATAACAAAAGTCCCCAGGTAGTTGGGTTCAACTTTCCCTTTTTTTCTCTTTTTGGCTGATTTTTAGGATTCTCTATTAGAAAAAGATCTCCCACTTGAAATTAGCATGGCTTTAATTTTTTGTTATACCCTTTTTATATCCTTTTCTGATATACCTTAAGGTGATCGAACGATTTTTTTCTGCACTCATCTAGTAGTTCTAGTGCATGAACCCTATCAATGTGGTATTGTTATTATATGACAAGACCTTGGAGAGATACTCACAAAGAAGGAGTTTCTTCTTCTATTGGTAGCACTGCTTCTATGCCATACACTAGAGAAAATGGTGTCACTCCTATTGGTGTTTGGATACTTTTTTTGTAGGCCCATAGTATTGGATTTAATTGCAAATGTCAGTCTCTTCCAGACTTACTCACAGTTCTATGTAGGACTTTTAAAATGATCTTGACTGAAGCCTCATCTTGTCCATGACCTTGAGGATAATAGATTGAAGAACAATGCTGATTTATGTGAAACTATGTACAAAGGTCCTCAAAATATTGGTTTTTGAACTACCCCCCATTGTCTATTTAAATAGATGAGGTTATCCCATACCTAAAAATGATATATTTTAAGATGAACATGGCAACTTTTTTTCCAATGGCTTTGATTAGCGGCACTGCTTTGACCCACTTTGTGAAATACTAATTGGTCATGATAATGTATTTGCATCCTCTTGAAGAATTATGCTAAATCTTTCCAAAAATATCAAAGGCCCATTGCTGGAATGGCCAATGTTTTATAAATGGTATTAGTTCTCTAGCTAGAGTGTGGATAAGGTTTCCATGTGTTTGATATTTTTGACATATCTTAGCCAGTTGCACTACATCTTTTTCCATTGTATGCCAATAATATCCAACTTTTAAAATTTTCTTATCCAATGAGAAGTCATTCAAGTGTGATCCACACACACCTTCATGGACCTCTTTTAATGCATGGTCAGACTCTTCTTGTTCTAAACACCTAAGTAGAGTTTCGTCAAGACCTCATCTATATAAGCTAGTAGTAATGAGAACATAACATGATGTTGTCCTATTAAGGATAATTTTTCATTTTGGGATAGGCCATTAGGTAAGGTTTGATTTATAAGATAGGTAGTTATTGTGGCATATCTGGATTGGTCTTGGGTGTTTCAGGCACACATAACATGGATTCAGGTGTATCAAATGTGGGAAAGGATAATTCTTCCACCAAAAAGTCATAGCAAAATTTATGTTCCTCCTGTTGTAACATGGATGCTAGTGTTCCCATAGCATCTGCAGCTCTATTTTCTATTCTTGGAATTTGTTGAAATGTGATGAAAACAAAGTGATTTTTCAATTCTTCTACCATATATTTGTAAGGCATCATCTTCTCATCTTTTGTTTGATATTCATCATTTACTTGGTTGATAATGTGTTGAGAGTCACCATATAACTGTAACTCTATGATTTTCCATTCAATAGCTATCTTCAACCCATTTATCAATGCTTCATATTCAGAGATGTTTTTGGTGAATGGAAACATCATTTTATATTTTTTAGGTATCTTGTAGCCTTAAGGAGTGATAAATAGTACCCCTGCTCCAGATCCTTGTTGTGTGAAAGAACCATCAAAGTACATCTTCCATAGATATTCTATTAGTGCATAATTGTCTCATCTGGAAACTCTATAATCAAAGGTGTTTCATCTTGAAATGGTGAATCAACTAGTTTTTTGACTACCACGTGTCATTTAATAGCCTTTCTGTGTAGATACTAGATATCAAATTCACTGAGTATCAAGACCCATTTTTCTAGTCTTCTAGTCAATGTTGTTTTACTCAAGAGGTATTTGAGATGGTCAATCTTTGCGATAAGTTTCATTTGTTGATATCTAAGTTTTGTTGATCATTAGTGTAACCACCTAAATTTGGTCTATTCCAACTATGGACCCTATTTTCCCTAAGTATGATCATACCTTCGATTATGTCCAAACGACCCTGTTACTGCTTGGCATAATTCTTCAAATCTATTTAATGTCCTAGGTAATTTTTATCACTAATTTATATTAACTATTATAGCCATACAATTCAAATCAATTCAAACTAATTAAATCAAATCAAATTCAAATATGGCTATAGTATTTAATTATAAAAGAATTAAATAAATCTCAAAATCAATTACCCACTTGCAAAATAACCCATTCCTCTAGCCTATTTAATTTAATTAAAATGGCTATAGTCCCCTAATTATTAAAAAGCAATTTCATTGTTTAAATAATTAATTCCTATATTTCTAAATGAATTAAATAAGTTTAATCCATTTATTAATATTCCCCTAAACCCCAACCTAACCTATCTCAACCACTTCTACCCAACCCATTCACCCTTGCTAATCTAAGCCTAATCCTAATTCTACCCTAAACCACCTCCTAATGTTGTCACATTCTATTAAGGAATCCTTAGCAACTCAACCCACTTGAGAAAGTCCACTTTCTCAAGCTTGACTTCCTTAAGGTCCACTTTCTCAAGCCAACCTCTTACACTCTACCTTGCTTCTTTATTGCTTTCATTAATGCCTTATTAATGAAGATGCCTTAATCCTATGTCTCCTCTATCCCTTATTAGTGCCTTGGGCATTAATGGCTCTTACACCTCCATTAATGAGCCCCTTCACTCATTAATTCACCTTTCCCNTCCCCCCCCCCCCCCCTCTCTCTCTCATTCTTCTATAAATAGAAGCCATTTTTGAGAGTAAATAAGCCTTGACCTTAGATTGTAAATGCATTGTTATGCTGTTAGATTAATCCTAGACTAACATTTCACTTCTTATTTCATTGTTATTATTTACATGCTTAGAGCTATAATGCTTGTTTATCATCTTTTTAGCTTGTTTTAAACTAAAAATCCTTCATGCTAGGTTGTATTCATCACTAATTGTAGCATATTCTGAGGGCTAATATGTTACTAATCACACTCTTCCTAGTTAGTAGGCAATAGGTCGATATTAGTGGGTTTTGTATGCTTTATCTAACCTTTCAAACTAATTAAATGACTTATTGAGTATTTGTGTATTTCTTAATAGGTTCCCAAATACACACTCACATTTCTGGCACCCACCGTGGGGCCCGATTTTCAACTTGACCTCATTTTCTACCACTTTTTTGCCAATTTGCATGCTCAGGATTCGGACACAATCATTTTTAATCATTCAGGATCACATCCTGGATACGCCATCACACTGCAGAAAAGTCAGATCACATCCAGGATTTCCCAGGTCGTATCTGGTTTAGGCTCGCATATGGTCAGCAAGGGATCGCATTCAGTGTAAAATCTCACATATGGTATACTGTGTCACATTTGGTATAAATTTAGGCTCAAATCTAGTTAAAAAGTTTGAGCATCTCATTTGCCTAACCCCTAACATTCTAACAAGTGGTGTTTTTGATGATTTGTAGCTTAACAAGTGTTTGCAGGGTGTTTTTGAAGATTTTTGTGGGAGTTTACACCAACAGATACTAACGTGGTTTTACAGGTTGCCAACCCCCATCTTGAATTCTATTTCCTTGCTTTCTAAACTTAAAACCATTTCTCCACTTACTAAAACAACCAAATAATATGCTATTTTCCTGTTGAGGAAAATTAGAAAGTCAGACGTTGTCTTATCATTTGTGATGAAATTGGGGGAAAATGAACAAGCAAACAAAAATCACTTAATTCTTTTTAGATAGTAACTGAACAAAACAAAGCACTAAAGATGTGGGATTAAAGAACAAGTTCAATCACTTAATTCTTTTTGGATCAGAAATTGAACAACACAAATCATTAAATCATTGTGGTTAATTGAACAAGACAAACTTTCCCTTTCAAGCATCTTGTTTTCTTTAAAATAGGAACAACTAAATTGAGCTTAATATAGCTTGAGGAAATTAACTTTGTTTTAAGTGTTTTGGGATAAAACGGCTTAGATTAGGAGAGTATGCTCTTCTTCCTTAGAAGAATCAAAAATCTAGACATCCAAAGCTCACCAATCCTAGTTACATTATCATTTAAATTGTAGAGGGCCTGCCGGTTGAGGAAAAAATCTCCCGGGAATGACCCAAGTGAGGATAGGTCTTACACTGACCCTTCCAACTCACTATAAATAGTTGCTTCCTTGTAGGCCAAAGCCTCGAAAGATAGAACTGGTTTTGTTCTTGGAATTATGACATCATTCATTGAACATATCTGGGTAGATGTAGAGTGGAGCCGCTTGAATCTTGCTTGCGAGACTACATATATTCGGGTACTCATAGGGCTATATGCCTCAAATTTTCCTTGTGCAATTCTATAGGGAATAGTTTTGAAGGGATTGTCTAATAATCTACAACTTCGACTGAAAAAATACCCGATTCATCCCCGAAAGGGTGATAATATTTGTGCAAGGCAAAAAGTAATTGCCCCAAGACACTCATCATATCATGCCCTCACTTGCACTTGGAGTCAGCTAATACAACATCATGACTAGAGTCATTGCATGCTTGGTGATGGCTATATTCTGATTAGCATTTGAGTGTGTACCTAAGTCAACGAGCAAAGATTTTCATCCTCCACCTAGAGAATAGGACAAGATGAGTGTTTGTTTCACCCTCTTAATAATGCAAAACTGTTTGATGTGTCTAAAAGATCATTAAAAAGATAAGCTCCTCAAAAACAATCAAAAAATTTCAAACCCTAGAGTACAAGTGTTTTTCACACCCTACAACACCTCTTGATGCAATCTGGAAACAAGCAACTTCACACACTTTGAAAACAAATTTTTCAAAATTGACCCAAATTGACAAAGGACATCATAAGATCATATCCTATTTTTCCCAAGTCACATCTGGTATTTAGGATCGTATCTGGTATATAGGATCATATTTGGTCAGCAAGAAGTCATATCCAGATTCTAGGATTGTATCTAGTACCATCAGAGGCTCGTATCTGGGAGCTCGCATTTAGGATAGTGGGCATTTGTAGTAGTTTTTCTTAGGAAGTCTCAGTGGATTAGGATATCCTTTTTTCTCTTTAGCTGGTTCTTGTTGTCTCTTCTGGTCTCCCTGTTGTTATTTCAAAACACTTTCAAAATGTCTACCTTGCATGCTTAGCCAGTCTTTCACAATCAGTTCAATACGTGTGGTCTACCCATTTTCTATCAACAACTTGGTTCCCAGCTCACTATCAGGGCATTCTAACCCTCTGACGCTGGAATCATTTACATCCACCAACAAAAAATAGTTACCTCTACCTAGACACACCCACTTGAATGATCTGAAATCCTTACTGGAACTATTAAGAAATGTTAACAAAGTTGAGAAACAAATTTCATGGTTAACACAAGACGCAACTAATACATAACTAAAGGATCAAAAGTGCCTCCTAAAACACCGCACTTTCAAAAAGAAACTTCTCACAGTTCCCTTTTTGATCTAGATTCACCTCCAATGGATAGAAACACTAACAAATGGAGTAAGGCTTTTGAGGGTTATAATCATGGAAAACAAGCACAATATGAAGGCACAGAAGAGGAAGAAAGACCCAAGTTTGAACATAATCCATTTGGATCAGACAGTGAAGAAGAGATCCCTAAAGATGAATATGAGAAACTCAAACAAAGTAAATGGATCCACAAGCTATTGGAATGGATAATTAGCGACAATAAAGAAAAGTACTTCCTCCATCTAGCATCCACAGGTGTCAAGTTACCCAAGGATTATAATGTGCAAAATCTCAAGAAAAAGGAGGTACTCAACCCGATATCTATTCTCACCAAACAGCTCAATCTAATACAAACAGAGCTCACCAACCTCAAACAAGAGAAGGAGAAATCCAAAACAAAATACTCTTTGGACACCATTTGTCCATTTCCTTTCGACAAGAGTATCACTATGGTCCCATTTCCTCCTAATGTGGCAAGGCCAAAGTATGACAAGTACACAGGAGAAACTGATCCACATGACCATGTAAGAGAATTTTGTGCTCTAAGAATTGAGTACATGCACGAACCCACTTACCTCATGTGACTATTTCCAGGAAGTCTAGGAGGTAATGCCATGGAGTGGTTCTCAAAATTGAACCCTAAAGTCAAGAAATTCAAGGAGTTGATGCAACGGTTCATTCAACATTACTCCTACAACATCCAACATGACGTCACTATGATGGATCTATGTAACACCAAACAGAAAATTGGAGAATCATTTACACACTTTCGACAAAGATGGAGGAAGATTTTTGCATGATATTCAAGGGTCATTCCCAAAATAGAAAAGATGGAAATATTTGTTAATAATCTAGTGCCTGAATTGATCTATGCTCTACAAATGCAAGATTCTCCTAGCTTCAATAGGATGATTAAAAATGCCCTCTGTGTTGAGGAAGTCGTGGTCAAAAAGGGGGAGATCACGTTTTAGAATGAAAATAAAAGCAACAACTCCAACTCCAAACCTAAATGGTGGAAACAAAACAAGAATGTTGTTAGTGATGAAGTATTTGATGCCTCTAACATTAATTCTAAACCTGAAGCATTCTATCTCACCAATGGCATGCAAACAAGCAAAGAGGCTAAAGTAACACCTCCTGTTCCCAAGGCAAACAATGATAATGACAAGGGATGATCATGGACTTCAAAACCTCATATAACATTCACTCCTTTGGAGGAACCTCTTGAGACCATCTTAAAAACATTGGTGGATAACAAAGTTCTTACGATTCCCAATTCTAAACCATGGGAACCAATGGTCAAACCCAGATGGTGGGATGATAACTCCTATTGTGTCTTCCACAAAAACAAGGGACACAAGACTAATAATTGTCTCAAACTTAAACATGTCATCCAAGACCTCATCAAAGGAGGTAAGATCAAGGTAGATGGACATACTACCAATGAGGATCATACAGCATTCAACAAACCTTTTCCTAATTACAATCAAGGAGAAACATCCAAAGGGAAAGGTAATGAGGTAAACTACACCTATTCCAAGAGTGACAATGTGATTAATATGCTCAATATTAAAACTGAATCCATCAATGTGATCATGATTAAAGGTGCCTCATCCTCCTCAAATGTTGTCACACAGAGCCAAGCACAGGTTACCATCAAGGGACCTCCAAAACCAACATCAACATCAACATCAAAGGTTCCTATTGTGACTATTCCTAAACTAGCAGCAAAACATGTGGTCACTATCCTTGGAGTGAAATATGATTTGGTAGACCAATTACAACGAACTGCTACCAAAATTTCCATCTTCAAGTTGCTCAAGATATCCACTGTGCATAGATAAATCCTAGAACAAGCTCTACACGTGGCTAATGTTCCAAAAGATATTGATATAGACAAGTTTCAAGTGATGGTCAATCACATCTCAGTGCAACACTACCTCTCCTTTTCTAAAGAGGATGACAAGTCATTGACCCATCCACATAATCAACCCCTCCATATCGAAGTCCTTATTCATAAATCCCATGTTAGACACATATTGATAGATGGAGGCACAGGATTAAATATTTGTACACTGGATCTCGTTAGGAGACTAGGTTTCTCAGAACAAACAATTGACACTAGAAACAAGATAACCATCAAAGCTTATGATGAGGAAGAAAGATCCTCCAGGGGTCTTATTTCTCTCCCTATCAGAGTTGGACCAATTGAAAGGAATGTTATATGTCAAGTTTTGGATCTACCACTAGCCTACAACATTCTACTAGGCAGACCATGGATTCACAAGATGCAAGCTGTACCGTCCACTTATCACCAATGCATAAAGTTCCCACATAATGGGATAGAAGTGATGATTCCAACAGATGCCAACTACACTTGCAAAAATATCAAAGAAGGTAGCATGATTCCACACAAAAAAGAGGCTATGGATGTCGTTGCTCCTAAAACAACCAAGGACATGATTATGAAGATTTTTAGAAAGACTTTGAAACTCAAAGAAATAGGTATGGGAGAGTAAAAGCTGGACCTAACTCCTTCACTAACAGACCTTCTGGTATCACCAAGATCCTATGGGAAACCATCATCAACATTCACGCCTCTAGCATTCAAAGAGCCAGAAGTACACAAGGAAACTGGCATGATAAAGGCATCCACATCTTCTTCAAATAACACAGAAGAACATGCAGTCTTGAAATGGCTTTACAAAGGAGAACCAATGGAATCTGAGGTAAAACATGTGAAGATATCCCCTGAGCAATATGGAAAGGGATATGAGTTCCTTACACACATGGGTTACAAAGGAAAGGGACCTCTAAATGACACAGGACGAGGGATCATTGAACCCATACCCATGGAGTTCCACCTCAACAGAGATAAAATAGGACTGGGTTTTAATACTCAATCCAACAAGCCTACTTTAAAAGAGAGTCCACCTTCTGAAACAAGGAGTGATAAAACAGATGAGATAATATTGAAACCATGGCCTTATGAGAGATTACTACATATTGGTACAAAGAATCCTGAATATCAAGGAGAATGATACGTACCTAGCTTTGAGGTACCATAGGATCTTCACACTCCTTTGCTAGCACAACCTCCCATTCAAGAGGTAGGAGACACCATAGCAAAAATCACTCAAGAGGAACCCTGGCCATAGAATCTACATCCTAACTAGGGGCAATTGGTCACAATTTCACATGTCCTCGATCTACCTCACTTTGATCTACAAGTAGCTAACCGAGTCCATCAAATAAATATTTCTAAATATTTAAACCAATCTAATGATGATGTCATGGACTCTCATGACTAGGAATGGGATTGGCTATCTATTTCCTCCAAGGATATTGGAATAGATACAATTCACATGTTTGCAGCTTCCTTAGCTCCTAATAAATGACCTAATACTCCTTTCAATGATACTGATCCTCCTAAAGTAGAAGAAGAATTCATTCCCCTGATCATTGATGGAGACACTGGTGAATACATAAGTCTGAGAGAATTTCATAGGCTACAAGAAAGAAGCCTCCTTTTACAAAGGGATGATGATGAGATATCTACTGATGAGTTGCTAGAGTTTGATACATATATAACTCACAATGACCCTTTTAACAATGATCTCACTCTTATTGATCTAAACATCGAAGATATTAACTTAACAGACCATGTCATGTCGGTTAATGGTTTTGATGCTAACACAATGATGTCCTTCCCAGAATCTGACTCCCTAAAATTGGTACTTCCAGACCTAATTGATTGGACTAAAATAGATCCTATTCCTATCCCCAACTTTTCCAATGACCACTCCCTAGCTTGTTATCTCAATGCTTGTGAACCTTACCCTTCCTCCACTAATGCAAGGAGAAAAAACATGTCATAGGAGGATATCAAGTTTCTTAGTCACAAACTAAAAAAGAAAAATAAAAAGTGGACTGATGGTGAAAACCACTCTGTGGCAGTATCAGATCCCAAAATAGTAAAGAAAAAAGATGTATCCAATGGTGAAAACCTCTCAGAGGTGAAAAGGGATGAGACTCTCGATATCCTCCCTGAACACTTTTAGGAAAGATCTTCAGTATTGATTGAACCAACATAGCCAGTAAACTTGGGCACTGTTGAAAATCCTCAGATAGTTTATCTAGCACAATCTTTATTAGAAGAAGAGAAGGTACAGTTCACAGAGTTCCTGAAGGAGAAAAAGATCAACTTTGCATGTTCTTACACTGATATGCCAGGGCTAGATCCTAATCTCATCATGCACCACTTATCTATAGCTCCTGGGATCAAGCCCGTGAAACAAAAACTTAGAAAGATGCATCCTCATGTTGCATTATTGGTGAAAGAAGAATTAGAAAAGTTGTTGAAAGCTAGATTTATTTGAGTCATTGCCTATGTAGCATGGATCTCCAATGTGGTCCCCATTTATAAATCTAATAAATCTATTAGGATCTGTATGGACATCAAAGACCTCAACAAAGCATGTCTGAAAGATGATTTCCCTCTACCAAACATTGACATGATCATAGACCTTACGACAGGTTACCAGATGTATTCATTAATGGATGGATTCTCGAGCTATAATCAAATCAAGATCCCCCCTAAGTATCAAGAGAAAACCACATTCACATGTGCATGGGGCACATTTTTCTGGAATGTCATGCCATTTGGGTTAAAGAATGCTGGTGCAACATATCAAAGAGCTATGACAATAATATTCCATGACATGATGCACAAGAAAATGGAGGACTATGTCGATGACACATTAGCTAAATCTAAGGAGAGGAGTACACACATCACTAACCTAAGAAAGATATTGGATCAAATGGAACAGTTCCAACTTAGGCTCAACCCAAAGAAATGTGCCTTTGGGGTCCAATCAGGCAAGCTCCTAGGATTCATAGTATCAACAAAGGGAATCGAGGTGGTTCCTGCAAAGGTAAAGGCTATTCTAGAGATGACTCCTCCACATAATATCAGTAAAATGAGGACACTACAAGGGAGGTTCTACTCTATCAGGAGATTCATGTCCCAACCTGTAGATAGGGCGCAACCCTTTACTAAGTTACTACATAAAGGGGTTACATTCAAATGGGATGAACACTGTGAATCAACCTTTAGAGAATTAAAGGGGTACTTGGCTGCTCCACCTATTCTTATGGTGTCTATTCATGGAAAACCTTTGCTCCTATACATTTCAGCTACAACTACATCCCTATGAGTATTACTGGCGCAAGAAGATGAAACAAAGAAAGAATGAGCTATCTACTACATTAGTAGAACCCTTGTCACTTATGAGCTCAATTATAGCATTATTGAAAAAGCATGCTTAGTAGTCATCTTTGCATCACAAAAATTGAGACACTACATTCTCTCTCATATAATGAAGCTCATTTCTAAGATAGACCCTCTAAAGTACCTTTTGAGCAGGACAACATTAACATGATGTTTGACAAAATGGGTCCTAATTCTAAGTGAATTTGATATTGAATATGTCAAATGGAGAGATATCAAAGGATAGGTACTTGCAGATGAATTGGTTGATTCACCACTCCAGGATGATGAACCTTTACTAATTGAATTTCCTGATGAAACAGTCATGCATCTCACTTAACATCCATGGAAGATGTACTTTGATGGTTCATTCACTCAACAAGGATCTAGAGCAGGGGTTCTCTTCATAACTCCACAAGGATACAATATTCTCAAATCTTTCAAATTAATGTTTCCATGCACCAACAATATCTTAGAATATGAAGCATTGGTCAATTGCCTCAAGCTAGCCATGGAATGGAAGATCATAGAGTTACATGTGTATGGTGACTCCCAACTAATTATCAATCAATTCAATGGAGAATATCAAACAAAAGATGAAAATTTGATGCCCTACAAGCAACTAGTTGATGATTTGAAGAAGTACTTTGTCTTTGTCACCTTCCAGCAGATACGAAGATCACAAAACAAGGCTGCAGATGCTATGGCTACCTTGGCATCCATGTTACAACTCGAGGAGCATCAATTTTTCTATGACTTCTTGGTGGAAGAAATATCCTATCCTGGCTTTGCTAACCTTGAATACCAGATTATATGTACCTTAAATACCCCAAATCAATCTCAGTATGCCAGTATCATTATGTACCTTTTTGACCAAACCATTCCCGCCAATCTATCTAGAAATGAGAAAAGATCCCTGATTAGGACAACATCACATTACGTCCTCATAACTAACAACCTATATTGACATAGTCTCGATGGTACACTTATTCCATGTTTAGAACTCGAAGAGTCTAATCTAGCATTAAAAGATGTCCACAAAGGTGTATGTGGATCACACTCGAATGACTTTTCATTAGCTAAAAAAATGCTCAGAGTAGGCTATTATTGGCCCACCATGGAGAAATATGTTATTCAATTTTCCAAAGCATGTCTTAAATGTCAGACACATGGAAACCTTATTCATGCTCCTACCAGAGAACTTATACCTTTCATAACACATTGGCCATTTCAGCAATGGGCCTTTGACTTGGTTGGACAATTATATCCCAACTCTTCAAATGGACACAAGTTTATCATTATAGCCACTGAGTATTTCACAAAGTGGGTCGAAGCCATGCCACTAATCAAAGCCACTGGCAAACAGGTTGCTATGTTCATTATGAACTACATTATTTGTAGATATGGGATACCTTCTTCAATTGTAATAGACAATGGGGGCCAATTTAAAAATCAAGACATTGATGACCTTTGTGAACAGTTTCATATTACTCAACATTGCTCCTCAATCTATTACCCTCAAGGTAATGGATAGGCTGAGGCATCAAACAAAAATATTCTCAAGATTCTACACAGAACTGTGAGCCAGTCTGGCAGAGACTTGCATCTACAACTTAATCTAGCACTATGGGCCTACAGAACAAGCATTTGAACACCAACTGGAGCCATGCCATTTTCTCTAGTCTATAGTGCTATGGTAGTACTACCTATTGAGGTTGAAATCCCATCTTTGCGGATCTCTTTACAAGGTCTCGTTACTGATGAGCAGTACCGCATTGATCAGGTAAATTCTCTAGACCTACTAGATGAGCGCAAACAACAAGCATTTGATCACCTCAAAGTGTACCAAGCAAGAATGTCCAAACATTACAACAAGAAGGTCAAACCACGCAAGTTTGAAGTAGGAGATCTCGTCCTCAAGGAGAATCCTAAGAACCAGCCTAACAGGGAGCAGAAAGGAAAGTTTGAACCTAACTAGCTAGGACCTTATGTTATCACTGCTACTTTCAGGACTAGAGCTTATCAGTTAGCTACACCCAAGGGAGATGTTCTTCTAGATCCTATCAACACTCTACATTTGAAGCGGTTCTACACTTAATGTTCGACTAGCAGAGCCTGTACAACAAATAGTTCTTGCAAAATACTAAAAACATTCAGAAAATTAATCCTAAAGAAATCCAAAAATAATGGAAAAGGTCCTACAAAATGGGTATCCTTGGTGAAAACCTAGTAAACAGGCGCCTTGATACTACAAAAACATCCAAAAAAGCAAAAATAGAAAAAAAAAAATTTGAAAAAGAGAAAAGTGCCTTGATGAGCACCTACTAAATAGGCATCTTGGTAGTAATAAAGAAAGAAAAAGAATCCTGCCAAGTGGTGAAAACCTGGCAATCAGGCGTCACTTGTGTTCTTTGCTCCATCTATCAATGCACTACTAATACTAGGCCTTCATAATTTTTCCTATGCTCATACGCTGACTTCATTCTTTCTAAATGACTATCTTGTCCTCGCTTGGGATTTGTCTATCTTCACATCTTAGGAATAAGTCATTCTACACTGGGGGCATCTTTGCTAGTATGGTAGGTTATGGTTGCTAAGTTGCTCTAGGTTGGTTTTCCTCGCAGACACAATGTTTCTCAATGCATGGAAAACAATGTCACTTTTTCAAAATAAAGGTGTCTTTTAACGACATGGGACATGACATTTACATTCACAGCATTCCTACAAAGCCATATTGGATCGCAAACAAGAACGGATTATCCTATCAATGCATAGACATGGAACACCATATTGCTTATATGCCAATTTTTTGATTGATGAATCTTTACTGTGTTTGACAAATGAATGAACAAGTACTACTTAAACACACAGTTTACTATTGGTTTGATTATGATTCTTTAATGTCCTGATGATGTTTTCAACTAGGGGCATCTAAGTAATTATAAATTTTATTTGATTGATTCACAATTGATGATTTATTATGTCTTCTTAGTTACTCAATGACATCTATGCAAAGACAAAGAGTCGCAAGGATAGGGGGCATAATATTTTCTTAATTTTCTATGTATGGTGATTGTTCCAAATGATCCTATAAATTTTACCTAACTTGGATGTTTATGGTAAGAGCTGCCACTATGGGTGGATAGCCGCATGTATCTCGATCTTTGTTATGTGTAAACTACGGTGAGGTTGAAACAATTTCCTTGTCTGTTTTCTGATCCAGATTCTCACTAAGGTATACAAATCATAATGTACCCAAGGATATGAATTTTCAAGGTCATTATGGGTCCAATATCTTGCCTTACTCAAAATCTAGTATATTAAAAGGAAGGTGACTATTTTGTTATCCTGGCTTCTATGCCTTGATGCCTAAGTCTATTTCTGACATTTCAATAAAGCATAGTATTCATACTTTCATAATATCAGTGGGTATTAGTGATGGTTGTACTATCTGATGGTATCTATTCCAAAACTTCCCAATGATGATAAAAATGTTGCAAAATTTGCTAAATCAGTGACAAGTCGTAAGAGTCTTCATATAGCTGCATTTAGAGATTGCACGATGCATTTATTAAATAATCGCATAAGGAATTTTAAACTCAAAACAATGGCTTCTATCTTCTTCTAAAAACATCAAGTTAATTACATCATGTATATTATTGATATCAAATATCGTTGCACATCCATACCATACATTTTGCATTCATTGAAAAGAAGAAACTGGAAAATACAAAAAATAAAGCATCCATGTATTTCATTTTAACTTTTTCATCCTAAAGTGCATCAATACATCTATTTTGCATAGCTGAAAAATCAAAAAGAAACATACATTGGCATTTTCACATAGATATCATTTATAACACATTTATATCAGTAATGGCTCATCACATCCAAATCATAAAATGATGTTATCATCTGCAAGCTAACTCATCATGAGACCAAGATATTATCACATGTGCAAACAGATACATTTACCACATCTATGGAAGCAAAGAGAACTCATGAAACATGTCAGAATCCAGAAACTGCATCAAATACATATCATCATAACATTGTACAAATCAAATCATAAAGAGTATCAGATAGCATAAAGAGTATCAGTGAGCATAAAGAGTATTAGTACACCAAAAATGAATAAGATATATGTATGAATGTCATCTACAAAAAAGGATCTCAGAAGGATCCAAATATACAAAAGAGGGGATCTCAGCAGGATCCAGATATACATGTGTGATCTCAAAGTGTACATGTCATACAAAATAAAAATCTCAGCTCTGTCCCACCCCCTCTCCCTGGTCAGGAGGAGGAGGAGGTGGTGGTGCAAAAGGTGCTAATGGAGGTGGCATGGCCCCCTCTGACTACTAGGCCACTTGAGAAAATGAAGGAGCTCTCTGCCCCTCTGGAACTACTACATGATATAGGGCGTAATAATATGTGGCCCTCTATCCCTGATGGACTACTAAAAATTCATTTCTATTCTCTTTTTACTCAATCAAGAACCAAATCGAAGGTGCCTACGATGTTTTCAGCAGCACAGTGTCATTTTTGTGACAATTTTGAAATTTATGACTTTGCTTCATTTGTTCCCCACATTGATAAATACTACACATTTCATCATACATCTTGGTCTAAACATCATTTTATCAGCCTTATCACTCATATTTTCACATAATTAACTTGGTCCATCGTGTGTTTACTTTTAAACACACCTTCTTCTACTACACGCTTTCTTGTCCGACTGCTTATGGATAAGGAGTGTGTTATGTTATTTTCAAATGAGGGATTTATTTCTTTTTCCTTTGATTTTTTTCCCGAGGGGGCATGATCACACTATCATCAATTAAATTTTTTCTCAAAATAGCATCAAAATGACTTCGTTATCAAACAAACTAGGGGCATAACAGTTTCCTTGACTAAGTCAGAACTATTGGATAGAAAGCTTTGGTTCTCATGAGCTAGATATCTTATGTTTCCTCATTTTTAAAAGATTTTTTTTTAAGCTCCTAGCGGCTTCATACTGGCTTTTTGGATGACAACCAAGTTTAGAATCAATATTATCAATCTTTGGACGACAACCAAGTTCAGAATTGGTATTTTTAAAAAATCTTTTATTGATCTTTGGACGACAACCAAGTTCAAAATCAATTCTATCAGTTTGGTTCGATCAAGTGTGAGATTGATCTCATCAACATTTCGTTCGACAACCAAGAATGGGATTCTCAATCTTTATGAAGTCAAAATCAAAAACTTTATTTGAATCAATGTGTTGCTTGCACATCAATTCAAAGAGGGGCAAATGTAACCACCTAATTTTGGTTTGTTCCAACTATGGACCCTATTTTCCCTAAGTATGATCATACCCTCGATTATGTCCAAATGACCCTGTTACTGCTTGGCATAATTCTTCAAATCTATTTAATGTCCTAGGTTATTTTTATCACTAATTTATATTAACTATTATAGCCATAAATTCAGATCAAATTCAAATATGTCTATAGTATTTAATTATAAAGGAATTAAATAAATCCCAAAATCAATTACCCACTTGCAAAATAACCCATTCCTCTAGCCTATTTAATTTAATTAAAATGGCTATAGTCCCCTAATTATTAAAAAGCAATTTCATTGTTTAAATAATTAATTCCTATATTTCTAAATGAATTAAATAAGTTTAATCCATTTATTAATATTCCCCTAAACCCCAACCTAACCTATCTCAACCACTTCTACCCTGGGTTCTAACCCTTCTCAACCCATTCACCCTTGCTAATCTAAGTGTAATCCTAATTCTACCCTAACCCACCTCCTAATGTTGTCACATTCCATTAAGGAATGCTTAGCAACTCAACCCACTTGAGAAAGTCCACTTTCTCAAGCTTGACTTCCCTAAGGTCCACTTTCTCAGGCCAACCTCTTACACTCTACCTTGCTTCTTTAAGGCTTTCATTAATGCCTTATTAATGAAGATGTCTTAAGCCTATGTCTCCTCCATGCCTTATTAATGCCTTTGGCATTAATGGTTCTTACACCTCCATTAATGAGCTCCTTCACTCATTAATTCACCTTGCCCCCCCCTCTCTCTCTCATTCTTCTATAAATAGAAGCCATTTTTGAGAGTAAATAAGCCTTGACCTTAGATTGTAAATGTATTGTTATGTTAGATTAATTCTAGACTAACATTTCACTTCTTATTTCAAACTTTTTCATTGTTATTATTCACATGCTTAGAGCTAGAATGCTTGTTTATTATCTTTTTAGCTTGTTTTAAACTAAAAATCCTTCATGCTAGGTTGTATTCATCACTGATTGTAGCATATTCTGAGGGCTAATATGTTACTAATCACACTCTTCCTAGCTAGTAGGGAATAGGTCAATATTAGTGGGTTTTTTATTCTTTATCTAAACTTTCAAACTAATGAAATGACTTATTGAGTGTTTGTGTCTTTCTTAACATGTTCCCAAATACACACTCACAATTAGTGTCCCACACTCACTCATTTATCTAGGCAAGTTAGCCAGTCATCACTATGGCCAAGCTATCTAGTATAGGCCGAGCTATCCAACATAGCCATTGTCGAGAAAATAATGGTTGCCGAGTGACTCAGCAATCAAGAAAAAGTTGATCATGTTCATGTCGAGTGCCAGAGTCTTAATGTGTCGACCAAGATAGTTTTTTCATACATGTTAGGAATGGCACAAACTTGAAGGTAAACTATTTTGGGCCGACTTGTTCATGAATTTAATGATTTCAACGAAGTTAATTATGCATTAATTAATTGATCCCAATGCATGGCATGGAGCCAATAAGAAAATTGGAATGCCCAAGCGGCATAAGAATTTGATCCTGATTGTTGATCTAGATCTAGATGCCAGATTCGTGAAGTAAATAAGATTGCTTCTTAAACCCTATATTAGAGAGTGTGTATTGGAAGAGAAGAGTATGCATACATGAGAGATGCGCAAAGGGTTGTTTTGAGAGAAGAAGCATAGATCTAGTAGAGTAAAAGAGAAGTGAGCAGTAGAGTAAAGACATATCAGATTATTAGATCAAAGAAGGTATTGAAAAGAGGATATTTGTTATCAACATTAGAGTGCATAACGAAGGATCATTTATTGAGACATTCTAACAAGTGTGTCAGGTGAAATCTCTTAACAGAGTGGTTCTAATAGACCTTTCTAAATCTCTTAGTTGAGTTCTTACTTTGTTGTAAGTTCAAATCCTTTTACAAGGTAGAATGTAATGATTTATAGCTCTTAACTCGGAAGACCTTTAATAAGGTAGATTACATATTGTGATCAAACTTTGTAGCCCTAATAGGCACACTTTATTGCTGCAATAGTGAAGATTTTTGTGGGTGTCATCCCCACCCCTAATTTACCTTATTGTGTTTCCAGGTTACCAAAATTCTGTGTCTTGAGTTATTTATTTACTTTTATGGATGCTACTATTTGATAAATCAATTACATTTATGCATGGTTGTGGATCAGTTTTGTTTTAAAGGATAAAAGTTTTAAGATCTAATTCACCCCCCCCCTCTCTCAATATCTTTCTTTCCAATATTTTATTTCCAACATCATTGTATGCAAAAGTATGTAGTGTCTCAACTTCTGGGATGCAAAAACAACTACCAAGAAAGCCTTTTCAATGATGTTGTAGTTGAGTTCATAAGACACCAATGTCCTTCTAATATAATAAATCACTCTTTGCTTCTTTTCATCCTCTTGGGCTAGCAATACTCCAAGAGATGTAGCCACAACTAAAATATAGAGTAGAAATGGTTCCCCATCAATAGGCACCATGAGAATAGGAGGATTAGCCAGATAGTCCTTAAATTATTTGAAAATATTTTCACATTGTTCATCCCATTTGAAAGTGACTCCTTTATGTAATAATTTTGTGAAAGGTTTTGCTTTATCTGCTAGTTGAGACAGGAATCTTTTGATTGACTCAAGTCTTCCTTGAAGCATCCTCATTTCACTCATATTACAAGGAGGTGACATTTCCATTATCTCTTTTACCTTTTCAGGGTCCACCTCAATTCCTTTAGCTGACACAATAAAACTTAATAGGTTCTCTGATTAGACTCCAAATGCACATTTCTTTGGATTGAGCCTGAGTTCAAATTGTTCCATCTAATCTAGTATCTTCCTCAAGTCTTCAATGTGAGTCATCCCTATCTTTGACTTGGCTAATGTATCATCCACATAGTCCTCCATGTTCTTGTGTATCATGTCGTGGAAGATCGTTGTCATAGCTTTTTGATATGTAGCTCCACCATTCTTTAGCCCAAATGGCATGACGTTCCAGCAAAATGTTCCCTTTGCACATATAAATGTTGTCTTTTCCTAGTCTTCAGGAGAAATCTTTATTTAGTTACAGCCTAAAAATCCATCCATGAGTGAATAAATTTCATATCATGTCGTGAGGTCTATGATCATATCAATATTTGGTAGTATAAATTAATCTTTAGGGAAAGCTTTGTTAAAGTCCCTAAAGGTTTTCTGAATTCTGATAGACTTATCTATTTTAGAAACTAGTACTACATTAGAAATCCATCTTGCATAAACGATTACCCTTATGAATCCAACCTTTAAGATTTTTTCCAGCTCCACTTTTACCAATAATGCCACATGTGGGTGCATCTTTCTTAGTTTTTGTTTGATGGGTTTAATTCCAAGAGATATAGATAAGTGATGCATGATTAGCTCAAGATCTAGTCCAAGCATATCAATATAAGACCATGCAAGTTTGATCTTTTTCTCTTTGAGGAATTCAATAAACTATGCCTTTTCTTCTTCTGATAATGATTGTGCCAGATGAACAAATTGAGGAGCTTTTGTTGTGCCCAAATTAACTAGTTGTGTTGGTTCTATCAGTAAAGAAGATCTTTCTTGAAAGTACTCATGGAGGATATCAAGAATCTCATCTTTTGGCACCTCTGAGAGGTTTTCACCATCAGATACGTATTTTCTTTTTAATATTTTAGAATCTGATACTACCACAACGTGGTTTTCACCATTAGTTCTTTGTTTCTTTTATTGTTCAATTTGTGACTAAGAAACTCTATATCCTCCTCTATCAAATTAACACTCCTTTCATTGGTGGAAGAGGGATAGGGTTCACAAGCATTTAGATAACAAGCCAATGTATAGTCATTGGGAAAGTTCATGATAGGAGTAGGGTCTGAGTCTGTCCAAGCAATAATTTTGGGATTTAATAAGGATAATGATTCAGAGGTTTTTAAGGACAACATTGCATCAGTGTCAAGACTATTATTTCACAAGACATGTTTTGTTAAGTCAGCTTCTATATTATCTAGATCACGAAGAGTCGAATCATCATTATTAGGCTCATTGATAGCGTTATACAGATCTAACTCTAGTGACTCATGATTTTGGATTTCTCCTTCTTCCCTTTGTTAGATTTGATGATCAACAAATCTTCCCAAGAACACCTGCATGCAAGACTGTTACAGACTAGAAGCAAAAGATAGAAGAGAAACTATGGCGGCCAGAAGGCCAGAGACATGAAATCCATGTTGCAAGAATAAAACTTCTATTAACAACAATAATGAATTCCAAACTCCTTAAGAAATACAAAGCGGTGAGTCCTTATAAAAGGATACCGAGACCCTAAAGGAAATAAAAGCTGCCTAAGTGAAACTTAAGTATAGAGTAATAACTTAACTAATTAAATCAACATGATTTAATTAATAAGCAAACTAAAGATTACTCTAACACCCCCCCTTAAGTGTAACTTAGGGAGAAGCAAAACAACTAAACTACTGCAGAAAGCA
>MU223993.1:321368-375914 GCA_018584345.1 Thuja plicata | reverse complement strand
ACCCAAAACAAGAAAGAAAACTAGATGAAGGAAACTAAGCCTTCAATCTAGGGAAAAGATGTCCCAGAGAAAGGAACAAGAATGAGCAAGAAGCATCTCCGAAGCAAGGAACTGTAAACTCTGTCAGAAGATACTGCTAGAATCCCCACTGAAGTGCATGACCAGGTAGAGAAGACAATGTCTGAAGAGCTGATCAATCAAACCAGGAAGCAATAGAACCAACAAGTGAACCCACCCATAATGTTGAACCGGGAGAGGTGACAGGAACACTGAAATGCAATGCTAGAAACATCTGCAGAAGAAGAACCAGGAACACCAACAGTGCAATATAAGTACACACACAGGATAAAGGGCAATGTCATTGACACACAGCATGGGCTAATGTCATGGAAGGTACACTCACTTGACAAAGGTGGATGCGCCTAAAATGGCAAAAGCATCATAACCCCCCATGGCACTTTATAACAGAGTGCGAGTACAACAACCATACAAGGTGCTTGAAATCCTAAAAATGTAGAAGTAGGCACTTTATCTCAGTGAATTTACAGAACAAAAATGCATCAGAAGAAGCATACAAGCTCAGAAGTCAGAAAGAGGAGTGACCTATGAAATCAGAAGAAGAGATCCTAAGACCTGTAGAACCAAGCAATCCACCAGAGTGCATAAACTGCCAAACTCAGAGGAGAGAAAACTTGGAGCAGAATCTGGAAAAAATACCCCTGCAACTGAATAGTACACTGAACCAGCTTTCCGACAATATCTCATTTGCCAAAAATGGAGTCCGGATGAGCCAGATATGACTCCCGAAAGGCAAAAACAAACATTAGACTTCAAAAGAAAAATACACTATCAAAATGGTAGAACCCAAAACCATAACCCCTATCATCAGAAAGTGCTCAGAAAGAGCTTTCTGACGGTATATGGAAGTCAGAAAAAGACCCCCGTATGCTCAAGATAGAGCAAAAACAACGAGAAGGGGTAAAAAATGCTCCAGAATGCTAGAAATAAGCCCCTGGGGCTAAAAAAAGTGGGCCCCCAGGCGCATGGCGCGCTCAGGGGGCTGGGCCGTAGCCCCTGGTCATTCATATGACCAACCGCATAGTAACTAAGCCCGCGGGGGTTTTAAAAAATGTCGCACCACCAGCGGAGGAGCAGAGGCCGGGTGGCGGGCCAGGCGGGGCGGTGTAGGGAGCCGCTGAGCGCGACGCAAAGGCGGCGTATTCCGGGAGGCCAGCAGGGCGGTGGGCGCAGTGGTGGTAGGGTCGGGCGGCGCCGCTGGAGGGGCCACAGAGGGAGGTGGGCGGAGGCGGGGGTGCAGGAGGAGCCGGTGGTGGAGGGGCCAGGGCGGCGCGTAGGCAGCGCAATGAAAAAAGCACTACACGTGCCAAAAACCTATTAAAAATTGATTTTTTTTTGAAAAAATTTCTCAAAAACCATGCCCGTACGGCTCTTAGGAGGCCAAAAAAAATTTCCAAATGCCCTGGTGTCCAAAATGGACAAGTCTTATATGGATTCTGGGGTTTTTGGGCCTTCTGGACACAACCATGAGGTCAGTTTTGGTCTAAAGTGCCTCAAAAAATAAAGACCCCCCAGAACCAATAAGAACTACTAGAAAAACTTCTGAAACCCTCTGTGCTTTAATGAAGACCGAACAGTGAGCAGCAAGCGAGCTCTGATACCATGTTAGATTTGATGATCAACAAATCTTCCCAAGAACACCTGCATGCAAGACTGTTACAGACTGGAAGCAAAAGATAGAAGAGAAACTATGGCGGCTAGAAGGCCAGAGACATGAAATCCATGTTGCAAGAATAAAACTTCTATTAACAACAATAATGAATTACAAACTCCTTAAGAAATACAAAGCACTCTATTAAGAGATAAGGAAAGGTCTACTAGAACCACTCTGTTAAGAGATTTTCACCTGATACAATTATTAGAATGTCTCAAGTATTGATCCTTCATTATGCACTCTGGTGCTAATGATGGATCTCCTCTTTCTAGTACCTTCTATGATCTCATAATCTGATATAATCTTTACTCTGTTGTTCACTGTGTTCTTGCTCTACTTGATCTCTGCTTCTTAAAAAAATAACCCTTTGGGTATTTCACTTCTGAAAATGCAGTCACCACACACCACATACATACAAAATAGGGTTTAGAAGCAATCTAATATACCTATTCAGATCTGATAGCGAGATCTAGATCAACGATCAAGATCTGATATCCATGCCTTGATGGTAAAACAATTAATGCTTACAATGAGTCATGCATAGGATAAAACAATTAAATGCATAACTAAATCCATATGAGAATATTAAATTCATACATTAGTCAGCCCAAAAATCTTATATAAGTCAGCCATATCACTTATCCTTGAAGTTTGTAGCATACCAGACATGTATACAAAAACTGTCCTGCTCAGCACTTGACTGTCTGTCACTTCACACTTAATATCCCTATATCCTTCTCGGCTCAGCAATGTAACTTGGCTTGGCAATGTAACTAGGCAAACTAAAAAACTTCTCGGCAATGTTGCTCGGCCTTGCATAGTTTCAGCTCGGCCACAGTGATAGCCAACTAAAACTGCCTAGGTGAATGACTAAGTGTTGGTCACTAATCATCAACAGATCTTAGAGATTAACAATCTCCCCCTTTGATATTAGTGGCAAAAACACTTATCATTACTTCCATTCATTTTATCAAACTATTGCCTAAGTATATGAAGTACTCCCCCTAGAAATATACTCAAAATAATTCATACAAAAAGTTTACATGCCTTCAAAATTTATATACAAGTGTACCTGTGTTGTACTAATGTATCCTTTCATACTTCCTTTCCAACTTCCTTACTAACTTCCCCCTTGTTTTTGTCACTGATTGCTGGTGGGGTTAAGTTGTACTTATCCAAAAATTGTTTATGAAGCTACAAGGTGGATTCAAATGTAGTATCCCAGCTTTCTTTTGCAATCTTCATAACTTCCAATTTTATTTCTAGCATGGCAGCTAGACTCACTAAACTGTCTGTAGTCGATAGATTTGCACTGCTCTGTGATAACTCCTTTTCTTTTGAAAGTTCCTTCTGTATTACCTCCAAGTGAGGCAACAGACTTGTCTAAATAGTTATCAGTTTGGACCTTATTCTACCATCTTCATCCATAAGCTCGGCTATTCTCCTTTGTGCATTTATCAACTTATTAAAATGTAAAGAACTAGAAATAGTATCTTTACCTAAAGTAGCACTAGTTGATCTCAAATCTAACTATAGCTTCTCAACAAGTTGTAGATTATCCTTTGTGAAAAATTCAACATCACATAATTTCCTATACAAAGAATAAACATTGGCTGTAACTTTCTCTAAGACTTCTACAAGAATAGAAAGTTCAACCTGTTTAGCTGCTATCTCTTCTAAGATTTTCTCTAGAACTTTTCTCTCAAATCTTCTCTAGGACCATTGTAGAAGCTTCTCATTACTATCTATGTCCTCATATGTTACTTTCTGTACAATGTTGACTAGCTGATCAATGATTGGAGCTTGAGGTGTTTCATCCTCTAAGTCAAAAAGCCTTTGCAAATATGTCTTTAATGTTATGCAACACCTGCTTTTGCTTTTGTTCTATCTTCAACTCTTCCTGTCTCTTCTTCCTCTTAAGCAATTCTTGAAGAGTCCCTATTTGTTCAAAAGATAACTCATTGGGATTCCATTGTGGAATGACAATGACTTCATCTAATGTTACATCTAAAATCAGAGACTTCTTCTTCAAGATTTTCTTCTTCTTTAATTCTGGAGAACTTATGCTCAGCAGCATAATATCTTTTTCTTTGACAGTGTCAACATTCAATGCCTCCTTCAATTCTATCAATATTGTTTGGGGGTTCGGCATACTCCCAATTTTGGAACCAGTGGAATTGGATGATGCAGAGTGTGGTAGATCAACCAACACTTGCACTACCTCTACTTCTTTAGGCTTATCAACAATACCCTTCATTCCTACTCCACTATCTAAAACTATCTTTACAGCCTCTAAAATAGGTAGATGCTGTGAAGTTACCTCTTGTTCATTTGTTTGTTGTTGTCCTTCACCTTTTTTATCACTACAAAATTTAATTATTTCATCAGACGCTGTGGTCTTTCCTTCTTCTGTATCAGTTGCCTTAATAGGCGAGTAAGTGTCTTTACCACTCGGCATCTCTTTTTCCTCGACATTCAAATTGCTTGGATCATCAACTATATAATCTAGAGGACTATCTACAATCAGATCAACAGAGTTTGTTGCATCTAATGCATCTTTGGTCTTGTCCTATTTAGTGGCGATTTGCCCTTGTCTTACCTGTGGTTCAGGGGTAGTCTTGACTTCAACTTATTTTGTCTTTTTCTCGGATGTCCCTTCACCAGATTTCTTATCTGTTGGAATGAGTATTCCAAAGATTTCTTTCCAAATCCTTATGCTCTATTGTACTAAACCTTCAATGTTGTTCTTCAAAACAACATAGCCTCTAAGTTTAGGAACAAATCTTCTCTTGTATTCCTCAATTAATTTGACTCTTTGTTTTGAGGTGAGGTATTACCTGGGCTAGTGTTCCTTCCCTAATTTGTCTTTCTATGGACAGTACAAATTCCCCTTTGCTTGACAGAAAATCATAAATTTCATCTGGCACATGATTTCCTATCTCTGTAGGAGTTAATTTGAAATTACTCATCATGTCCAAGAGTGCTTCCTGTACTTTGTGCCTATTTTCTATTTTCAAATTTTCATACTTAATGAACTTAAATGTTTCTAACCTTTCTGAATTCCTCAAAGTATCACATACCTCATCAATAATCTCTGGTTTCTTGAATTGAGCTTTAGGTATGTTGCTGGGTTCATCAATTTCTATCTTCTCTTCATCACTATCTGTTCCCAACTTTAGTCTCTTTCTTGGTATTTTTGCTGGCTTACTCGGCTCAGCCTTAGGAGCAACCTTTGCTTCCTTTCCAAAACTACTTTCTACAACTTTTCTCTTGCCATATACTTTTGTTTGCACTTCTACTAGTGAAGTAATAGTAGATGCTCTTGTCTTCAGACGATTAGTTGCAGGAGGTGTAATCTTAGGTTTGGCTTGGCTCTTCTTGGTTACTATTACAATTGATGGTTTCTTGCCCTTAGCTTTCTTAGTAACCTCTTTAGATGCACTAACTTCCTCCTCTATAGAAATATCCACACCTTGTCTAGTGGTCAGGCCTAGAGGTGCATCCTCAGGTTCTTCATCACTACCTAAGCCAACCATTTTCTTGAGATTTTTCACAATCTTCTTTCTTTTCCTCTCCATAGTTCCTTCATTTAAAATTCTAGAAATTTTAGCTTTAGCTTCATCAGAATTTCCAAATCTCTCTACTGTAGTATCAATATCCTCAGCTAGTAGTGCAGTGATGGTAGTTGATGCTTCATCAACATTGATTTCATATGGAAATGGTTCTAATCATGTTACCCTAGGAGTCATTGCCTTGATATAAGTATTATCTGTATCAACTAGAAAACAGATTTCCTCATAGTTCTTCTCCACTAGTGACTTAGGAATCCTAGTCCTTAATCTCATTCTCTTCTTGAATTATACCAAATAACTCCCCATAATGCTGTTGAAATTGCTCCCTAGTTTCTCAATACATTCACTAATCTGAACTGTTATGGGCCTATCCTTTTTCCAAACAATATTTCCTAGTGTAGGAAATGTATCTTGAATGTAGAAGAATATACAGACTAGTAAGGAACCAAACTTACATGATGAGCTCTTAGCCTTTCTGATTGATGCTAGGTTCATGGCTAACTATGTCTGTTGTAGCTCAGCAAGATCATATGTGTGACTCTTTTTCACAATTTTCCATGCCTGATCAACTACTATACAAGGAACACTATCCAATCTGCTGGACTGATAGAACTTATGTGCTATAACCCTTACTCCAAATTCAAGTTCTAGGTCAGTAATTATAGAGATAGTCATACCTTTGTTATTCCATACTACTGCAGTGTTCAATGTAATTTCTTCTTTACTGTTATCCCTCATGGTTCATTTTCCATTTACTATAGGATGTCCAATCACTCGATGAATCATGCTTTTGGTGATCTTGACTGGTCCATTATCTAACCACATACACATGTCATGAAATTGGCTAAGGATAACCTTAATCCATTCATATTTGAAACCTTGGGGAAAATCTAGGGCATGAGTTAACCCTTTTTCAGCTAGATGTTTGAATTATGCCTTCAAAACTCTATTTTCACACAATTTACTGTAGGATTTCCTCAATTCACTATCACCTACTTCTCCAATCTTAACCATATAACATGATCATACATCATGAATCATAAGTACCTTGGGTGGAATGGATGAGAGGGCTCTCATTAAATCACTCTAAATTGCACTTTCAGGAACGGCTCAAAAGTTGAGAGGTTCACATTCATCACTCTGTATCAATTGAATTTATTCTAGTTTTGCCTCCATACTCTTAGCTGGTGTGAAAGAACTTGCAGCCATAATTCTAAAATTTAGGGTTTGAGAGATGGAAAATAGAGTACCTTGGCTAGTAGCTCTTTGCACTGTTCACTATTTACTGTTCGCCTTAGGATTGCTGATGACACGCTGGTAAAATATTTGATGCTAAACTCAGTTAAGATCAACTCTGCAAATAACTTCAATCGCTCTGTTAACCAGTAAAAATTGCAAGGTAAAAATGAAATGTCAACTGTTCATCCTTTATAAGCTTCGAAGGGTAAAGGTAGGTGAGCATTGAATGTTATGCCCATTGAGTTAGTGCAAGCTAACTGTCCTTAGCTTTAACACAACTTGCATCCCACTCGGCTCACTACACTCAGCCTTCACAAAATTTACTCAGCCAAAAAAACTCGGCACTCACTAAAGAACTCAACTTTAGTGCCCATGAATAGTACTCGGCACCTATTAGTGCAGTTGACTCATCTTGGCATTTGTCTTCAAAAATATGTCCTGGTGCATCTTAGCATATGCAAATATGGACTTTTGTACATTTTAAGTCAGGAACTGATGTAAGATAAGAATTTTAAATACAGTTCCTTACATACCTCTTTCTCGTAGTTGGAGATGATGTGATCACCTGATCCATTGGATTGGGTCACCTCGGCTTCATTAGCTTCACTGATGCATGGTTGATAATTCTTAACCCATGTCTTGTTCATATGTTCCCTAATTTTCTCAACAGTAGGAGCTGGTACTCTAGTCTTGCAATCTTTCCTTGTATGACAAATTTTCAGACAACTGTGACAAACTAAGCTTCCATTCATCCAAATTTTGGACTTACCTCTGAATTGTGTCCTTATGTAGTTTTTTGGAACATGTCCATACTCACCACAATAATGACAACTATGCCATGTATTGTAATCCCAATTGTGAGTATTTCCTTTTCTTGGTGATTTCTCTTGTACCTTAGATGTCCATTAGTGTTTACCTTTGGATCTGCAATCTTGTGCTCTATGACCATATTTGTGATAGTTATAGCAATTACCATTGAGTCTAGGTGTTTTTCTTTCCTTTGCCTTATATTCATGTGTTTGATGTCCAAACTTATTACAATTAAAGTAGTAACCATTAAAGTTAGTTTTTGGATTGGAATTACCATTCTTGCTTTGGCAAATGTTTATTGTATGACCTAGTTTCCCATAGTGGTGACAAACATGTTTGTTGTTTCTTAGCTTTACAGTCTTTCTTTCACCTATCTTGGATGATTCTCCATCTTCAGTGGTTGTATGTTGTTTAGTGTGACCTAATCTAGAAGAATCTTTAGGTCTTCTTGATGCTTCCACCAGTTGTTCAAAGTATCTCATGGCTACACTTGAATCATTCACTCTATTATTAAGTTCTTTCTCAGATCTCAATTCATATTTCAAATGAGTGTTCTCAAATCTAAGATTAACAATCTCCAAGTCTTTCCTACTGATCTCCTGATTCACAAGTAGTAGTTGATTTTCCATGTCCACTTGATTGACTATCATGTGTTCTTTCATCAAGTCTGGTAGTCAACATTCTCTTTTCTTCTTCTACCATAGCCTTGTCATCTTCGGCTTTCTTTTTATGTTCAACAACTTCACACATTCTTATTGATTGGGCTTCTTGTTCCCTTTTCAAGTTTTAGACTTCTTCACATAGCACACTGTTCTTTTCCAGTAGATCTTCTATTTCTGCATCTCTCTCAATAGAATCTCCATTCTAAAATAGATTTGTCATGTCCTCTTCCTGATAATGAGTGTCATTCATCTGCTTGACCAGATCTTTCCTTGCAGCCAAGGACTTCTTTAATTCTTGTCTTGCAGACTCAAGCTGTTGTAGTGCTAGCTGAATATCAATATTTTGATTCTCAATGAATTTTCCTATCTTGTAGATCTCCATCTCAAGATTTGTATTCTCAAGCTGATTATAAGCTTTTTAGAGAACTCTGTTCTGATACCAATTGTTGGAAGGACAATAATGGGAAAGCAAGATACTGAGAGGGGGGGTGAATCAAATCTTCAAAATTAAACACTTAAAACAAACTGATCCACATTCATACATAAATGAATCTAATATAATCTCAGATAGCATCTACACAATGAAATAAGTAACACATAACACAATAACTTGGTAACCCAGAAACCCAAATAGGTAAAACTGGGGTGGGGATGACACCCACAAAATTCTCCACTACTATAGTAATAAAGTGTACATGTTAAGGTTACAATGTTTGATTACAAAATATAATCTACCCTATGAAAGGTATACCCTATTAAGAGCTTAAGATCATTACAATCTACCATGTTAAAGGATTTCAACTCACAATAAAGTAAGCACTCTATTAAGAGATAAGGAAAGGTCTGCTAGAACCACTATGTTAAGAGATTTTCACCTGATACAATTATTAGAATGTCTCAAGTATTGATCCTTCATTATTCACTCTAATGCTGATGATAGATCTCCTCTTTCCAGTACCTTCTATGATCTCATAATCTGATATAATCTTTACTCTGTTGTTCACTATGTTCTTGCTCTGCTTGATCTCTGCTTCTTAACAAAATAACCCTTTGGGAATTTCACTTCTAAAAATGCAGTTGCCACACACCACATACATACAAAATAGGGTTCAAAATCAATCTAATATACCTATTCAGTTATGATAGCGAGATCTAGATCAACAATCAAGATCTAATATCCATGCCTTGATGGTAAAATAATTAATGCTTATAATGATTCATGCATAGGATAAAACAATTAAATGCATAACTAGCTCCGTATTAGAATATTAAATTCATACATTAGTCGGCCCAAAAAGATTATACAAGTCAGCCAGATCACTTATCCTTGAAGTTTATAGCATACCAGACATGTATACAAAAACTGTCCTGCTCGGCACTTGACTGTCTATCACTCGGCACTTAATATCCCTGTATCCTTCTCGGCTCGGCAATGTAACTCAGCTCGGCAATGTAACTAGGAAAACTGAAAAACTTCTCAACAATGTTGCTCAGCCTTGCATATTTTTAGCTCGGCCATAGTGATAGCCAACTAAAATTTCCTAGGTGAATGACTAAGTGTTGGTCACTAATCATCAACAAATCTTAGAGATTAACACATCATAAGCCTTGATGGTTATATTTCTTTTTGAATCAATTGTTTTTCTGAAAGACCCAATTTTTTGACCATATTGAGTGTACATATATTCAACCCCACGCCTCCATCTATCAATACAAATTTTACACGGTGTTTATGGATCAAAACTTTAATGTGAACGGGCTGATTATGGCGATGAGTCAAAGATTTGTCATCTTTTTTTCAAAAAAGAGAGATAATGTGGAGCTGATATGTGATTGACCATTGCCTGGAATTTGTCCACATCTATGTCTTTTGGAACATTTTTAGAATGTATGGATTGTTTAAGAACTTCCCTATGCAGTGAAGAGATCTTTAATAACTCAAAAATAGAGATTTGAGCTGAGGTCCTTTGAAATTGGTCTACCAATTTATAGTTAGCACATGGTACGAGAACTATTTGTCTTGACGTTGTTGGTTTAGGAATTGTGACAAAAGGTGGTTTAGATGGTTTTTCCTATTTGGGTGAGGAATTAACCCCTTTAATCATGATTTGTGCTTGGCTTCGTGTTACCACATTTGAATGTCTTGATTTGTCCTTGACACCTTTGATAGTGATCACATTGAATGATTCATTCTTTATGTCCAACATATTCATGATCACATTATCATTATCGGAATAGGTGTAATTAACTTCATTTCCTTTTTCTTTAGAGGCTTCTCCTTTTTCATAGTTGGGAAATGGTTTATTATATGCCATGTGATCTTCATTAGATGTATGTCCTTCCACTTTTATCTTGTCTCTTTCAATGAGATCTTGTATAATGTGTTTGAGTTTAACATAGTAATTAGTCTTGTGCCCTTTATTCATATGGAATTCACAATAGGCATTATCATTCCACCACCTTGGTTTTACTTCTGGTTTCCATGGTTTTGAATCTGATACAATAATGATTTTGGTTATCCAAGAGAGTCTTCCAAATCGTCTCAAGAGGTTCTCCCAATGGAGTAAATGTTCATTGTGGTCTACACATCCATGGCTTATTCTTGTTGGTATCAGTGTTTTCTCTTGGTATTTTTGTTGTTACCTTATCTTCTTTTCTTTCTTGTAGACTATTTGTGAGATTAAACATAGCTAGTTTAGCATTCATATTCAATGCTTCAACCACTCCATCATTAACAACACTCTTTTTCTTCTTCCACCATTTAGGTTTGTATTTATAGTTGTTAGAGGATTTATTGTCACTTTGGAGTGTGATCTCTCCTTTCTTGACCATAAATTCTTCAACATGAATAACGTTCTTTATCATTCTGTCAAAAAAAGGAGAATCTTGCATTTGTAGGGCGTAGTTCATTTCAGGTACTAAATTGTTTACAAAGATTTCAATCTTTTCAAATTTGGGTATTGGTCTTGACTACCTTCGAAATATTCTCCTCCACCATTGAAAAAATTATGTGAAGGATTTACCCATTTGTTGTTTTGTGTTGAAAAGATCCATCATGGTAAAATTGTGTTGTATGTTGTAGGAGTAATGTTGGACAAATATTTGAATTAACTCCTCAAATTTTTGCACACTTGGTGTTAGTTTAGAGAACCATTCCATAGCATTTCCATCTAGACTTCATGGAAATAGTCTCATCAAGTATGTTGATTCGTGCATGTATTATATGCTTAGGGAACAAAATTATCTTGCATGGTCATTTGGATCAGTTTTTCCCATGTATTTGTCATATTTGGGTCGCACCATGTTAGGTGGGAACAGAACCATGTTTATGCTCTTGTCAAGAGGAAAGAAACATATGTGCTCCAAGGAGTATTTCTTTGTTGGTTTAGTCTTCTCTTTCTTGAGTGTTGCAAGTTCCATTTGCATTTGATATATTTATTTTGAGAGTATGGAGATAGGTTTTTATACTTCTTATTCTTTCAATATTTCAACATCATAGTCTTTAGGAAGTTTAACTCCAAGAGAAGCTAATTGAAGGAAGTATTTTTCTTTGTCTTCCCCAATAAATTTTACAAGGTTTTTTGAAACTTCTTACTATATTTGAGTTTATTGTATTCTTCTTTTGATATGTCCTCATCACTTTTGGAATCAAACAAAGGATGGTCATGATTTCTCTCTTCTTGACTTTCCCTTTCATCATGTTCTTCGCTATATTCTTCAAAGGAAACACTCCATCTGTGATTAGGTGTATCCATTTTAGGTGAATCTTGATCAAAGAGGGGGTTTGTTCTAGATGTCTCTCCTTGTATAAATTTAAGTAATCTTGGAGGTCTTTCTAAATCATCAACAATGTATTGTTTACTTCTTGTGTTAACCATGAAATAAAGGTCTCAATTTTTACAAAAGCATTCCAGTTGTGTCAAAATGAATTTCTGAATCATCCAAATATGTTTGTCCAAGTTGTGGTGAGTAATTTTGATTGTTTGAAGTGATTGATTCTAGCATCAGAGGGTTAGAATTCCCTGATATTGAGCTGGGAACCAAGAATATTTTTTGAGTGAAGTGACAACACAATTTGGGATCAATTGAAACAACCCTAAATGGCATTCAAGTTAGACTTCCAATTAGATTGAGAAACAGTGTTAGGCAGACCAGAAAGAAAAATAGGACCATACTGAAGAGAAAAAAGGGTATCCAAAACTATAGAGTTTCTGAGTCTGAAACATGTGGAATTTCCTTTTGTCCTAGATGAGACTGACCAGATGCAAGCCTAGATATGCAAGATGGGAGTTTTTTCTTCCTATATGCGATATTCTTTCGCAGATGCGAGCCAAGATTTACCAAAAGTGAGCTTGTTTCCCATGTGCGATCTTGTTTCCTAAATGCGAGCCAAAATTTACCAAATGTGACTCTATGATGGTTTTTCCTAATTTTTGCCACTTTGTCTTGAAGAATTTGAAAATTTGGTCTGACTCCATTGTCTAGCTGATGAATTCCAGAGTGTTTTTTAGCAACATAGATGTCTGCAATTGTCAAAATATTGATATTTGAGGGCGTTTATCTTGTTATTTTAATTTTGACACATCAAGCAAGTTGTTTAGTGACCAAACACACCTATTACCTAAAATATATGGCATAGCATAAAAATATTTTCTTGTAGAATCAGGTACACCCTCAAATGTTAATCAGAATATGACCATCACCAAACATGCAATGGCTCCAATCATGATTTCGTATTATCTGACTCCAAAAAAAAGTGAGGGAATGAAATGGAGAGTATCTTGGGGCAATTAATATTTTCCTTACACAAAGATTATCACCTTTTAGAGATAAATTAGGTGGTCTTAGCTACAAAATGTTTTAATTCAAGCATTCATTTGTAACCGTCCCCCATAGAGTTGAACAAGGAAAAATTAAGGTGTATAGCCCTATGACTACCTAAATGTGTGTAGTCTCACAAGAAAGATTCAAGAGGCTCCCCTCTACACACATCCAAGCATGTCCAAGGAATGATAGTCAAAATTCCAAGGAAAAAATCGATTACATTTTCCAAGAATTTGGCCTCAAGGAAGCATTTTGATTATAGTGAGATGGAAGGCTGGCATTCACCTGTCCTCGTTTGGGTCATTCTCGAGATATGTTTCCTCAACTCACAGGCCCTCTAAAGTTAAAGTCAATAAAGAGGATTGGTTTCTTAGGAGTCTAGATTTCTGATTCTTCACAAGGAAGAAGAGCATACTCTCCTATCCATGCTATTTTCTCCTATCAAACACATCATGCAAGTTCTTTCCCTCAAATTGTCAAACTCAAAACCTAGTCCCCCATATCAAGTTTCTAATTTTTCAACTTGGGAAAAGAGCATAATCCTCTAGTTGGACTAAGAGTCGAATTCAAATCCTAAAATTTAGGTTCTTATTTAAAGAAATTAACCAAAGAACTTTTGAGCAATTTAAATTTTATTCCCCCAATTTATTTTCAAATCTTAATTTGATGTTTGAGGTTTTGATCTTCCTTGAAGGAAAAGAGCATACTTCTCTAATCAAGTTACGAATCGTAGAAAATTTTGTTAAGTTCTTATTGAAAAATAAGTTTTGTCAAAATACATAAAGTAACCCACAAAACCACATGTTAGTAGTTTTATTCCCTCTTCTTAGTAAAAAATTCTTCAACAACGTCCTGCAACAATTCATTAGGCTTCTCAAATAATAAGATCCATCCAAAAACAAGCAAAGTCAGCTGATTAGTTATCAAATTTATCAAAAATTCTAGTAAACTAACCAAATGAAACTCTAAACCTTACTGAATGTGATGTTATTTCCCAAATGTGATACAAGAATGACTAAATGTGATGAAAGATCCTAAAGGTGAGCCTTTACACTAAACGTGATCTAGGATTAACAGGATCTGAGCCTTTACAAGAAACAACAAATGATTAACAGGATGTGATGCAGGATGTCCGAGATGCGAGCTTCTTTTTAGGATGTGATCCTTTTCTCCTAAATGTTATCCTTTGATCCTAAATGTGATTCTACACCCGAAAATAGAGAAAAAAAGATGATCAATTGGCTCAAAATGGTGAGAAATTCGGGGCTCTGCCCCACAGTGGGCACAAGAAATGTGTGTGTCAATTAGGTACCTATAAGCTACAAAAAAACACTTCATTATGTCATTGCATCAATGGTTAGAAATATGAAATTCAATTGAAAAACATAAAGAAATCATGGAAATTGACATATTGCTTCATATCTAAGAAGAGTATGATGTAAGCTATAATTACCCTCAGATTATGCATTAAATCAGTTACACATTTAGTCCTAGAATGGAATATTTGTCAAGTAACAAAGCTAATTATCATGCAATTCATGCTAAGAATGATGCAAAGATTCGATTGAAGCACAAATGAAGATTATCTAATTAGCTATGTGAAATTATGAAGCAAAATGAAAGCATAAGGATGTAATTAAAATTCTAAGAATTGGGACCAATTAAGCTCAAAATTCAATCCATTTATGGAAGAATTTGAGAAATGAGTGATTGCGATCAACTTGTGAGGAGAGGTGAGGATTGAATCTTTGGTGATCCATGTGAGCGATGCATGTGAGTGAACTCTGATTGGTTTATGGATTGACTTTCCATGTGCAAGTGATGATTTGTAATTAGAGAGTTTATTTAATTCCTTTTAATTAATTACTTTAGCCAAGGATTTAATTGGGTTGATTTGATTTAAATAGGCCAAGGTAATTAATGCAAGATAGTGATGAAATCACTTTGATTTTAGGAGATTAAATTGATTTTGATGAATTATGTTAATAATCAAATAGTTGGATTGATAGAATTAGGGGTATGATCACATTTAGGGAAAATAGGGTCTCTAGTTAGAGTAGACCAAATTAGGGTGGTTACATTATCCACCTCTTGTGTCTCATCTTATTTTGATAATTTACAACAAGTAACCATAGGTGTTCCAACACACTTGGAATCTCCCATACCAAAGGTTTTGATGATCTCTTTGATATACTTTACTTGCGTAATATAGATCCCTTCAGTAACTTGATGTATCTGTAAAGACCTAGAAATAACTTAATCTCTCCAATCATTGACATTTCAAACACTTTTCTCATTTCTTCAGCAAATCCTTTACATAAGGTGTCATTACCTCCAAAAATAATATCATCAACAATAAATTTCAGCATCAAAACTTTGTTTTCACTGTCACATTTCATGTAAACATTACTGTTATCACTTGTTCTTTGAAATCCTATTTTTATTAGATAAGAGTGCAATCTCTCATACCATGCTCAGGGTGCTTATTTCAAACCATATAAAGCTTTATGTAACTTACATACCTTGTTCTTGTTAGTGTTCTCAATGAATCATTCAGGTTTCTCAATGTATACTTCTTCTTCAAGTATCCCATTAAGAAATGCAGAGTTAACATCCATTTGATATACCTTGAATCCTTTGTAAGAATCATAAGCCAGAAGTATTCTAACTCCTTCCTATCTAGAAATAGGTGTAAAATTCTCTCCATAGTCAATGTCTTCTTCTTGTGCATAACCTTTGCAAACCAATCTAGCTTTATTTATGATAACTTCTCCATTCTCATTCAATTTGGTTCTGAAAATCCATTTAGTACCAATAACATTTTTTCCTTGAGGCCTAGGTACTAATGTCCATGTCTTGTTCTTCTCAATTTGATCATACTCTTCTTTCATTGCTTCCATCTAATCTTCATTATCTAGTGCTTCTTTAACTTTCTTTGACTCAAATGTAGATATCAAACGTGTATTGTCTCTTACCTTGCTTCTAGTCATCACTCCAACATCCTTATTTCCAATAATATTTATCTGGGAATGGTGCCTCCTTACATACTTTTATAAAATAGGCTCGGTAGGTTTCAGTCCTTCATCTTAAACATTCTATTGTAGAACTCCTTGTTCATCTTCCTCCTCGGTAGGTTATCTTGGTAAGGTATCAGGAAAATCAGGTTGTACATATAAACACTTCTCATAATTTCCAGGTTCCTTCTTTCTATCTTCATCATTGCTTTATGCAAATTCATCAACTCTTACATTCTCACTTTTCACTATCTTTTTAGTAACTTTGTTCAAACATTTGTAAGCTTTACTACTCGTAGAATATCCTAAGAATATTCCTTCTACTCCTTTTGAATCAAACTTTCCTTCTCTAGAATATTTTAGAATATTAAATTTACTTCCAAAAATATTAAAGGAACTACATTAGGTTTGTGTTCATACCAAATTTCATAAGGTGTCTTGTTGGTACCTTTCTTCATTTGTACTTGATTTAATGTGTAAACATAAATACTCATAGCTTTGTTAGAAATGAGTTGAGTAACTAAGAGGGGAGGGGTGAATTAGTTACCAAAAAAACAAATCCAAGTCCCTTAGATGTCTTAATCAAACTTATCATTGTTGCTCGATTAACACATATATTCCACTGTCACTTAGTTAACATAGAAAATATTAAGATATTAAGTGTGATTATCCTTTAGTGATTAAATGCAAAAAAATAAAGCATGAAGCAAATAATATATACATAGATGACACCAAGATTTAATGTGGAAACACAATTTGGGAAAAACTACCAATTGCAACTAGTTACTCTATTTCACTCTTCTGAAGTGAGCCCTATTAGGAGACAACCCTATTACAGGTTACAATACATGCTATTACGTGTGACCCTATTAGAGGATTTAATCACCCTGTAAGGAGTGGCCTTGTGAGAGGTCTTCAAAAACTTCAATTTATAAATGTCACCTTGTGAAAGGATTTACAAAAGACTGTTAAGTCTACTTCGTTAAGATATTTTGATCACTGCTACAATTGTTAGAGAGTAACAATGGATTGACCTATTTGATGAAGCAACTGTCTTTGCTGATTTAGATCTTTGTGTCTGTCTTTAAAACTGGATCCTCACTGATCAAATATTCTATTGCAACTATGTATGTCTGTCCTTAATCAAAATCCCATCTAATTTCACCTCCACTCTTCATATCACAAACTTACACACTTCTTATTTATTCACACATTCAATGCAAACTTGACCTTATATATATGATAAGCCTTGTCAAGTCGGCTTGAATAACCTTCCAAATATATAATAAAACTTAAGTCTGTCGGCAGCATATAACCAATTGACCATAAAATGCAAACTGTTGTTAGTCAGCTGAAACTAAAAGCATAACTCAGTTAATACTATAATCCTTCAATGTCTGACCAATACTGTAATTCCCGAGTGAACTCGGTTAAAAATTAAAATCACTTTGGTCTTCTTCAATGCCTAAGAGATCCTGGCATACACTAACTGTGTTGGGATAAGATTAGACATTTGTGTAGACATCACTATATTTGTGTAAACATCAATGACAATAAAAAATTGAATAATTGTCATCAACAAGATTCTCTCTGAAAGTTCTATGAAATTCCTTTTTCAATCATCAATGTCCAGCACAATCAACAATAGATATGTTTCTTCTCTCACAAATTCCATTTTGTTGTAGTGTCCTCAGTACTAAAAACTATCTCTTAATTCCATTCTCATTACAAAACAATGCAAACTCATCATAAGTAAACTCTCCTCGTCTATCAGATCTCAGACATTTCAATTGTCTTTTAGTTTCTTTTTCAACTCTAGCCTTGTACCACTTAAACATTTGAAATGCATCATATTTTTCTTTTAAAAACATTACAGACATCATTCTAGAATAATCATCCACAAATAAAATAAAATATTTGTCTCAATAATAACTTTAAGTCCTCATGGATCCACATAAATCAGTATGCACTAAATCCAAAATTTCTTCACTAACATAAGTCTTTCTTGATAAACTAGATTTATTCATCTTACCCATCTGACATTCTTTGCACATAGAATTCTTAGGTTTCTCCAATTTCAATATTCCTCTCACTCTATTCTTCTCACTTTCATTAAGTTGTCAAAATTAACATGACAAAGCCTTTTGTGCCATAACCAAACATCTTCAACTTTAGCAAACATTAAACTCTTCGTAGAATTATCAAGATAAAATAAATTACTTTTAGATTTTTCTCCAGTAGAAATCAAACTATCCTTCTTATCAAATACTTTCACCTTTCCATATTGAAATTCTAGTCGATGACCTATATTATTTAACTGTGCAACACTCAATAGATTATAATTTAATCTTTCAACCCAATAAACATCATCACATCTTGTGTTATTTAGTAGAATTATAGAACCTTTTCTTTTCACAGGATATGGAGCATCATTACCAAATGTAACAAATCCTCCATCATTCTTTTCAAAGGAAATGAACTTAAGTGTGTCACCAGTGATGTGATGTGAACAACCTCTATTTATATCCATGTTTCATTCTTTCTTACTTGTGATATTAGAGCTCTTGGTTCTTCTTTGTTTTCTTCATCGGAATTGTCTTTAACAACAACATAAACAACTTATTTTCCATTTTCACTGTCGTCTGAATCATCATCACTTAGTCCTTCACTTTCTATATGACAAGATTTCTTACCTTTGTTTTTGTAGTCTTTGAATCTCCTGAATCTATTTTCTCTTTTGTCCTTATCTCTGTTATCTTTCTCAAGGTAGTTAGATGCAAAAAGACCAATTTTATCACAATTAAAACATTTCAAGGGTAACTTAACTCGATATTTTCCTTTGCATCTTTGTAGCCTTCTAGCCAAAAAAGCTTCAAATTCTCTCTCATTCTCATCACATTCAGTAAATAACTCTACAAGACCTTCATTGCAACTATAAAATTTCTCAATAGAACTGATCAAATATCCATCCCTAGTTGCATCTTCCCTAGCTTTCCAATCTTTAAGGAAGACTTAAATGCAGATTCAATATTAGATGTAGCAGGAAAACTATTGTCAAAATCATTTAAATCAAATGCAATTAACTTACCAATAGTAGCATCCAGTGAAACATTCATTTGGGGAATATATCTTAGCACTTGTATAGAAGATACACAAATAGCATAACTCAGTAGCAGGGTTCTCAATATCTTTCTTGTAACATCATCCTATGTTATGGTTCCACCAACTCCTCTGATAGAATTAACAATCTCCTTAAAGCTTGTACTATACTGTATTAATTTATCTCCTTCTTTCATCCTCATAGTGTCAAATCTACCTCTCAGACTTTCTTCTTTAGCCTTTTGAACATGTTGATCTCCACCATAGGTAAAAATAAGTGTATCCCACATTTGTTTCGAAGTAGTACATCCATAAAATTCAACATATTCCTAGTCGATAAGTGTAGAAGCAATCTCAATCATAAATTGTGTGTGTGCTTGTTTTTTGTCTTTGCTTGCTGATTGTCAAAGGTGGATTAGTTGGTACAATATATTCATTATCGATAAAATGAAGTCCATATTATCCTACTCTAGACACATGCAACCTCATTCTACTTTTCCATGTAGAAAAATGATCCCTATTCAGTTTTGGTGCTTCCCTCCTATACATCTTTAGATCTTAACTCGATTCTTTTAAACTTATCACTTTAGAGTAACCAACTTTGATACCAATTGTCGGTCCACTGAGGGGGGGTGAATCAAACAAAATCAAATCTTAACTCACAGATTCACTTAGTAGAACTGAATATAGTAATAACTAATTCACCAAACAACTTAATAACTTAAACAACCATACATCTCATAATATGTAAATCAATCATTCAAACTCATTAATATCACATTTAACTCAATTGACACCGTATTTAATGAGGAAATCCAATTTGGGAAAAACCTCTATGGGAATTGTGTTCGATAATAAAAATGTACCCTTCTGAAGTATGCTCGGTAATAACTTACCCTATTAAAGATTACAAACACATTTGTTAAATGTGACCCTGTTAGGGGATTTACCTTAGATTTGTTAATATCTTCACCCTATTAGGAGTGGGCCTTGTTAGAGGTCTTTAAACACTCTTTTGGAATGTCACCTACCTCTAGGATTTACAAATTGGATGGTTAAATTCACTCGGTTAAGAGATTTCTCTGTTACAAATACTAATAAGCAACAGTATAAAATTTGATCTATAAATATAACAAATACCTTTTCTTATGTCAGATCATTTATGCTCAATTTAATACTCGCATCACATACTCCATTTATCTCTTTCTCAGACTCTAGATTCTTTAATTTTAGTTTCTCTATGCTTCTCGGTAAATGATGTACTTCAGCTTCTTCTTCTCTGTTCAACTTGTCAGCATCTCTCTCTTTCTCTATTTTTCCTCATTCTTTATATAGAAATATTTTTGCATCCTAATCTCCTTAATTAGATTATCCATCATTTGGACTCTGTCATTCGATCATCTTCTTCATAAATCCCAACTCAATAAACTACTTTACTTTTACCTAAAACTTGAACTTTTCTTGGAACTCACATAATCAGGTTTAACCACTTGATCTTTTCCTTAGATCTTCTCATTGAATTTTCATGTTCATAGATCTTGTAAAAAACTTCACTTAATTATTATCCTCATCCATCTCATCATTCCTTTGAACTAAATTTGATGTTATCATCATTTACAATCAATATCTTGTACTCGGTAAACTTGCTTTGTAACTCGGTAACTGTCTTCATTCACTGCTCAGTTTCTAACTCATCTTCAGTGCTTGGTGATTTTCTCTCTCTCAGTGTTTGGTATCTATGACCAAATTACATAACTCTATCCTGACTGACTCTTTCTAGCTTTAAAAAGTAACTCTTTTAGTCATAACTTAACTCTTTGGAATTTCTACCTTAACTAATCAATTGTACTGACTTGATAACATCAAATATATAGTAGGAAACAACTATATCAAAATTACTTCATCATTGTTTGATCTGTATATTTCACCCATTTAACTTCTCCTCTTAAGATATGGTAATATAATAAAAATCACTAATAAATTTCTTGACATTAATGACAAAACAACAACTGATCTAACCATTTCTGCAATCATGATACTCGGTATCACTCAGTCTTCATCATCTTCATCATATCTTTATTAGTTGATTAATAGTTTGATGAGCATGAAAGGGTACTAGATGCATGAAAACCACTATTGAGAATTAAGTCCAAACTGATCAAGATAATGGGGAGGAAATATGATGAGGTAATTGAGGATACTCACAAGGTGATTGACAAGATCCTAATGGAAACTAAACCTGAGAAGTTCTCACCTCCTAAATCTAAGGCTATTAGTCCTAAAACTATCCTAAGGGGAGAGTCCTCCAAGAATAAAGTAATAAATATTGATTCACCTCAGGATGGAGAAGATGACAATCATTTTGTCAGTACTATAAAGCAACCTGATTTATTTTTTGTTTGTGTACATATGATTTTGGACACCTCGTTGAATACTAATGACCCTTTTGAAGGGAATACTGATACTGTACCTAACCCGGATGGAAGTGATGAAAAGGATGCAAACAAACCTACTAAGGAAGATTCATCTAAGAGTGAAAAACAACTAGATATTGCTAAAAAGGAACCTGAAAGTAATGCAGAGGTGAAACAAGAAACAATGACACCCATTTCTTCAACCTTACTACGGGTAAGTGGAGAGAAAAAATTGAGTGCAGATGTGAAAAGTATGGATGAAGATGAGCTGATGAAGCTATCTTACATCACATTTGCTAAATAAAAGGAAAGACCGGAGAAAAAAATTGAGAAGTCAAGGGTATTAGAAAGGGAATTTGACACCATCAAAAAACTCTTACCTATACCTTTCACTTTCCAAGGAAAGGACACTATAGATAACTTAAAAAAGGAATTGGATGACTTTGATAGTCACTATAAGTCTCTAGAGAAGATTTCTAAGGTCAAAGCTGAGAAAAATTACTTGGCAAAGAAATTAGAAGAAGCATGCAAGTCTATTGCATAGGACTTAGGCATACTGGACAATATTGTTTCTGAAGAAAAGGATTTTGTGGCAGAGTGAAGGAAGTTATACAGTTATTGTATAAATCCTATTAGATACATTCAAAACATTGAGGATATCATTGCACATGACATGAAGATACTAGACAAGCTAGTACATAGTTATGAGACCTCCTCACATACTATTTTAGAAATAGACAAGGAAGTGTCCAGACTGCTAGACAAGATAAGTGTGATAGAAATAGAGAAAGGGAGAGTTATGGGAATATTTTGTGTGCTAAAGAGTTTTATCACTCCTAAGATATCAATTCTTTAGATACACCTTTCTTTCATGGGGAAGATAGAAAAGGCCCTCATAGAAAACATTCCTACTAAGTTGAAGGAAGAAGAGACTTCATCATTTTCATTGAATGGACTAATCCATGTGGGTTATATTTTTGTGAATACCTAGACTCAAGAAGTGAATATCTTGGAAATCTCTTTCCAAGATTTACTTAATATGGTCTAAAAATTTTGGTAAGCAATTGTACCAATTTTCTATATATACTACATTTTTTTATACCTTTTCCATTCATGTTAAAGGGGGAGAAGTAGATATGAAAAATGTATACAGGAAAGATAGAAAATATAATTTTGGAGTTGTATCATATTAAAATGGAAGCACTTGCATGTTAATAATGGTTAGCCCTCCTTAGGGGATTTTTTTGACCTCCATCATATCATCCTCTCATTTCTACATCATCCTCTGCTTTTGTGCCTGTTTAGGACCCTGATTGGGCCTCCCCAGGCACCTTCTACCCCACTTGGCATATTTTCTAGGGGTTCTGACCCCCTGGATCAAGGTTGACCTTGACCTTGACCTAGGTTAGGGTCGACCTTGACCTTGACCTAGGTCAAGGTTGACCTCAACCCTGACCAAGGTCCCCCTTTTGAATTTGGAAGCCTGTCGGCTGCTGGGGGTCATCCAAAATTCAGTTTTCCTACTTCTGGGTTGGCTATTTAAGGCTTTGACGCATTGATTCCTAAATTATATTTAATATAGGTCCTCTCCTAGGGGTAAATTCTTTAATGGGAATTTAATTATCCTATGTTGGCCTCCTTAGAAGATTGTGCCCTAGTTTCATATAAAAGGGAGCCTTCTCCCCTCATTTTCTCTAAGAAGAAAAATGACAATAACAACCATTATCAAGAGATCTAAGTCTCCTAAACATTCCTAATCAAGTGGTCCAAGAAATTGAAGGTGTTAAATTCTTCCTCCCAAGCATTCAAGTTATCCATTGAAGATCAAGGATTCAAGCTCTGGAGCCTTTGAAGGAATTTGGTTCAAGCATTCAAGATTTATCATTCAAAACCCTAGATCTAGCCATCATGGTGGTGTGATCTTCCTTCAAGATCCTTTTGCATCCTCAAGACTCTTTCATCCTCTCTTCAAGGTGGATTTCAATCATATAATCATGGAGGTCTATGGTTTCTAAAGTCTAATCTTTCATATCTACATATTTGCTTACATTTGAATTACATTGCATATCTATTGAATATCATAGCTTCATTGTTAGATTCAATTCTACTACTTGCTAGCATTCTATACTTTATTGATTTCAAGGTTAATTCCTAAATTGGGGTTTGAATAAGGCAAACCCCTCCCCCACAAAAAACAATCCTCTTTTTCTTATAGGTACAGGTTTGAGACTGTGGATTTGGACACAAATCTGGATACCCTTTTCGGCTTTCTTTCGGACAACGCGAACAAATTCTCTATCAGACCTGTGTAGGTCAGGGTTGACATTATTGGGTTAGGGTTGATATTTGTGGGTCAAGGTCAACCTTTTTCACAAGATGACATCAGATCAGAAAAAGATTTCTGGGTTTTGTTCGTCTCTACATTCCGGTTCAGGATCATCTATCATCTTTTCCAGAAACAGTCTATAGACCTCAGAAAACAACATTCTTTGATCTATAATTTTGTAAGGTTAGTTCTTCTTCCTATCCTTTTCAATTACTTTAATTAAACATATTCATTTAATCAATTAACAGAATTTAAGACCTCCCTCTTTGTTCTCTTTTTTGAATGGTTGATTCATTTGTGCATTAATCCTTCTTTTGGGTTGATCAACTTGGATATTTCATTTGTGCATTTGGGGATAAAGGTGAAACATATTATCATCTCCTTAATCAAAATTGCAATACAAAATCAATACAATACAATTAAGTGTAAAGTAGGGTTAAGGAAATCAACACAAATAACAATTAATAAATCAACCCCCTTACCTTATTACCTTATATATCCTTACCCCTTTTCCACCAGTTTACATTTTGGTGAACCCGCAATAGACAACTCCTTCTCTTTGGTGTTAGATTTACATCTTAGATTACAATCTGCATTTATAAATACAAAAACACTTCTTGCATTTTCATTATGAAATTATTTTGGTGTATGCCTATTTTTCTCATTATGCTTCTTTTACCATCTCTTTATAGTACCTATGATATCTATGAGAGTTTCATCCATTTTATCATGTTTGTTAATCTTCATGTTTCACTTGCTTATGCTATTTTAAGATTTACCAATACTAGTCTCCCTACTTTCAAAACTTTAATTAAGGATTTGTGTAGTGGACTTATTGCTCTTTTGGATTATGTGAAGAATTTGGTAGATACTCCATTACCTAATCTTCCTAATCTTCCTAATCCTAATCTTAATCTTCCTAATCCAATCATTTCTAATAATTCCACTCCTATTCTTCCATCTTCCATCCCTAGTTCTTCTCATATTTTTGTTAAGGCTCAAACTATGGTACAAGATGAGGATGTGCAAGAATTTCTAGATTTACCTTCTCCTTCTTATCCTATCCATGATGATAATAAAGGGAAATCCAAAGAAACTTCCCCTAAAACCATTGTTCCACCTTACACAACATTCTCTCATAAGAATCATAATCAATCATCTCCCATAGATGCTATGCAAGATAGGTATACTACTGGATACACTATGGTAGATAAACAAGGTTATAAGGGTTTATGGCTTGGTGTTAATGAACATGGCATTAAAAACCTGATCAATGTATCTACTAAATATGATATGCATCGTATAGGTTATTCATATTCTCAATTTCATGTGGCTGATATTAACTATCATCCTCCTCTTGATACTCTTCTTCCAACACCTACCTTAGATCATCCTGATACTCCTCAAGATGTGGCTAAGAAAGTGTATGTCCAGTTAATGAATTCCAAAAAAGAAAACTTTAAACCTATTCCAAAAAATGCTTTACATAAGTACAAATTTCATTTCCATAATAGTAATAAACATTTACTTGTTGATTGTGTGCATTTCAAATTATATGTTAGAGATAGAGCTTCTCTCAGAATTATATCTTATTCCTGAGCGGTACTACAGTTTCTTCATAATTTTGACATAGGGCATTCCCCTCATTCTTCTACAAATTAGACTATGTTTCTCCTCTTGTCTCTTAAACTGGGGGGAAAGAGGTATTCTCTTCTAGTCTTATAGGATCCATTATCCTCTTAGCATGAATTTTGTTTTGAGTATAATTGGTTATTCTTTTTGCATTCTATCCTTATAACTTCCTACACTCATGATATTCTTTCTAGGACATCTATTTTGTAGGGATATCTCTTATTTTTATAACTTTGTTGATATAATTTGATATATCCCTTTCTGTCATCTCTGGGGGGCAAGGTATTTCCTCCTTCTACCTCTATCTAAGGATCTACTTTCCTTATCTTAGTGGCATTTGTTTATGTGGCAAACATATTTTCCTTATAAAGATCTATGTTTTGACCATTGATACCCTCTTATTTGAGAAGTGATTGTCCTAGGTCATTACCTCTTCTTTCTTTTGAAAATTATATTATTTATAAACTCTTGCCCTTGCTTTTTTGGTTATATCTTGTTATCCTTCATTCCAAGATTCCTCATCCTCTTCATTGCAAGGATTTTGATGGTTGAATCTTGGGTCCCTCTTTCTTTTCAAAGATGACATTTTATCCTAAGCACTCCTCTCTGGTAGGGCTCTTTTTGATAATATCTCTCCTCTTTGAGGATCCTTTTTCCATAAGTGACATATCCATTTCACGATTATCTATGTTCTTAGATGTAAGGGTCAATACTCTTCACTAAGAATATGGTCTACATTGTTGTAAAGCAGGATATCTCCTTACCTTGTGAAGTAGGTATCCTCTTTTCTCTTCCTTATCCTTCCTAGTGGGTAGCCATGATAAGGAGGGGGGAATATATAGGGTCTCCCTTGTACTATAGTTTACATTTATTTACATTTTTCAGCATGCTAAATCCTTGGAAGGTAACGCACACATGTTGCTAAATCCTGAAGAGACACGCATTTTTACTTTTTACTTTTGCTAAATCCTTGGAAGGTAACACACATAAGTTTCTAAATCCTGAGGGGATACACACCCTTTTTTATTTTATGATATGCTAAATCCTTGAAATATAATGCAAATAAGTTGCTAAATCCTAAATGGACACGCGTTTTATATTCCATAGTGATACAAGAATGTGGACCTATGAATATTTTCAAAAAGTCGTTAGAAGATGCATTTACAATTACAAGCATAGTTTATGGGTGAACCTAGTGGGGGCTCTCCCTCCTTGGTGATTCATAGGAATGTGGGCATCTTACTAGGAAAGGTAATCACTTTCTCTTTTCTCTCTTGCACTTTCATGCTAGTAGGATTAGATCATGAAGCTATGTTATCTATGGTGTTGTTCTTGTCTTACTTATGTAGTCATATATGTTTTCTATGTTTGACTGTTCTTTAATTTCATATATTTATGTATGTATGTTGAGTTAGAATCCTTGGTTTGGGGTTTCATATCCATGACTTAGTGATATTCTACCTTGTTGCAAATCCACCAGGATCTTTTTTCTCTAACTTTACTATGAGCACGTTTGATTTACGTACTCCCGCTAAAGTGGGGGTTTAATGTATCATCTTAAAATGGAAGCACTTCCATGTTAATAATGTTTAGCCCTCCTTAGGGGATTTTTTTGACCTCCATCATATCATCCTCCCATTTCTGCATCATCCTCTACTTTTGTGCCTGTTTAAGACCCTGATTGGGCCTCTTTGGGCACCTTCTACCCCACCTAGCATATTTTACAGGGGTCTAACCCCCTAGGTCAGGGTTTACCTCAACCTTTACCTTGGTTAGGGTCAACCTCAACCCTAACTAGGGTCCCCCTTTTGAATTTGGAAGCCTGTCAGCTGCCGGGGGTCATCCAAAATTCAGTTTTCCCACTTCTGGGTCGGCTGTTTCGGGTTCTGAAGCGTTGATTCCTAAATTATATTTAATATAGGTCCTCTCCTATGGGTAAAGGATTTTATGGGAATTTAATTATCCTATGTTGGCCTCATTTTCTGTAAGAAGAACAATGACAATAACAACCATTATCAAGCAATCTAAGTCTCCTAAGAATTACTAATCAAGTGGTCCAAGCAATTGAAGGTGTTCAATTATTTCTCTCAAGCATTCAAGTTCTCCATTAAAGATCAAGGATTCAAGCTCTCAAGCCTTTGAAGGAATTTGGTTCAAGCATTCAAGATTTATCATTCAAAACCCTGGATCTAGCCATCATGGTGGTGTGATCTTCCTTCAAGATCCTTTTTCATCCTCAAGACTCTTTCATCCTCTCTTCAAGGTGGATTTAAAGCATAAAATCATGGAGGTATATGGTTTCTAAAGTCCAAGCTTTCATAGCTACATATTTTCTTACATTTGAATTACATTGCATATCTATTGAATATCATAGCTTCATTGTTAGATTCAATTCTACTACTTGCTAGTATTCTATACTTTATTGATTTCAAGGTTAATTCCTAAATTAGGGTTTGAATAAGGAAAAACCCTCCCCCACAACAAACAATCCTCTTTTTTTTTTTTGTAGGTACAGGTTCAGGACTGTGAATTTGGACACAAATCTAGATACCCTTTTCGGATTTCTTTCAGACGGCACAAACAGATTCTCTGTCAGACCTATGAAGTCAGGGTCAACATTATTGGGTCAGGGTTGACATTTGTGGGTCAAGGTCAACCCTTTTCATAAGATGACATCAGATCGGGAAAATATTTCTGGGTTTTGTTTGTCTCTGCATTCTGGTTTGGGATCATCTGTCAGATTTTCCAGAAACAGTCTACAGACCTCAGAAAATAGCATTCTTTGATATGCAATTTTGTAAGGTTGGTTCTTCTTCCTATCCTTTTCAATTACTTTAATTAAACATATTCATTTAATCAATTAACAGAATTTAAGATCTCCCTCTTTGTTCTCTTTTCTGAATGGTTGATTCATTTGTGCATTAATCCTTCTTTTGGGTTGATCAAATTGGATCTTTCATTTGTGCATTTGGGGATAAAGGTGGAACATCTTATCTTCTCCTTAATCACAATTGCAATACACAATCAATACAATTCAATTAAGTGTAAAGTAGGGTTAAGGAAATCAACACAAATTAAAATTAATAAATCAACCCCCTTACCTTATTACCTTATATAATCCTTACCCCTTTTCCACCACTTTATAGGAGTAGTAGAGGAGATATAGAAGAAATAATATGAAGCAGAGTACTTATTCATTAATTTGGTATTGGGAATTTAGACATTTTTCACTAAGTGTTGCCATGAATACCAAAGGGAGAGATTGTTGGAAATTTTATCATTTAGGAGTGTATAAGGGTTGTCATTTATGGAAACACTACAATTATTTATGGTCTCTTAGAGTGGAACACAGTTTTGGTGCTAAGGTTTTGTAAAATAACTAAGTCCAGGAAGCAGTTTACTGAGTATAGGAGTATAGTTTTGAGCCGTGAGCACAATATATGATGAACTATGTCATGCAATCTTAGAGGGAGGTATTTTTTAATATGATATACCTTTTTTAAGGTATCTTACATTTTAGAGTTCAGAGATGAAATTTAGAGATGATTGAAGTTATGCGAAGACAGTGTAGAAGCAAGACAAAGTAGTTGAACTATCACGATAATTGAGGGAGTGTAATGTTGAATCCCAACATGCTAAGTTGTATTTGGATTAGGTATTACCATAAATTTGGTAATGTATGATTGTTGAATTTGTATTTGAGTTTTGTATAAGTGTTGATCACATTTTTTTATGTATTTGGGAGCTGACTGAGTATGAGATAAATTATATGTATATGGAGACATTTTGAGAAGTGAAGTATCAAAGTGAAATGACCAAATGGATGGATGCATTGTGATGTTATAATCTCATAGAAGGTGATGCGAGATACAACTGGAACTAATAAAGCATACAAGATTCTTGTATAAGTTCATTTGTGATAAAGCATTGTAACAGAGACAAATTTCTAATTGTAAGAGCAATATGCTCAGTGTATACCTTTAACAGGGAAATGTACTAATCTAATATCCATCTCCTAAAAGGGCTAGGTATCCTAATAGGGACACTATAATTTTAGTACATATTTTTGGGTATCATCCTCACTAGGTTTTTCCCTTGGTCAGGGTTTCCCCATGAACAAAATCATGGTGTTATGAGTTGTGTATTTTATGTTCTTTTCATTTCAATAATTATTTGATTAAGTTGGAAATCGCTAAGTTTAATTTTAAAGTGTTGTAAAACTGATCCACCCCCCCCCCCCCTATCAGTATTACTTAATCCTAACATCTGAAACACATAGACATGGTCCTAAGGAGGCTTCATGAAGAGAAACTAATGGTCAATTTTGAGAAGTGTTTTTTTATGTGGGAGGAGATCACATACTTGGTCTTTGTCATGGTGAGTTAAAATTTGATCAAGAAAAGGTGAGTGCTATACTTTCTTTGTCTACCCCTAGAACAATGAATGATGTAAGAAGTTTTTTGATACTCCTATGAGTTAGTTTTTTGTCATTAGTTTTTTCAAAGTCATAATAGTCAATGAAGAAAATCAATAAAGAGGAAGAATACACTAAGGAAGACACTCGGTAAAGCAGAGTATCAATGAAACTAAGAACCAAATAGTAGCATGTTACTGAGTAAAATAGAGAAAAATTACCAAGAAGAGTTAGTCACTGTGAAAAAGAGAAGAGTTAGTTACCAAGCAGAGTTATTCACCAAGACACAAAGAAGATTTAGTCACCAAGTAGAGTTAGTTACTAATAAAATTATTATTTCACTAAGAAAGATCAAAGAACATTACTGAAGACACCAGAGCAATCATAACAATTCAAATTTGAATACACTGAACTTGGATGCCATGCAGGAAATATTTCAAGGTATTCAAGACAAAAGTTATGTTGAACATTGGGATTGCACCAATACATTTGCACATGATCACGAGGAAATTCAACCAATGATATTCAAGAATAATAAATGTGTAGGGAATGAAACCAACATTGCATCACCTCACCTCTATCATAGAAGGAAAAGGATCTAATTAGGTTAACCACCTTAAGATCATATAAAATGAATTAAACATAAAGATGGGAGGGATGTTGAATATTACACAAAGAAGAGGGAAAATATTATAAAGAGAGGGAAGCAATTATAGTGACAGAGAAAAAGAAAGAATGAATAAGATATAGGGTGCATAAAAGATAATTTTTTGAGTGCAAAAAGAGGAAATGCACTTGCAGAGCATAAAGAGTCTTAACAACATTATGGTTGATGCATAATTGAAGACATTTTTGTAATAGATTTTGTAATAGTAAGGATATTATAAATCCCATTCAATGGGTAGGCCCTAATAGGTCTTATTTTGTAAATCCTTTAATTGAGTACATCTCTTAGATGCGAGATTGTAAAATCCTTTAACCAGGTAGACTGAATAAGTCTTTTGTACTCTTGACCGACTATAATACTCCTAACAGGGTAAGCTTCCACAAGTAGCTAACATTGTAGCTCTAACCAAGCAACCTTTATTCTACGGAAGTGAAGGATTGTGGGTGTCATCCCCACCCTAGTTTTTTCCTCTAACCATAGATTTATGCATGACCAAAAATCATGGTATTATGTGTCATGGTTTTCTAATTTATGTTATATGTTTTTTAATGTTTTTATGAATGATATTTAGTTCGGTGAAATTGAATGATTAATAGTTAAAATTTGTTAAGTAGTAATTCACCCCTTCCCTCTCATCACTTACCTTTCCATAATTTTAATCCAACAATTGGTATCAGAGCTAGTCTCTTGAGATAAAGGTTTAAACACCTGAGAGTAAAGATCATGACCATGGAAAGTTACAAGGAATCTAAGAAGATTGATAGTCTTGAGTTTGAGTTGCAGAGTACACAAGAAGTGATTGAAGATATAAAAAGAAAGTTAGAAAAGTCCTTAAAAGTGAGGGAGCAATTATGCAGTGAACTAAAATCCACACAAGAGCATGTTTATACTCTTGAGACAACATCTGAAGGAATTCTGAATGGTGAATCTGATTCTGCAATTGCAGGACTCATGGAAAAGAACAAGAAACTCACCAAGAACCTAAACTTGGCAAAGATAGATCAAGAAACACAATTATTGACAATGAGTGAGATACTTGACTCTAAGGGATCAGTTGAAAATACACTAAGAATACTTGAAGAAGACAAAAGATAGTTTGAAACAAGAATAGCTAAGGAAGATAGTGAAATCATGAGGATGATGCAAGTACACTATAATATGATCGATCAACTAGTGAGTGCTAATATGGAGTCATCCAAAAAAAATTTGAGAATCAAGCACTGAAGCATGAAGCTGATAGATTGACTAGAGAGCTGAAATATGAAAAAGAAGAAAATGAGATACTAAAGAGAAATGAAGAAACACTAAGATCACTGGATGCACAACTTAAAATTCAAAGACAACTTACAGACAAGACTGGACTAGGATTGAATAGTAAGAGCACTAATGGGAAAGAAGAGTCCTCTAATCAAGCTTATTGTCAAGGAAATTCTACCCTACCAAAGTTAAAAAACCCTAGTTTTCATCCCTGTGGGAAGCTTGGACATGCTGGAAATGTATGTAGAAGAAAAATAGGTAAGTCACTAAGCTCACCAAAGTTTGATGGACATTGCTATAATTGGAAAAAGTATGGTCACAATTTTGAAAAATGAAGATCACAAAAGAGAAATAAAAAATGGGTAACAAACTGACATAATATGCCAAACAACCAACATGGTACATCCATATCATTGGACTATAACACAAGGATATCTTGTTAATTCTATGAAATATATGGGCACATTGCTGCAAATTTCATGTTGCTACATGGGAGGAACAATAGAAGATCTTGGAGAAACCCTGGAATGACATGCTTCCATTTTCATAAGCTAGCTCACCATGCCAAAGATTGTAGGTACCAAGGAAAAGCTTCTACTGAGGAAGAAACATCTGAGAAGCCTAAAGTGAATGTAGAAGAAATGAAAGATTAGATGAATAAGACATGGAGAAGAAAGACCATGGATGATGGAACATCATTCAAAATAGTTGAAGGAACCTCATCCTCTAGATCGAGTCCAACCGAATCTACCTAATCAGGTAAGAGGTATGAGAAGGAACTCAAGTTAAGATTCAAATCATAATCGGTTCCTAGTATATGTGTATAGATCCATATGAGCATACTTAGATGCATTTGGATTCATACTATTTATTTTATGATTCATATTTATTCGGTATAGGAAATGAAAGTTAGGTATTCGGTAAATTAAGTCGGTGGAGCATTAATTTCTACTTTAAGACCATTGGAAATTCTAAACCTAGAAAAAGCCATATATAGACTGCATTGTCTGTCATTGTTACTTAACCTTTTCTAGAGTAGTGTCAGAAGACTTGGGGAACTGAGTCCTCAAGAAGATACGAGTGATTGTGAAGGTAATCTTATACCACTTTGAGCATATTTGAATATATTCAAGGTATTTGTGGTGTTTCTCTAGTTGTGTTAGTGCAAATCCATCATAGATGTAAAACCCTAGTTCAAAAGTTTTTGTATTTGACAAGAGGATATAGCCCTGAAAGCTCAAAATCTAGTCATGGTTGACAATGTTGAGTCTATGAATTCCAAGTACAAGCTAACTCTTGTAAAGGAAGCTGAACCAAACATGATGGGATCACTTTTTTCCATTCCAGATAGAGTTTTATTGATCAAAGATGTGCAAACTTTCACCCATTGTAAGGTTGAGGAAATTTTTGAAGCGAAGATTGATTCATCTTACCAGAAGTTATGTGCAGATGACAAACTAAAGAGCGATCATGTTCATCTAGATTCAAAAGGTTTGACACATGCCCTGCATATCCTTAAGGTATTCAAGACCAAGTGGATAAGGATGGTACTTATCCAAGTACACAACCAATGTATGTGGCAAGATCAACCTATGAAGATCACAAAGGATGTGTTACATATTGTAACTGGTTACCTAATTGGATACAAGCCTACAAATATAAGAAAAATTGAGAAGATCAGGTTGAGTGAGCAAACCAAAGCCAAATGGGATGGGATAGGTCTAAGGATTTATACCATTAAAGACCCAGAGTTGAAGTTTGCATTAAAAAAAATTTCCTATCGAGTATTCCAATCATCCTAAGTGGACAACCTACCTTGTGGACCTATAGATCTAGATTACAAGATTGTAAAGAAAGACATGCAGATTGATCTATGTGAGATACTGTCGAAACAAATTGAAAACAACATGAACACTATAAGGAAAGATAAGAGAAATACATTGAAGTTCAGTTCACTACTGGTATGTATATAATTTTACTTTGAGAAATTCTTTCCATCTATTGGAAATGTGAAATGGAGTGTTGAAAAACCAGTTATTTATCAAATCAATGAATACATAAAGAGTCTAGGATAGAATCTTGACATAGTTATGAGAAATTACTTCTCTAAATTCCGAACAAGGTGTTGATGACAATTATTCAATTTTGTATTGTCATTGATGTTTACACAAGTATAGTGATTTTTACACAAATTTCTAATCCTATCTGAGCATATTTAGTTCATGCCAAGTACTCTCGAGCATTGAAGAGGACCAAAGTGATTTTCAGTTCTAACCAAGTTCACTCGGGCATTACAATGTTGGTCGGGCATTGAAAGATTTTAGTTTTGACCAAGTAAAATAGTTAGTGTCGGCCGACTAACAAGAGTTTATATTTTATTGATTATTGGTTATATGCAGCCAATAGACATGAGTTTTATTATTTATTTGGAAGTATATTAAGGCCAACTTGACTAGGCTTATCACACACACACACACACACACACACACACACATATATATATATATATATATATATATATACATATGTATACGTATATGTATATGTATGTATGTATATATATATATATATATATATATATATATATATATATATACATTTAAGTGTTTTAAGACCTCTCACAAGGCCACTCCTTATAAGTTGATTAAATCCTGTAACAGGGTCACACCTTAGAGTGTGTTATTGTAACCTTTAACAGGGTTGGATCTTAATAGGGCTCACTTCAGAAGAGTGAAAAACAATGACTAGTTGAAATTGGTGGTTTTCCCATATTGGGTTTCAATGTTAAATATTGGTGTTATGTGTGTACATTTCATTTGATTTATGGTTTATGTTTCTGCAATTAATTACTAAAGATAATCATAGTTAATATCTTAATATTTGCTATGTTAACCGAGTGACAGTAGAATATCTGTGTTAACTGAGAAAAAGTGACAAATTTTTTTAATACATCTAAGGGACTTGGATTTGTTTTTTTGGTAACTAATTCACCCCTCCCCTCTCTGTTACTTAGCTCATTTCCAACGATTGGTCTCAGAGCTACAAGTGCTTACAGGGAAGGTTTCAAGGCCTAAGCTAAAGATCTAAGATGTCTTATAGAAGGGATATCTCAAAGCTTAACAAAGACAATTTTGCTGCATGACAAGATTTGATGAGACTACATCTATCTACCATTGGAGATACTGGTTTGCAATGCTTGGACCATAGATATGTGGAACCACCAAGACCTTTGACTATGGATCAGATGATAGAAATGAAGCATAATAACATAATGATGATTGATATAGCCTATGCACTCAGTTATTCTGAAATTGATGAATTCAAGGACTACTCTACTGCCTTTGATATGTGGAACAAACTGCATGATATTCACGGAGGAGATGTCAATGTAAAGAGAGCCAAAGAAAAAATTCTCTGAGGTAAATTTAATCAAATGAAAATAAAAGAAGGAGAGGACATTACAAAATATAGTGAAAGAATCAAGAAAAGTGTCAGTGCCATCAGAGCTGTCGGTGGAGTAATTGAAGACACAATAGTGGTTAGTAAGGTATTGAGAACTTTACTTCCTATATATGAAATTAGAGTTTCATTTATTTAATAAATGAGATGAAGTAATGGTATAACTCTAGATGGATTGGTTGGAAGACTTACAGCCTTTGAGTTGGATAACTTTGACAATTACTCTCCTAATCTTATCAATCTTGAGTCTGGGTTCAAAGCTAAATTAAACCTTAGAAAGATGAAAGGAAAATAGATTGACAGTGACAGTGATGATGAATCTGATGATGAAGAGCTAGAAATCATTGAAGCATTACTTGCAAGGAGAGATTCAAGAGGAAAAGGATACTACAAAGGAAGAATACCATTGATTTTATTTTCATGTGATGAAGTCGGCCACATTGTTGCTAAGTGTCCAAACAAGGAAGACAAAGGTGAGAAAAAGTTCAACAAGTATAAAGGCAAGAAAGATTAGAAAAGCTACAAAAGCTACAAAGACAAAGGAAAGAAATCTTTTTACATTGCTAAAGATTTTGATAGTGAGGAAGATGAAGATAAAATGGTTTATATTGCTATTAAGGATGAGTCAGATAATGAAGATAATGAAAAGACAACTCTATATTATCATATTAGCAAGAATCACACTTGGATAATTGATAGTGGTTGTTCTCACCACATGACTGGTGATAAAACCAAATTTGAACATCTTGAGCACTATGATGGTGGGAGTGTCAGTTTTGGGAATGATGAACCCTACTATGTGAAAGGTAAAGGTTGTATTTCTTTAACAAAAGGAAAAAAAAATGTGATAATGCTTATTGGGTTGAAGGACTAAGGCAAGTTCTATTAAGTGTGGCACAGCTGAATAACATTGGTTTCAAGGTAGAATTCATATTCTAAAGAACAAAAGAGTAAGAGTAATTCCTATTCTGAAGAAACCTGAATTAGCAATATGCAAACAATGTCAAATTGAGAAGATGGGAAAAAATAGCTTCAAGATCAAGAACTACAATACATAAGAAGTTTTAGAATTGGTACATACTGATTTATGTGGACCAATTGGAACAACAAGTTACATAGGTGAGAAATATTTCATTCTATTTGTTGATGATCATTCCAGAATGATGACTATTATGTTTCTCAAAGAAAAATCAGAAGCTTTTCAGAAATTCAAATGGTACCTAGGCAGAGTTGAAAAAAAAAATAGGAAAGAAACTTAAATGCTTAAGATCTGACAGAGGAGGAGAATTCATTTCTAATGAATTCAATGAATTCTAGAATGAAAGAGGAATCAAAAGACAAGTATCTGCCCTAGGTACCCCACATTCAAATGGTATAGAAGAAAGAAGAAATATATCTATTATGGATTGTGCAAGAACCTTGATGATTGAAAAGAATGTTTCTACCAAATACTGGAAGGAAGCCATGAGCACTACAATTCACACCTTGAACCGAGTTCAACTGAAGAAAGGTATTGAGAAGACACCTTTTGAATTATGGTGTGGCTATAAACCTAATGTTCATTATTTCAAAGTATTTGGAAGTAAATATTACATCTTGAAGGAAGTGAGAAATGGAAAATTTGATTTAAAAGGTGATGAAGGTATATTCCTAGGATACTTCTATAAAAGAAAAGCATATAAATGATTGAATCTTTCTACTCATAAAGTCATAGAAAGTGTGCATGTAAGGATTGATGAGTTTGCAGAAAGAGGTGAAGAACAGAGCATTAAAGAGCCTCAAGATTACAGAAACTTTGTGTATTATGAACCTGATACAATACCTAAGACACAAGAAATGGTGATTAGAAAACATCCCTGTCAACCATTGAACTCATCTACACAAACCCAAAAAGTTCAAACTAAGTTGCAACCTGTGCAACCCGAGCTGTTGGTAGAGGAAACCGAGTCAAAAACTGAAGAAACCGAGTTGTAAACAGAGGCACCCGAGTCTCAGATAGTGCAACCTAAGTATCATAAAAAAGAACAAAATAGAACTTTTGAGAATGGTGAACCAAGTGGAACAATACCAAAATCAAGAAGGAAGGATCCTGTACTCACAAAATATGTCATAAGGCATTATGCACCTGAAAAAATAATTGGAGATTAGATAGAAGGTGTAATTAAAAGGAACAAAATTAAAGGTACATGTTTGGTTAGTGAAATTGAACCTAGAAATATTAAGATGCATTGAATGATGAAATTTGGATTGAAGCAATGAATGAAGAGATTGAGCAGATAGAAAAGAACAAAACCTGGACTTTTGTACCTAGACCAAAAGATAAGAATGTGATTGGTATTAAGTGGGTTTTCAAAAACAAAATGAATGAAAAAGGAGAAGTTTCCAGAAAAATTCAAGATTAGTATGTAAAGGATATGCTCAAGAAGAGGATATTGATTATGGAGAAACTTTTTCTCCTATTCCAAGACTTCAAGGACTCATAAATATTTTGGCATATGCTACACACAAAGGATACAAGGTATATCAAATGGATGTAAAATATGCATTCCTAAATGGAATTCTTGAAAATGAAGTCTATATTGAGCAACCTAAAGTTTTTGTAGATCCTAACAAAAAGAATATGGTTTGCAAATTGCATGAAGCATTGTATGGACCAAAGCAAGCTCCTAGAGCCTGGTAGGAAAGATTGCATGGTTACTTGATAAGCATTGGATTTCATAGAACTAATGAAAATAGTAGCTTGTATATCAAAGAAGGACCTGAGAACAAGATACTATTAGCAGAAATATTTATAGATGATATATTGTTTACTGGATATGATGACTTGTGCAAAGCATTCTCTGAAGCTATGAGTAAGGAATTTTAAATGTCTATCTTTGGTGAAATCAAATTCTTTGTTGGTTTACAAGTTTATCAAATGAAGGATGCTATATACATTACCCAGTCTAAATACATCAAAGAGATACTGAAGAAATTTGCAAAGAAAGACTCCAGACCATTTGGAACACCCATGCCTACTATGTTGGGATTAATGAGGAGTTATGTACTGAGAGGGGAGAGGTGAATTAGTACCTCTAAATTTTTTTGTATCTTTAATCAATTAACCTTTGTAATCAATTGCATGTCCGTTCAACCTAATCTATCCTATCTTTATGTGAGTTATATCAATTCATAACATTAATAAACATGTGAATCATTCATATAAGAATTCATGAAAGTATTTGACACATAACACAAGATATGATATCATAGAAAACTGTTGTTAGGAAGTAAAAATTGTGGTGGGGATGCCACCAACAAAACTTCACTATCTGCAGATTGGAAGGAGCTGGTTATGGCTTACAATTTGATCACTTATGATGATCTACCCTATTAGGAGTATCGATGGAGACCTGTTAAATTCTACTATTTTAAGAGCTTTAGCAACACTATTAAGTGTGCACTCAGTTAAGAGATTTGATGTTGGACTGTTAAATCCACCTTCCTTGAAAGGATTTTTACACTTTTCTCCACTTGTTAGAATGATAGAAAATTACAAATTGACCTTGTAAATGAAATATCCTATTGCTAATATAGATCCTAGGTAGTTCACATAAAAATATTATCACCTCAACTATGATTGATTAATACCTTTGATTATTGGTTTCCTCTATTCTTGGTTCTGCTAACCAAATCCTCCTTTTTTTGTTCTGGTTCTTGAAACTCTTAATTCAATCCATATATGTGCTCATTCTATTCTCCTCTTTTCTTTTTCTTCTTACACACACATTCTAATGAATTATTGCATCATCTATTTATAGATGGATTGACTTCATTGAGTTTTGATAAAAACAATGTTAACTCTAAAATTAAGTTTACAACTTATACCTAGATCTCCTAGTCTATGTGTTTTAAATTAGTTAGACTGATTAAAACACTTACATTAATATTTCTTGTCCCTAAAGAAATGGATTTAAAACAATTAAATATCCTATAAATAGAATACACTTGCTTTATCTGACGTGGAAGCCAGATCCACTTTTTGCGGGCTGCAACTGACTTTCAGTTCTATCTGTTGGTCATGCTTGACTGTCCTTTGGTTTTGTTTGTCAGTTGCACTGTATCTGTCTTGTCGATCTGCACTATAAATTGCATTTTGGGTTCCTCTTTTAGGTTCCGCTTTATCTTTCTTCTTTGTAATTTTTGGTTTACACACTAACTTGTATCATCGGTTTTCTCTGTACTTGGTCGTCTTTGGTGATCTCTTAATATGATCTTCAGTTTGCTCTTTTCTATCTTTTGGTGTAGGCTTACTGAATTTTTTTTGTATACTAATGGAAATTTAATGTCATAAATCTCCCGCTTTGACATTAGTATAAAAAAAATTGATATGTGAAAAATACTAACAAAATGTTAAGTATATACAACATATATAATCCTTACTCATTCAATGACTCCCCCTATGTATATGCCAGTATGTCTATACAAATGATATCTTTTCCTTCTACATATAATTTTCCCTTTATGAATATACATATACATAGCTACCATTTTTCCATCTGAATGAATGTATTTTGTACTTATATCATTTCTCCCTTTATTTGATATTAAGGGCAAAGGTCATTTACCTTAGAGCTTATAAAAAATATGGGAATGTGAAGACTTCATGTCTTCCATCATTTTATCCCATTGCTCTTTGAGATTCTCAAGAGCCATGTGCTCAAGTTTTATCTTTGAATGCATGTCATAGATGTTTTCAGCTACAAACATCTCGAGAGTTCCTATCAGTTGCCTTGCAGAACTAATATGCTATTGGAGCAGTGTAAGATTTGGTAGAAGTTGAGCTTGTAGCTCGATTACTTCTTCCCTGAAATGTGTTTCTGCTTCCCATAGCTCTTGCCTTAAATTTTTTACCTCAATTATCTTCTCATAATGTAGTTTGACTGCATTGTCTCCATCTATGGTTAAGCTACTAGCACTGTTTGCTAGATCTACATCTAGTTTTGCTATATTTTCACTATTTTCCTTAGTGAACTTTTCTATTGTGCTCAGCTTTTGAATTAAGGTTATAGCTTTAGATATGATGAATTTTGATAGCTTTACCTTATTTACTGCCACTTCTTGGCTGATGTTCTCTATGAGCTTCTATTTGTACTTTATTTCATCTCTCTCCTCAATTGCCTTCTCAGCATCAATGTTCTAAGTTGTGATTGTGTCGATGAGGGTAGCTAGTTGATCAAGTATTGGCTTATTTTGATCGATGTCAATATCAGGCACTATTTGATGTAGTATGTCCCATGTTGTCTCTAGTACCATGGATTCCCTATGTTGTTTCTTCAGCTTCTCTTGCAATGCCTTCCTCTGGAATATCTCTCCATATTCTTGTAATGCATCAATGTCAAGTGTAGAGGGGTCACACTTTAGTATTTCAAAGATTTCATCCAGTGTAACCTCTAGCTTGTTCTTCTTTGTCTTCTTCTTCTTCTGTGACTCAGTAGAATGTAACACCATTGCTAATTTCTCATCCTTTGCTGTTGTGTTTGATGATGTGACCTGTTGTGCTTCTTTCTACTGCTTGGTGTCGGTTTTAGCTCGTTAGGTGTCTGTAGACATCTCCACATTCACCTTAACATTGTCAGTAGCACTCTTGTCTATTTTCTTAGGAGTACCATATTTTGGTTTTCCTCCTTCATTGGTGTCCTTTGCATCATCTATCTTTGTGTTTTCATTCTTGTCCTGAGTATCAGCATCTTTTTCCTTATCTCCTTTAGTAATCTTGTTAGTGTCGGTTACATCTTGAGTATCTCTGATGTCTTTATGACCATCATTTTTATCCTTGTTAGCTTCTTCGCCTACATCCTTTGGAGTATCTTTCTCAGGTGATTTTCTTGTTTCTCATAGGATATTGATAGCTTGTATCAATATAGGCATGTTTCCTAGAATATTCACATGTGTAGTATCAATTGTTGTGTCTTGTTCATCAGTTGTGTCTTTTGCAATAGTGACATCTTCATCCTTATTGATTTCATCTGCTGGGTCACCAATAATGTCAATGACATTAGTATCCACAATGTTGTCATTTGTGGTATCATCCCATGTTTCATCTGCAACATTTGCAGTCTTGTTCCCTGTTGTATCATCCTCTTATTTATTTAACTCAATCAATCTATCATCTTGAGTTTCCTTGTCAACATCTTATTGTTGAAGGTCTTTGTCAGGGCTTACCTCCTGAGTAGGTTTGTTCATGATTTTGCACCATTTCTTGTGGCTTTCCTTTTCAAGTTCAATAAAATTGCCTTCAAGAAACTTATATGCCGTCATCTTTGGTGACAATTCCTTTTTGTGTTTCTGTATCATCTCATTTATCTCTACCTTCTTAGATTCAGGTGGCATTAGAGAAACAAGTACTCTCTCTTTGATCTCTTTCTCATTCTTCAATGCAAATGTCCAATGAGAGTATAATCTATCCAAGAATTCCCTTGGTACATAACTTCCTTCAAATTGCATTGGTACATATTTGAAGTTGTACATTTTAGCTATCATGGCTTCCTCAACTTTATTATGATCTTCTTGATTTAATTTCTGCCATTTTCTAAAGTGTGGATCTGTAATAGATCCAAAATTTGCAATATACGCACAAATTTCATCAATAGTGTCACATTCTTTTACCTTGACATTTTCTTTCTCTATGGCTTCATCTTGCTCGGTGTCTTCTATGTCCTCTCGGGTTTTGATGAATTTCCTTCCTTTCTTATTTTTTCCTCTTTTCGATGTGGGCGATTTCCTCTTGCAAGTCCTGACCTTTCCTTTCTTCAAAGGTGAAGGAGTAGATTCTTTGGATGTTTGGCTTCTAGTCCTTGAAGTAGTTGTTGTCCTTGGTTTTTTAGATCATGGAGGAGGTGGCAAATCTCAATTTGTTTCCTTAGAGTCATTCTTTTCTTCATATTTATCGAAAGATAGTTGTTATTCAGTTTCCTCCTCTTGTTCATCTTCTTCACTTTCCTCAACTTCTTCCTCGGTTACTGACATAATCTTCTTGAGATTCTTTACCATCTTCTCTTTGTTTTTTACTATCTTCTTGACAACTAGGCCTGATTTAATTCGTGTCTTGGCCTCTTCATATGTGCCCAACCTTGGTTTCTTCTTGTCCAGTGGTTCATTGATTAAGGCATCAATTGCCTTTGTTGGAAGATCAATGTTGATCTCACATTACAATGGTTGTAACCATGGTGTCATTGCTATAGTCGGTTTGATGTAAGTATTATCTGTGTGAACCATGAAGCATATCTCATCCTTATATTTCTCAATGATTTTCTCGGGGATTCTTACCCTCTTTTGCATTCAGTCTTTGAATACATTGAAGTATTCATCCATGACTATTTCAAATTTATCTCCTAGTGCAGCTATGTGCTCACTGATTTTCATGGTGACTGGTTTGGTGATATCCCATTTCACATCTCCTACTGATGGGAACTTATCTTGAAAATAGAAGAAGATACACATTATTAGTGAGCCAAACATACAAGTGTTTGACTTGGCATTCTTGATTGTCTTTAGGTTGTCCTTCAACTAATTTAGGAGTAGTTCAGATAAGTCCAACTGTGTACCCTTCTTCACAATTTTTTAGGTTGTATCCACTGCACCTGATGCTATGTTGTTTAATCTACTTGCCTGGAATAATTTGTAACCCAAAACACATGCACTGAACTTGATCTCATTATCGGTCATTATTGTTACCTTAAATCCTTGGCCATCCCATTTGGCTCCTATAATCTTTTCAGTCTCTTCCTTCAGTGGATGCTTTAGTGCTTTTACTTTATCAGTTACTGAGTAACCAGTGACCGCATGAATGACATCTTAGGTTATTGCCTTCGGTTCATCCAACCATAACTTGTTGTTGTGCATTCTGCTAAGTACTAACTGAATCCAATCAGCTTTGAAGACTTTTCAGAAACATTAGGGAATTGGTGAGCCCTTTCACCTGAAAGTGTTTGTGCTCTTCCTTAAGTGTTCCATCATCATTACAAATCTTCTTGTAAGCTTCTTCTACCTCTAACGTTCCAATCTCTACAATCTTGCAGTGTATGAAGGATTGAACATCTTCAATAACAAAACCCTAGCTAGAATGTGTGAAAATGCACCAGCGTTGTCGGGTTGTGAGGCAACCTCCAGATGGATCTTATAATTAGGTTCCTCACATGTCATGTTCTTGACAAGCTTGAACTCATCTTTCTTTGTATTCTTAGATTTCATGATTCATGAATTCAATGCCATTTTCAGAAAATTAGGGCTTCTATGTAATGCATAAAAATGGAGTTGTCGGTCTCGAAGAACTTACTATTTGTGCTTGCAAAGATCTCTAAACTTCTTTGGAGTGCTATAGGTTGATTCGTGATCTCTCTGTAGCTTGGTTTCTTTCTTCTCAAAAATCACCTTTGGTCGCTCTACTCTGGGTGTCATAACAAATGAGTCATTCTAGTGCCCTGTTTATAGTTGTTTCCCTAAAACACATGCCATAAATGCCTACCAACTTGTTGGTGTATGAAGACTGAGTTTGTCAGTGAAGACTTTACTTCCATCGGTGATACTTACAATGTTTCAGAGCAGTCGATGTTCACTTTTCTTTTACCGACAGGTTTTGGTATCATTGACAACTTTTTCATGTGCTTGTTACCGATGAGGCTCGATCTATACTAGCAAATTTTTCTCTTAACTGATGCATCTTGATAAATGTAGGTGGTCTTAACTATGATTGTAAATTGATGAGTTTCGATATATATGCCTGAAATCATAGTTATCACATGTTTCAACAAGTATAACCATGATGCATCTTTATTATGCTAATTTGGAATTATATCAACATATTATGGAACTGATGTAAAGTAATAGCTTGGGGTAATGCAGTTCCATACTTTTTTGTTCTTCTTAGGTGGGGTTAGTGATGTCATCAGATCCATTGGATGGGATGTCACCATTTGCATTGCTCATTCCAGCTTCATCATTACTTGAAGCTTTTCTCCACATTTTGTCTCTAGCCCTCCGGATATCTTCAATGGTGTTTCCATTGAAATATGTTCTTGTCTCTGTCATTTGGTATCTACAATATTTCTTGAGATGACCAACTTTATGACAGTGTAAGCATGCCATTATGGGGTTTGTCCGGCCTCTAGACTTTCTAGTCCATTGTCTCATACAGTTTGCAGCAATGTGACCATATCTTCCACATGTTCTAAAATTTGTCCAAGTATTATAGTCCCATACATACTGATTACCAATCCTCTTCGGTTGATAGGGAGTTTCTTGACCTTTTGGCTTCCATGATCATCTTTTCTTTTTCTAGAATTCAAGAGTTGTGTGCCCATTCATTTTTCATGTAGGATAGTATTTGTCCATGTAGGTTTCCTTCTTTGGTTGTTTCATCTCAGACTTACATTCATATTCTTTAAGACCTTTCTTGTTACATTTATAACAGAATCCTATGAATGAAGATGTAGATTTAGGAATACCTTTCATTTTGCCTCTACATACATTATATGTATGGCCTTGCTTTCCATAGTGATTTCATGTAAGCTATCTTGGTCTTGGATTTTCATAGAAATTCTTTGGATTGGATTGATTTGATGATTCTCCATTTTTGGTAAACCCTAGACCATTCTTGTTGTTGACTCTTTATTGTCCCTCAAGAAAAGCATCCATTCTTTTATTGATTTCTTCAAGCTTTTTGATAATTTCATTATGTTGTTGTTGTATTCTTAATTCATGCTTTAACTTTTCATTCTCATCCCTTATTTCACCGATATCTTCTATTCTTTCAATGATTTCAACATTTATTTTTTTTGCCTCTTGACTCATAAGAATAATCTGATTTGTTATCTCATGGTGATGCTCTGTAAGTCTTTGTATTTCAGACTCCTTTTCTTGTAGATTTTTTGTGATCTTTCTTCTATCATCAATATCTAGTGTTCTTTCTTGTTCATCTTGTCTAGCATTGTTCATGACATCAATCATCCTTACCATCTTTCTCTCTTGACTTATTTACAGAGGTTTAACTTGTCCAACCAGATGTAGATTGATTTCAGTTAGGCTTGTGATTCTTTCTTCTGATGTATCTGATGCTTTGCTTGTATTTGATCCTGAAGACTCAAAGAAATCTAGTATCTCTTCCTCATGATAATTTGTCTCATTATGGCGAGATGCCATATTCTTTCTTTCATCTAGCAACTGTCTCATTCTGATTCTAGCTTCTTTATACTGTTCATAGAACATCTGAATTTTAAGATTTTTGTTCTTAATATTTTTATCAAGTTTTTACTTCTCCATTGTATGATCTTTTCTCTTAAGCCTTTAATCTTTCCAAGAAGAGACTTAGCTTTGATACCAATTGTTGGGATTAATGAGGAAGTATGTACTAAGTGGGGAAGGGTGAATCAGTACCTCTAAAATGTTTTGTATCTTTAATCAATTAAACTTTGTAATCAATTGCATGTCCATTCAATATGATCTAACCTATCTTGATGCGAGTTATATCAATTCATAACATTAATAAACATGTGAATCATTCATGAAATTATTTGACACATAACACAAGATATTATATCATAGATAACTCCTATTAGGAAGTAATAATTGGGGTGGGGATGGCACCCACAAAACTTCACTATCTACAGATTGGAAGGGGCCGTTTAAGGCTTACAATTTGATCACTTCTGATGAGCTACCCTATTAGGAGTATTGATGGAGACCTATTAAATTCTACTTTGTTAAGAGCTTTAGCAACATTGTTAAGTGTGCACTCGATTAAGAGATTTGATGTTAGACTGTTAAATCCACCTTCCTTGAAAGGATTTTTACACTTTGCTCCACTTGTTAGAATGATAGAAAATTACAAATTGACCTAGTAAATGCAATCTCCTATTGCTGATACAGATACTAGGTAGTTCACATAAAAATATTATCACCTTAAGTGTGATTGATTAATACCTCTGATTATCAGTTTCCTCTGTTCTTGGTTCTGCTAACCAAATCCTCCTTTTTCTATTTTGTTTCTTGAAACTCTTAATTCAATCCATAAATGTGCTCATTTTGTTCTCCTCTTTTATTTTTCTTCTCACACACACATTCTAATGAATTATTGCATCATCTATTTATAGATGGATTGACTTCATCAAGTTTTGATAAAAACAATGTTAACTCTAAGATCAGGTTTACAACTTATACCTAGATCTCCTAGTCTATGTGTTTTAAATCAGTTAGACAAATTAAAACACTTACATTAATTTTTCTTGTCCCTAAATAAATGGATTTAAAACAATTAAAATTCTATAAATAGAATACACTTTCTTTATCTGACAACACTTTCTTTATCCTATAAATAGAATACACTTTTTTCAGGCTGCAACTGACTTTCGATTCTATTTGAGGTCATGCTTGATTGTCCTTCAGTTTTGTCTATCAATTGCACTGTATCTGTCTTGTCGGTCTGCAGTGTAACTTTCATTTTGGGTTCCTCTTTTAGGTTCCACTTTAGCTTTCTGCTTTTTAATTTTTGGTTTACACACTAACTTGTGTCATCAATTTTCTTGTACTTGGTCATCTTTGGTGATCTCTTAATCTGATCTTTGGTTTTCTCTTTTCTATGTTTCGATGTAGGATTACTAAAAGTGTTGTTTGTATACTAATGGAAAATTAATGTCATCATACTGGACATAAGTTGTCTACGGATGATGATTCAAAAGAAGTAAACCAGACTACCTATAGATCCATGATTGGAAAACTTCAATATGTTGTTCACATAAAACCTGATATTGCATTAGCAGTTGGTATTGTTGCAAGGTTTTAAGCTAATCAGAGAGAGAATCATTTGATGGTTATCAAAAGGATTCTGAGATATCTAAAGGGTACTGTAGATTATGGATTATGGTACAAGAAAGTAGGAAACTTTTATTTGAAAACTTTTACTGATGTTGATTGGGCTGGAAGTGTTGATTACAGAAAGAGCACAAGTGGTGGAGTATTATTTCTTGGAAATAGGTTAGTCTCCTCGACAAGAAAGAAATAGAACTGCATTTCTCAATCTATAGCAGAAGTAGAGTATGTTGCTGCAACAGTGAATTGTTCAAATATCATATGGTTCAAATAGTTGTTGTCAGGTATGAAGGTAGAAATCACATAACCAATTATTATCTACTGTGACAATACTAGTGCTATTAACATTTCAAAGAACCCAATGATGCATACTAAGACTAAACATATTAAAATAAAGTATAATTTCTTGAGAGAATTGGTTCAAGACAAGGAAGTAAGATTGGAATATGTGAATACTAAAGAAAACATTACAGACATATTCACAAAACCATTACCTAAGGATGCATTTTTGTACCTTAGAGGAAAGCTAGGGGTAATTCCCCTAGCTAAAGATCACTAAAACATAGTTTATTGATGCATCAGCTGAGCTATAGAACAAACATAACATGTTGATGCAGATATCTAGAGCTTATTGCATATGAATCAGTATAGATAGGTACATTACAACTTCATTGAATATGTCAGTTGGTGTCTTTGGCATTGGTTGTCAAAGAGGGAGAGATTACTGATGTCATAAAGATTATTGATGGAGAGATTTATGACAAAGGGAAAAATTTAACAGAAACAAATATTAAAGTAAAAGGGAGAAATTTGTATTTAAGTGATTGTGAAGACAGGGGGAGTTTTTGGATAAGAATCAGAATGAAGCTAAAGACATTAATAAAATTTGATGAGGATCAGAATGAGGCTAAAGACATTAATAAAATTTGATGAGAATTAGAATGAAGCTAAGGACACTAATAAAAATTTCATTCTTATGTCTTCTGCTCTATAATTATTTGTATTATGGCATGTTCTGTTGCCATCAATGCCAAAGAGGGAGATTGTTGATGACAATTATTCAATTGTGTATTGTCATTGATGTTTACACAAGTATAGTGATGTTTAAAAAAATGTCTAATCCTATCCGAGCATAGTCGGTTCATGCCAAGTACTCTTAGGCATTAAAGAGGACAAAAGTGATTTTTAGTTCTAACTGAGTTCACTTAGGAATTACAGGTTTGGTCAGGCGTTAAAGGATTTCAGTGTTGACCGAGTTAAACAGTTAGTGTCAGCCGACTAATAGGAGTTTATATTTTATGGATAATTCATTATATGAAGCCAACAGACATGATTTTTATTATTTATTTGGAAGGATATTAAGGCTGAATTGACTAGGCTTATCATATATATATAAGGTCAAGTTTGGATTGAATAAGGTGGAAGTGTGTGTGTGGAAGTGTATGTGTTTATGACATGAAGAGTGAAGGCAACATCAGGTGAGATTCTGATTGAGGATAGAACACACAAAACTACAATAGAATATTCGATCAGTGAGGATCAAGTAATTAATCTAGAATAGAGATGTGAATCAGAAAAGACAATTTCTTATCAAAACAGGTCAATCCATTGTTACTTTCTAACAATTTTAGCAGTGATCAAAATATCTTAACAGAGTAGGCTTAATAGTCTTTTGTAAAATCTCTCACAAGGTGAAATTTCTACATTGAAGTGTTTGAAGACCTCTCTCAAGGCCACTCCTTATAGGGTTATTAAATCCTCTAACAGGGTCACACCTAACAGTGTGTTATTGTAACCTTTAACAGGGTTGGCTCCTAATAGGGCTCACTTCAGAAGAGTGAAAAATAGTGACTAGTTGCAATTGGTGATTTTTCCTATATTGGGTTTCCATGTTAAATATTGGTGTTAGCTATGTACATTTCATTTTCTTTATAGTTTATGTTTTTGCAATTAATTACTAAAGATAATTAGAGTTAATATCTTAAGATTTTCTATGTTAACCGAGTGACAGTAGAATATTTGTGTTAACCGAGCAAGAGTGACAAATTTGTTTAAGACATCTAAGGGACTTGGATTTTTTTTGTGGTAACTGATTCACCCCTCCCCTCTTAGTTTCCCAACTCATTTCCAACACAAGGGTGCATCAAAAATTCAAAATTCTACCTCAATTAGTTGATAAATATCATGATTATATGTATTTTTAGGTAGACACCGACTCATGTATTATCAACTTAGTCGAGCCTAGGAGCATATGTCTAGATCCTATGGGATATGATATGGACATAGACTTGCATCTCAACAAATCAAAACTCTCTTATCTAAGCCTTCTGATAAAAGAGCCAAGTGTTATGGAACATATGAAGAAGTTAAGGCTAAGATTAAGCAAGGTATCTTAGTACCTAAAATTCAAAGAAAATCTAGCAAGATGTGTGGTAATATGACTAACGATTTGGGAATTGATAATGAAGAAGATGAGGCATAAACCTCTAGAGTGGAAGGTAGGAAACTATAATTATTGAAGCCTTTGCCGATCCCCAAATCTACTAGATCATTAACAAGGTCTACAACATCACCAAATGAGAAGAATAATTATGATGAACTAAAAGAGAAGACATATGTAGGAGGCAAGAAGGAAAACACTATACCAAGGAGAAAATTCAAGCTACCACCAAACACTGACTCAGAGACTAAAGATTTGAGAAAATAAAAACTTGTGAAGAACAAGCCTCCACCACCACGAAGTCTAGATGAAATTTTAGACACAATGAAGAAGTATGGAACATTCGAAGGAATGAAGCAAGAAAAGTATAATAATCAAAGAAAAGAGAACAGGGTAAAAATTGAAGACAAAATTGTTCACTCTTTAAACAAATTCAGATACACACGACTTTAATTTATCACCATTTTTCCTATTGAGTTATACAACAAAATAGATGCAAGATGGAAATATTCTATGAATGCTGAAAAAAATGAGAGTAAGATCTCTTGTGCTAACTTACCAAATCTATCTGTTGAAGAAATTGAGGAGACCTTGAAACAAAAATCTAAACGATTCCTTTTTAAATAAATATCTTTAAGGATTATGACAAGAGACTTGGAGCAATTAATTTTGGAAACTGATGCAAAATGGAGAGAGATATTCAACATAAAAGAGCTTGAATCTCAAGATGGACAAGAAAAGGAGAGCATAACCAATGAAGTTTCCAAAGATGATCAAGGAAAGAAAAAATATATTGATTTGGTAATTGACATCGATGAAGTTTTTATTGAGGATATTACAGACAAAGATCCTAGAGATGATACATCAAAATATGATAATGTTATGGAAAATGAGGACATCAATATAGAAAAAATGAACATCAGTGATAAAGCTACTACTCTATATCTTATATTGGAAAAAGTACAATATTATCACACAAATCAAGGTGATAATGATCTAGTTGCTATGGATACAGATCATGTAGCAACCGACCAACAAAAGGAAAAAGGTAAGGAAAAGGAAAGAAATAAAGAAATGGAAAAGAATGTTGAAAAAGACAAGAACACCGAGAAGGATATGGCTACTGAAAAAGAAGCAACATTGAACACTGAATCAATTCCCCCATCAAGTCCATTGCACAAAACCAAGAGCCCAAAAAAGATGAACTAGAGGAACAAAATGAATAGAAGGAAACTAAGAAATACACAAATGAGAAGAAACAAGACACACTAGGAGAAAAGAAAGTAGAAGGGAAATAGGAAACAAAGAAGGAAGAAATCAAATAAGAAGATCAAAGTGCTAGAACATGTACAAAAGAGATAACATTTGATGCACTAAAGTCACCACATTCAACAAAGAGGATATCAAGAAGAAAGATGAGTCTGTTGAGACCGAGCTGACCGAGAAGCTGAAAAATGTTTCTACTGAGCCTAGTTCTTTACAAGTCTATTACTCAAGGTTGAAACTCCTGATAGGGTTGTAGAAAGAACTATGAAAAGAAGAGAATAAGAGAAGGATGTAACTTCTAGATCTGCAAGCACTTTTTATTCCCAAAATAGAATCCATGCAAAGGCATTTGAAGAAGGCGAAAGAGTTGGTCAACACCCCCGATGGTAGTTCACTTGACACCATCATTAAAATGGCAGTTAATGTTTCTACTCAAGTTTTCATACTTCAAACACTCAAAGATGCATGAGAATCATCCCTGGCCATAGTACAAAATAAGTATGCTCACATTTTTTATAAGGTATCATATATCCCACCGAGCCCTAAGCAATTTTTATTTTGGCATATTTGTCAAAAAGGGGGATAATATAGTATGTATTAATATAGCACGTAAGGGGATAATATAGTATAAAGGGAGATATAAGCATGTGTATAGGGGGAGTTACACAAAATTTTGATGACTTTCAAGTTTTTGAAAAAATGTCAACTATTGTCAAAGGGGGAGATTGATACTCCTATGAGTTAGTTTGTTGACATTAGTTTTGTTAAATTCATAATAGTAAATGAAGACAATCAGTAAAGAAGAAGAGTAAACTAAGGAATATAGTTGGTAAAACATAGTATCAATGAAACCAAGCACCGAATAGTAGCATGTTACTGAATTAAGAAAAGAACAATTACCGAGTAGAGTTAGTCACCGAGACACAGATTAGAAGAGTTACTTACCGAGCAGAGTTAGTCACCGAGACACAAAGTAGAGTTATTCACCGAGTAGAGTTAGTTACTGAGAAGATGATAATGTCATCAAGAAAGATCAAAGCACATTATTAAATACACCAGAGCCCACATAAAAATTCAAATTTGAATACACTGAACCTTGACATCGAGCGGGAAAACTTTCATGATATTCAAGATAGAAGTTAGGTTGAACATTGGGATTGCACCGATATGATTTCACATTATCACAAGGCAATTCAACCAATGATATTCAAGAATAATAAATGCATTGGGAATTAAACCAACCTTGCACCGTCTCACTTCCACCACAGAAGGATAAGGATCTAATTAGTTTAAGCACCTTAAGACTATATAAAATGAATAAAATATAAAGATGAGAGGGATGTTGAATATTATACAGAGAAGAGGGAAAAATAATATAGAGAGAGAGGCAGTTACAGTGGCATTGAAAAATAAATAATGAAGAAGATATAGGGTGCATAAAAGATAAGTTACCGGGTGCAGAAAGAGGTAATGCACATGCAGAGCATAAAGAGTCTAAAAAACATTATGGTTAATGCATACTTGTAAAAAAATTTGTAATATTTAGGAGATTAGAAATTCCATTCAATGGGTAGGCCCTAATAGGTCTTATTTTGTAATCCTCTAACCAAGTACATCTCTTATATGAGAGATTATAAAATCCTTAACCAGGTAGACTGAATAAGTCTTTTGTACTCTCGACTGAGTATAATACTCCTAATAGAGTAAGCCACCAGAAGTAGCTAACATTGTAGCTCTAACTGAAAAACCTTTATTTTGTACAAGTGAAGGATTGTGGGTGACATCCTCACCACAGTTTTTCCTCTAACCAAGGATTTATCGGTACCTAAAAATCATGGTGTTATGTGTCATGGTTTTCTAATTTATGCTATATTATTTTCAATATTTTTATGAATTATATTTAGTTCAGTGAAAAGGAATGAATAGTAGTTAAAAGTTTTAAAGTACTGATTCACCCCTCCCCTATCAGCAATTACCTTTCCATAAGATTAATCCAACATTTTTCATGGGTTGGAAATTTCTATAGAAAATTTATTAAAGGATCTAGCCATGTTTGTCCTCATATGCTTGAAATAATAAAAGGGGGTCAGAAATGTAAGTTTTTATGGACTAGAGAGGCTGATGAATCTTTTGAAACATTGAAGAATAAGGTTTCTCAACATCCTATCCTTGCTTTACTAGATTTTAACAAGATTTTTCATATAGAATGTGATGCAAGCCACATAGAAATAGGGGCAATACTCAGCCAGGGAGGTAAGCCAATAGCATTTTACAATGAAACGTTAAATAAAGAAAAAAGAAGATACTCTTCCTATGATCTAGAGATGTATGCTTTGGTTCAGTCTCTAAAGAAATGGATACACTATTTAATGCCAAGAGAATTCATTGTATTCACTGACAACTAGGCCCTAAGTTTCATTAATAGTCACGAAAAATCTCAACCACAGGCACATGAAGTGGATGGAGACTTTGAATGCATGTACATTATCTCTCAAGCACAAGAAAGGGAGGAAAAATAAAGTGGTTGATGCATTAACTAGAAGGGTCATGACTATGACTCACATCAAGTTGGAAAATCTTTGTATAGAAGCTTTAAAGAGTATGCATGAGACAGATGAAGACTTTGGTGAAATATATCGGGTATGTGCATCTTTTGGTGAAAAGTATTATGTAGAATTCTCTGAATTTCTGATACAAGATGGATTTCTTTTCAAAGAGGAAAAATTGTGCCTCCCCAAATGCTCCATGAGATTGAATATTATTATAGAGAAGCAGGGGAGGTCTACTAATGTAGGGCTATATCAAACTCTACCCATCCCATCAAGGCCATGGGAGAGAATAAGCATGGATTTTGTCTTGGGTTTTCCTAGGACAAAGAGGGGGTATGATATTTTTTCTGTAGTGGTAGATAGGTTCAGCAAGATGGCTCATTTCTTTCTATGTAAGAGCACATATGATTCCTCCTATGTTGAAGACCTCTTCTTCAAAGAGATTTTTAGAATACATGGGTTACCATTGAATATTGTGTCAGATACAGATTTGAAATTCATAGGGCACTTTTGGAGGACATTATGGATGAAACTTGGTACCAAATTGGCTTTTTCATCAGCATACCATCCTCAGACAGATGGTCAAACTAAGGTAGTAAATGGGTGCCTTGGAAATTTGTTAAGATGTCTAACTAGACAACATGGTGAGAAGTGGGATGTGGTGTTGCATCAAGCTAAATTCTCTTATAATGACACCGTGAACAAAAGCACTGGTCGTTCACCTTTTCATATTATCTATGGTCTACATCCAAAGGGTGTATTCGAGTTAAGGGAGTTGCCTCAAGGAGAGCCTATAAGTGCAGATGTTGAAGATTTTGCCACTGCCATCAAAGAAGTGCAGGAACAAGTAAAGTTGCAGTTAAAACAATCTACAAAAATGTATAAATAATATGCTGACAAAAAGAAGAGAGATATTCAGTTTAGTGTTAGGGACTTAGTATGGGTTCATCTAAAGAAAGATGTATTTCCAAAGGGAAGGTATACAAATCTCATGGAAAGGAATATTGGACCCTATCATATTCTCAAGAAGTGTGGACCAAATGCATATGAAATCCAACTTCCTGATGACTTTGGTTTGTCTCCAATTTTCAACGTTTGTGACTTAACCTCATATAAGTGTATGTTGGAAAGTGACAATGAAAGCAATTGTTATTTTGTCATTGCTGTAAAACCTTTACTAGTGAGAGTATTGTTATCTCTTTGAGTACCATATCTATTGTTGATGAAGAAGATTTAACAAGAAGACCAAGTGAATGGTTGAGTTAAGGAAAATAAAAGGGTACTTGATCAGTTGGCACTCTGGCAAAGTAATTTGTTGTTTATCTT
>MU223993.1:279930-315210 GCA_018584345.1 Thuja plicata | reverse complement strand
TTGTCAAACCTTTACTGGTGAGACTATTGTTATCTATTTGAGTACCATATCTATTGTTGATGAAGAAGATTTAACAAGAAGACCAAGTGAATGGTTGAGTTAAGGAAAATAAAAGGGTACTTGATCATTTGGCACTCTAGCAAAGTAATTTGTTGTTTATCTTTCAAAGACATTTTTCTAGCTATTCTATGCCAAGCAAAGTTGCTTGTGCCAAGCAAAGTTGCTTGTGCCGAGAAAATTTTCTTATGCCGAGCAAAGTTGCTTATGATGAGCAAAGTTGCTTGTGCCGTGTAAAGTTGTTGATGACGATTAAAGTTGTTCAATGCCGAGCACCATTAAAATTTTTGAGTGAAAACAGTGATGTTGGCCGACTTATAGTAATTGGATTAATGATGAGATTTGAGATCTTTGGCTGACTTAGTTAACTTTATTGGGATATGTAATGTTAATTAAATATTGATCCATGTCATTTAATGTATGGGTAACCATAATTGATACATGGTTTCAATATTTAATTAGAGACTACTTTGGAGAAGTAAATGAATGCAAAGATGGAATGATCCATTGGATCTGACCTAACCTAAGATCTACGATCTTGTTTAAGCGGAAAAATATTTATCTGACCTAAATAGAGAGGTATATGATAACCTCGGGGGTTATTATTGAAGTGTAGATGAATGGATGTGTATGCAAGAGGTTTGCATAGTTGATTTACTATTTGGCATGATCTAGAAGAGAAGGAAAAATACAGAAGCAGAGTGTTGCATGTGTGATTGCTTGACGGATTTCCAAGTAGATTAGAAGGTTGAAATGACAATGTAGGATATCCAGTAAGTTAATGTTAGAGCTGTAATTGGATCTAAATTTGCAAATTAATTTGTATGTACCAAATCACAACTGTTGATTACTTTCTAACCATTGTATCAACTAAATCCTTTAACAAGGTTGACCTAACAGTCATTTTGTATAAATCCTCTAACAAGGTGACATTTAGATTGGAATGTTCTAAGTCCTCTAACAAGGCCACTCCTGACAGGGTGATTAAATCCTTTAACCAGGTCACACCTAGCAGTGTGTTATTGTAACCTTTCATAGGGTTGGCTCCTCACAGGGCATCACTTCAAAAGAGTGAAAACTTGGTAGCATGTTACTGGTGGTTTTTCCCATATTGGGTTTCCATGTTAAATACTTGTTTCAACTTGTGTGAATGCTTATGGTTTACTTTACTATTATGTTACTACAAGCTAATTTCAATGGACAGTAAACTGCATAATTGAAGTTGTTGATTTATGCTACTGCTACCAAGTAGATCTGAAATACAGAAAGTTTTTATTTTCTACATCTAGACCTGAGGATAACTAATTCACCCCTCCCCTCTCAGTTATTCTAAATTCATTCTAACAGTGTAATGTGGATGTAGGTGAAAGTTCCCAAATAGAAGAAGCCATAGAAGATGATGATATACCAAAACATGATCCACCTACCTTAGAAAAGATCTTGGACAATGGGGTAGAAAATAAAATAAGGAAGAGAGAGTACCATGAGTATTTGGTAGCATGGAAAGGAAAGCCAGATTCTGAGGTTGTTTGGATGACTGAAACTTAGACCAAGGAACATGGGGAAGATCTTCATACTCTCATCTCAAGCAGGCGTGAAATTTATTCTTCTAGGGATTATGGTGTAGGAGGACCCCTCCATAATGAGGAAGAATAAAAAATTTTAAGAGTTAGAAATCCTTAGGATCAGGTGATCCATCTATGTAATAAAGATCCATTTGTAGACCATTTGACAAGTTGGAAAGTATTATAAGTCACTTGGTCAATTATGGGTCAAGAGATCCAATTTTAGTCTAGGACAGTTTTTATAATTTTTTTGTATTTTGGATCCATTTGGGGTCCATAGGTTGTCTTAAAATGCATGAAATTCATTAAGAGAAAAAGTTTCTCAAAAAGATGTAATATTGCAAAAGTTGCATTTTGGTTTGTGTCGGCTTCCCAACTTCCCCAAAAGTCTAAAAAATTTTAAAATTAGTTGGGAATGTTAGGGAGAAAATATTTATATTTTATTGAATCAAATTAAATCAATGTGTAACTTTTGGTGTTGATGAAGCAATAAAGACAAATTTTGGTTTTATAACAGACAATGAATTTTCATGGTGTGTTTTATTTGTCTATTGCATTGGTTGTGTTGAAGTCTCACATGGTGGAGAAGACACTTGAAATACCTTTATAAAAAATCCAGTAAGAGGAATTGATCAACCCATTAGAGGTGTTATCTAGTTGTTTCTCTGACTGACATTCGTTGTTCAGAATATGGACATTACACCAAAATAGCCCTAACTTGAAGTTGTACGACTGGAGCACCATAGACACTTGAGAAACCCAATTTGGGGAAATGTATTGTAGGATTCCAGATTTTGGAGGTTGGAAGCCATCAACATCTATTTTTAACACCAAGCCCTAGACCAAGCATGACCATTTGTTTGGTGGCAATTTTAGGAATTGAGTGTGGAGAGAAGCCTTGGGAGTAGATTTATTGAATCCAGTAGTGGATTGGAAGTATTTTTACATGAAGGGACATGTTCCAAATATTTTATTAGTTTTGTGTTGTGGTTGTTGAAGAGTTCCTTTGTTAAGGAGGGCTAATTAGGGCTATTAGGTCTCCTTGGCCTAATAGTGGTCTGGCACTGAATCAGAAGATCTGGATCTATGCCTTTGGTTTTTGAAGAATCTCCATAAAGGGTGTCAAAATATGAAATTTTTTTGGTGATTATTTTGTAATTTTTAATACTTATCCATCAAAAACCCTTTTCTTAGGGCTACTAGCCGAGTTGGCCTAAAAGGCTAAATTTCACTGTCTGTGACTTAGGGGTCTTTTGAATACTTGGAACCCTAAAGTATGAGAAAGAAGAATATTATGTGATAGTAAGAAACCAAATCCACTCCCTAACCTAGAGGTTTCCTTTATAGCACACCTATTTGGTCAGCTTGGTTAAGGGATTGAACTGTCCTTAGTATAGGATTGAATAATAAAGATTATTCAATGACTTTGGTTGTGGATGGATTGAGAGTAACATCTTTAAGGTGTGGAGCCTTAGGGGTTGAGTTAAACCATTTTTAGGACCGAGGAACCTATCATATATAGGTTAAACCATTCATAGAGTTGGGCTCTGCATCATTAGCATTGACATTCAAATCACAAAGCTTGTCAAAGGGAAGGGATTGGAAAAGTTAATGGTTGAGTCAAAATTTGAAGGAGTTTAGATAAATCATGTCAACATTGAATATTTTTTTTATGAGTATTGAGATAGTGCCATAGTACAAATATATTGTGTACTATCTAAAATATATAAATTATGTAAGGAAATTATTGTCATGAGTATGCAAGGAAATGTCAAAACTGTCAAAAATTGTTAGGTAAATTAAAAATACCAGGGAGCCTTTCCATTAAAACCTATGCGGGTTGAAGAACCATTTCTACAATGGGGAATTTATTTCACTAGTGAAATATCTGACAAATCTAGTGGCAGTCATATATGGATAGTGGTAGCTATTTATTACTTTAACAAATGGGTTGAAGAAGTACCTACAAGGTGGGCTACTAGTAAGGTGGTGATAAAAATTTTAATGGAAAATATATTAATAAGGTTTGGGGTGTTAGAGTAAAAATGTATTTTCAATATTATTAATTAAATCATTTTTTATTTAATTATTAAGTCACTTTCTATCTCTAGTTTACTTAAGCTAATCTTTAGGCATATAATAATTAATTCTATTATTAATTATTATCATGTAGCCTAGGTTTCTCCACCTTCTAATGTTTGATCTCCTTTACAAGGATTGGTCTCTTTTAGTTATTAATTCTTTTGTAATTCCCTCTATTCTCTCTCTGAATGAATATTTCATCTTTCAGATCATTATGAGTTATGTCTCCATTCTTTGCTTTTGTGACATGTATTTTGCATACAGTGGATCTTGGTGGTTGAATTTTTTTAATTCTAACATGGTATTGTTGGAATAATGGAATGGTGTGTACTGAGAGGGAAGGGGTGAATCAGTACCCTTAAAAATTTGAAATCAGTTAACCATTAGTACTTTGTTCTTTCTTTACCGACCATTGATGATTTTCTATCTTATGCATGTAATATCAAAACATAAACTTAATTGCATGTAAAAATTCATAGAAACATTCATGAAATGTAAGTAAACATGACACAATAATTGGTAATGTAGAAAACCCCTGCTAGAAGGTAAAAACTCCGGTGGGGATGAAACCCACAAAACTTCACTATCTGCAGAATGAAAGGTGTCACTTAAGGCTACAAGTGTGATCACTTCTGATGATCTTACCCTATTAGGAATAACATTTTAGACTGGTTAGGTCTACTTGGTTAAGATATTTAGCAACACTCTTAAGTGTACACTTGTTTAAGAGATTTACATAAGGATTATTCAATCCACCTCCTTAAAGGATTTCTTCTATTTGCTACACTTGTTAGAATGTAGTCAAAAATACTTGTTGACCTAATAGTGTGCAATCCTAAATTTATAAATACAGATCCTTTAAGTACACAATGTATATGTGTTACCTATAGTGATTGATTAATACCTATGTTCTGCTCGGTAGCCTTAAATCTTGTTCTTCATAACTAATTTCATCTTTTGTTGTCCTTCTGCATAAAAATCTATATTTGATCCATAGATGTTAGTTGCAGATACAATCATCATTGTCTGATTGATCTCTACATGTATTTATACAATAAATTGACCTATCTAGGTTTCACGCTTTTCAATGAAAACTCTATGATCAAAGGTTTACAACTTGACCATGATCTCCTAGTTTGCATGTTTATAATCAGCTAGACTGATTAAAAAAATTACATATGCTTTACTTGTCCCTAAAGAAATGGTTTTAAAGATAAGCATTAAATCTTATTATAAAACTTAAGTGTTTTATCTAAAGTGTAACTTAGATCCACATTTCTCAGAATTAAAGTTGTCTCTTGGTAGACTAGTGCTTGGGTTGCTCTGTAGTTTTTCCTCGGTGATGTCTCTATAGGCATTCTGCTTCTCCAATTTCTCTGTATACTGTCTGTCAGTTTACACTATAAACTGTATGTATTTGATAGTGCACTTAGCATTTTTGGTGACCTCTGTGAACTGATGTGTCGGGTTCCACTATAAACCTGTCTTTTGGTGATCATGTTACCAATGGTTCAAAAAATATTTCCTTTGTATACTAATGACAAAATATATTATCCTTCAAGATTATCAATATCCCCCTTTGGAATTAGTATCAAAAAATGATATGTACAAAACTAAAATGTTCAGTATGTACACCAAAATGGTTAGATTGTCAATATGACTCCCCCTATGTGTATGCCTCGGTATATTTTATGTACATGTTACATTTTTCTTGATACATATATTTTCTCTTCTATCATTTCCCCCTTTCACCTTATGATTTCCCTTTTCATATTATTTCCCCCTTTATCATATCATTTCCCCCTTTTTTTTGAAATAATGGCAAAGGTGTAATACTTACAATTTGTCAAAAATGTGGGAATGGGATTCTTGAATGTCCTCCATTTTCTTCTCCCATTTCTCTTTTAGGTTCTCAAGGGTCATGATTTTCAAGGTGAGTCTGGTGTGCATATCATATATGTTCTCTGTAACAGACATCTCCGAGGTGGAAATCAATGTTCTTATCGAAGTCATATGTTGTTGCAGTAATGTGAGATTGGGTAAGAGTAGAGCTTGGAGATCGATTACCTCATCCAAGAGTTTGGATTTTGCCTCTTGAATCTCATGTCTCAACTATTTAAATTTAATAAGATTTTCATAATACAACTTGAATGCATTGTCATCGGTTGTGAGACCTTGTGCACTTGCCTTAAGATCTTCATCAATTTTTGCCAACTTGTCACTATGCTCAGTAGTGAAAGTTTCTAATGTGTAGAACTTCTAAATTATGTTTACTACTTCAGATATTATCGGTTATATAGTAGTAACTAATTCAAAAAGTGTTACCTTTTTTTCTACCACTTCTTGGCTGATTTTCTCAGTAATCTTGTATAGAAACTTTTTCTCAGCACGTTCCTCTATTGCCTTGTTTGCATCTACATTTTGTGATGTGATGGTGTTGGTAAGAACTACTAATTGATCAAGTATAGGTGCACTTTGATCAATATTTGTGTTAGGTACAATTTGCAAAAGTATTTCTTTTGTGTTCTCTAGGACTTGTGAGTTCTTGTGCTCCTTTTTGACCGTGTCTTGTTTTGCCTTTCTTTTAAAAAGTTCACCATACTTTGTAAGTGACTCTGGATCTAATGTTCTAGGATCATAGTTTGGTATGTCAATTATTTCATCCAATGTGACTGGATTCTTATTCTTCTTCTTCTTCTTCTTCTTCTTCTTCTTGGATGTGGTGTTGTAAGTAGCATTATGTAGAACTATGGCTAGTTCTTTCTCTTTTTCTTGATTCAGTGATTGTGTGGGAGGTGTTGTGCCTTTTGGTTGTTGCTTGGTATTGACCTGTTGGGTCGTAGTGGATGTATCCACATCAACCTTGTCTATATTTTTAGCCTTATCACCCTCAGTGTTCTTGTCAGTGGCTTCACTTGTTTTCTCCTCTCCACTTGGATCTTTCTTCTCTCCAGCTGTATCTTTCTTCTTCCCTTGATCATCACCAATTTCCATCAGTGTGTATGCATCAGGTTTAGGTGTCTTCTCCTTTGCCTCTATAATTATATTTATTGATTTTATTAATAGTGGCATGTCACCTAGGATATTTACCTATGCACCATCCATGGTATCCTTTTCCTTTTCCTACTCAGTGGTAGCATTTATATCTTCATCTTTCTTGGGCTCATCATCAGAATCATTAATAAGTGTTATATCCTTGATGATGACCTCTGTTGAATCTTCTAATGATTAAAATATCTGAAGTACATCATCCATGGCCTTTCTTTCCTGTGTTGTCAACTCAACTAGATTGATTTCCTTGGTATCATTTATGAAGATTGGGCTCGGTATTGCCTCTTTCTCTTCATAATGAGGGGTCTTGGTAAGGGATAATACCTACTCAGGGCTTGAATCCTCCTTGGGTGGATTTAATATTTCATTCCATGTTTTATCGCTTTCTTTATCTAGCTCTATTAATTTTCCCTGTAATACTTTGTAGGCTCTCAATTTTGCTAAGAACTTCTTTGAATGCTTCTTCATCATTTCATAAATTTCTTCCATCTTTGACTCGGGTGGCATAATTGTAACTAGGGATCTTTCCCTTATCTTTTTTTTAGTTTTTAGTGCATATGTCCACCTTGTTGATAGGTTTTCATAGAGTTCTTGTGGCATCATCTTATTAAACTATACAGCTACATACTTGAATGTAATAATTTCTTGGATGATGGCTTCTTCAATATTTTTCTGATCCTCTGGAGATAAGATTATCCATTTCCTTATCTTAGCATTTGATATACTACTTGTCGTGACAATTGATGCAGTAATCTCATCAATTGTCGTAGGAACTATTTTCTTTTCAAGTTGGAGTGGTTTTCCACTCTCATCCTGTATAGTGTCATCCTTTTCCTCTTTACCTTAGATGTATTTCATTCTTTTCCTTGGTTCCTATTTCCTAGTATGAGGCTTTCTCTTGTAATTTCTTACAATTCCTTTCTTAACCAGTGAGTCATCATCTTTAGTTATAGTCTAACTTCTAGTCTTAGATACAGCAGTATTTCTTGGTTTCTTTGCTGGTGGTGCATCAGAATCTGTAGACTCAGAGTCACTCACTTGTTCACCTTTACCAACGGGTGACTATCCCTCAGTGTCATCTTTTTATTATGTTCCTTCTTCATTTACCGACAACTTATTTTGAAGTGTCTTAACCATTTTAGTCTTCTTTCTATCAATGTTCTTCACTACTAGGCATGTTTTAATTCTGGCCTTTGCTTCTTCATAGGTGTCAAATCTTGGTAGTGATTTGTCAACTACCTCATTCAATAATTCTTCAATAGAATTTGTGGCCTGATCAATGTTGATTTCATAGTCAAGAGGTGGTAACCATCTTGTCCTCGGTATAGATGGTTTTATCAACGTGGTGTCGCTATCCACTATGAAACATATATCATCCTTATATTGTTCCACTAGTTGTTTAGGTACCCTTGTACTCTTTTTCATTCTATCCTTAAAGGTAGTGAAGTATGCATCTATAACTGATGTAAATTTGTCCCCTAGTGACTTGATAATTCACTAATTTTAATTGTTACTGGTTGAGTAGTGTCCCAATTAACATTACCAATAGATGGGAAAAATTCTTGAAAGTAGAAGAATATACACATGAGGAGTGAACCAAACTTACATGAATTATATTTTTTTGATCTAATGGTCCTCATGTTCTCCTCTAGTTGCTTCAGTAGAAGCTCGGATATGTCTATTTGTAATCCCTTCTTCACAATCTTATGGGCAGTGTCAACTGCTTTGCATGCTATGTTGTTTAACCGGATAGCTTGGAATACCTTGTATCCCAGTACACATGCACTAAAATTCAGTTCTAGATCAATGATGGAGTTTACCTTTAAACATTTTTCATCCCATACTGCACCTGTTATATTCTCTATATTAGGGCGAGGGGGATGTTTGAGAACTTTGACCCTTTCAGTTACTAGATAACATGTTACGACATGTATTATATCCTTGGTGATCAGTTTTGGCTTGTCTTGCCACATCTTTTGGTCATGTACTTGGCTAATAAATATACAAATCCATCGGTTTTGAATTCCTTTGGGAACATTAGGGCATTTTTCAACCCTTTTACCTCAATGTGTTTATGTTAATCCTTAATGTTTCCATCTTTGCAAAGCTTCTTGTAAGCTTCTTAAACTTTGAGTTCTTTGATATCTGCAACATTATAGTAGATATAGGCTCGGACCTCCTCGACTAGAAAAACCCTTGGTGGTATGCTTGAGAATGCTCCAGCGTCATCAGGTTGTGAAGCAACCTTGGGGAAAAATTTGTACTTAGGCTCTTCACATGTAGAGTTCTTGATTAGATTAACTTTCTTGTCCTTCGCATTCTTGATTTTGGAAACTCATGAAGTATTTTCCATGTTTTTGGGAAATTATGGCTTTTTCTGTAAATGATTTTTTTCTCAGTGAGTCTTAAATACTCACATGATTTGATGTAGCTATTGGGAGTCTGTCTGGATAGCCATGAATATGCTTGTGAATCACTCTATAATCTATATGTTTTTGGTCGCTCTACTCTTTTCTCTTAATCACTTTGTGAAATAATGATCTTTTCATCACCCTTTTATAGACAATGCCCTAAGTGGTCTAATAAATTCTTTACCTACTTCTCAGTGGTTGAAAACTGATTCACTTGGTCATCATGAAAACTTTTGGCTCAGTGAGTATACACTGCTCGGGGTAAGTGTCAATTAAATTGATCTTTCATATGTTCACCAACAAAGATCGGTATGTAGTGAAGACTTTAGTGTCTTTTTGCATGGTTACCAACATTTCTCGATTTATATTAACAACTTGGCTTTTATATGTACACCGATGATTCTCAGTGTGTTTTGACCGATGATATTGGATTCATGAATTCATAACAAGTAATACCATAGTGCATCTTTATTCATGAAAAATATAGCTTTGTATAGTGTAGTTCCATACTTTTTCTTCTTAGGTGGGGGTGGTGATATCACCAAATCCATTACATAAGGTGTCACCAATTGAATTGCTTGGTCTAGCATCATCAGTGTTTGTAGCTTTCCTCCACATTTTTTTTTCTCATCTTCCTGATGTCTTAAATGGTATTGCCATTGGAAAAAGTTATTGTCTCTATCACTCAGTCTCTATAGTCCTTGCTTAGATGACTGACCCTATGACAGTGTAAGCATGTCATTCCAGGGTTAGTCCAACTTCTAGACTTTCTTGTCCATTTCTTGCAGAAATCAAAAAAATGTTGGAAAAAAAAATTTGCAATATTATAATTTTAAGAGACAAATGAAAATGATAGACTATGAATAATAAAATTGATATGAACTAAAAAAATGATATAATAATTATTGAACTAAATGCTATTAAAAGAAAATGAGGAATGAGATAATCTGTACAAGAACAGAAGGAGGGTGCAGACAAAATAGCATGAAGAAGACCAATGAGGGTGAAAGATGCAAGGAGGGAGGAGTAGAGAGAGAAGTTTTAAACGCTTGGAAAATCTTGAAATACTACGCAATGAATCAGAGAGAAGATTGAAGTGTTGCTGCATAATGAAAGGATTTGGTGAGAGCGTAGGGAAAAAATCCACCTACAGCTCCAATCCAAATGCATGCATCTTCTCTCATGCACAGGGGAGAAAGATGAAAATAGTGCAAGAGAGAGGCAAGAGGCAGAAAGCTTCAGTGAGGAGAGGGGGATAAATAAGAAGAAGCATGTGCAAGGAGACAAGGAGAAAGGAAAAAGAGTTTGGAGCAGCGTAGGAGGATAGACTAGTTTAAGGGTTGCACAAGGTGCAAAGATCACATGTAGATAGAAGAGGGTAAGATAAAATATAAAATGGAGACAACCCACGTATACAAAGAAACTAATAAAGAGCATACAAAGCCTGCACAATATTAGTTCTTTCAGTAATAATCTTATTTGATACATTTTCAAAGAAGAAAATAGGCTTGAGAAGAAGGCTGGAGGGAGAAATAGAGAGATTAAATAAATAGAAATTAAATAGCAATTAAATAAATAAGAGTTTTAATAAGTAGCAAATAGTTATGGAAGGGTAGCAGCTAAGAAAAAACACAGACAAATTACGAAGAGCATAACTTTTAAACGCACTGTTGGATTTTTCCAAATTTTTAATATGTATTTACAAACCTACTTATCTAGCACGCCATCGAAGAGATTGTCAAAATGATTTATAGTTTGAAAGTTATTAATGACTGTGTGCAGGTATATAAAATTGTCTTCAAAATGATAGTGAGAGAAATGTTTAAATGGTTTGTATAAAAGGAAAATATAATAACAAAGATTACAAAATAGAGATAACTATAGAAATATATTTAAAATCAGCACAAGAAATATATAAAAATCTATAGATAATAAACAGAAGATAAATGTTAGCAAGATCTATAAACTAGATATATGTAACCCTGCAAGAAATAATTTTAAAAACCCTGTAGGTATATAGATTAAACTAATCCCTTGCGGTTGCCCGTAGAGGGAGAAACAAAAACTAGATAAAATAAAATAAAAAAGAAACCGGGTTTGGCAGTGAACCGACCAAACCCAAAAAATGCTTGCAACAAAATTTAGATCATGAAAACCTGAAAACACTCAAACAAGGATTGTTAGTGGCTCTGATACCATGTTATAAATATTAGGGAAAAAATAGGGATAAGGAAACAAGAAAGAATCCAAGAGAGATTTGCAAGAAGAGTTTTACCATAAACCAATTTAAAGAATGGTGATTCAAGAACTTTCACCAAAAGCACCAAGAAGCACAATATCAACACCAAGACAATGTTTTTGAAAGGGGAAAACTAAGAAAAATCCCTTGTGCATAAATATGAATGAGGCGAGAGAGAGAGAGAGAGAGAGAGAGAGAGAGAGAGAGAGAGAGAGAGAGAGAGAGAGAGAGAGAGCGCANGGCGAGAGAGAGAGAGAGAGAGAGAGAGAGAGAGAGAGAGAGAGAGAGAGAGAGAGAAAGAGAGAGAGCTCATTACAATATTGCAAGAATGAGAATGAGAATGAGAGAAGAGAAAAGAAATCCAACTTGTGATAACCAACTTAGAAACCCTATGAGAACCCTAGAACCCTGAGAAGTGTGTGAGAACCATCTCTTAAGTAGAGATGAGTGGAGGAGTTTTCATGTAACTCCCATACTCTATGTGTGCCACATTCACATTTGTTGTGGGCCATGTGTACGAATCCTCTTAAGGAGGAATATCTAATTTCCTTATTAAAGGAATTACAAAAATGAGACATGACCTTGGTTTATAAAATACCAAGGAAAGATTATAATTTTAACAAGTTTGCAGCTATGTGTCCATATCTACCACATGTTATACAGTTTTCCCATGTGTTGTAATCCCAAACATATGAGTTACTGACTCTTCTTGGTTGATAAGCATTATCTTGTTCTTTTGACTTCCATGCTTGCTTTTTCTTTTTTCTGCATTCAAGAGATGTGTGCCCATGCATTTTGCAAGTGGAACAATTTTTTTCCATGTAGGATTCCTTGTTTGGTTGTTTCACCTTAGATATCCATTCATGTGCTTTGTTTCCATGCTTGTTACAATTATAGCATTTACCTATGAATTTAGATGTAAATTTAGGAATACCTTTAGCTTTGCTCCTGCAAATATTTGAAGTGTGGCCTAGTTTTCCACAATGATTGCATGACTGCTTCCTTGGTCTTAGATTTGTGTAGACATCTTTGTGATCATCTTGGTTAGATTATTCTCCATGCTCAGTATACCCTAGAGTGGTATTGTTGTTGATTCTTCTTTGTCCATCTAGAAAATCATCCATTCTTTTTTTACTTTCTTCATGTTTCTTCATTATATCATTGTGTTGTTGCTGAATCCTTGCTTCATGCTTCAGTCATTCATTTTCTTCTCTTAGCTCACCAATAGCTTCCAATTTCTCATTGAGTTCTATGTTTACTTGGTTTGCCTCATGACTCGTAGCAACTATTTGATTGGTGATCTCATGATTATGTTTAGTAAGTCTCTGTATTTCAGTCTCTCTTTCTTGTACCTTTTCATTGTTCTTCCTCCTATCATCAATAGATAACGTTCTTTCTTGTTCAGCTTGTCTAGAATTTTTTATAACATCAATCATCCTTACCATCTATCTCTTGACCGATTTGCAGTACCTTTACTTGCTCTGTCAGATGTTGATTGGTTTCATTCATACTTTTAATGCTTCCTTAACATGAGTCTGATGTATTTCTAGATGTAGATCCTGATGAATCAAATAAATCACGTATCTCTTCTTCATGATAGTATGTTTCATTGCAGCGAGACACCATAGCTTTTCTTTCATTTAGTAGCTCTCTCTTCTTGATTATTTCTTCTTTGTATTTCTCATAGAAGATCTGTATCTACAACTTCTAATTCTCAATATTCTTGTCTAGCTTATACGTTTCCATTGTATGATCTTTTCTCTCAAGCGATTTAAACTTTTCCAAATAAGAGATCTAGCTTTGATACCAATTGTTGAAATAATGGAATGGTGTGTACTGAGAGGGGAGGGGTGAATCAGTGCCCTTAAAAAAAATTTATCAGTTAACCATTAGTACTTTGTTCTTGCTTTACCGATCATTGATTATTTTCTATCTTGTGCATGTAATATCAAAATATAAACTTAATTTCATGTAAACATTCATAGAAACATTCATGAAATGTAAGTACACATGACACAAGAATTGGTAATGCAAAAAACCACTATTAGAAGATAAATACTATGGTGGGGTTGAAACCCACAAAGCTTCACTATCTATAGAATGGAAGGTGCCGATTAAGGCTACAAGTGTGATCACTTCAGATGATCTTACCCTGTTAGGAGTAACATTTTAGACTGTTAGATCTACTCAATTAGATATTTAGAAACACTTTTAAGTGTGCACTCGGTTAAGATATTTACATAAGGATTGTTAAATCCACCTTATTAAAGGATTTCTTCTATTTGCTACACTTCTTAGAATGCAGTCAAAAATACTTGTTGACCTCATAGTGTGCAATCCTGAATTGCTGAATATATATCCTTTAAGTACACAATGTATATGTATCACCTATAGTGATTGATTAATACCTCTATTATTCTCGGTAGCATTGAATCTTTTTCTTCATAATTGATTTCATCTTTTATTGTCCTTCTGCATAAAACTCTTTATCTGATCCGTAGATGTCTACTGTGGCTACAATCATCATTGTCTAATTGATCTCTACATCTATTTACACAATGAATTAACCTATCCAAGTTTCACACTTTTCAATGAAAAATCTATAATCAAAGGTTTAAAACTTGACCTTGATCTCCTTGTTTGCATGTTTACAATCAGTTAGACTAATTAAAACAATTTCATATGCTTTACTTGTCCCTCAAGAAATTGTTTTCAAGATAAGCATTAAAGATAATTATAAAACTTAAGTGTTTTATCTGACATGTAACTCAGATCCACATTTCTCAGAATTAAAGTTGTCTATCAGTAGAATGGTTCTCAAGTTTCTCTTTAGTCTTTCCTCGGTGATGTCTCTATAGACATTCTGCTTCTCGGGTTGCTCTATAGACTATCTATCATTTTACACTGAAAATTGTCTGTCGGTGATAGTGCACTTAGCATTTTCAGTGACCTTTGTGAACTATTGTGCCGGGTTACACTATAAACTTGTCTTTCAATGATCATGTTACTGATGATTCAAAAACTGTTTCGTTTGTATACTAATGAAAAAATATATTATCCTTTAGGATTATTAGGTATCAGAGCCTAACCTAATTTTCAAGGTTTGGTTTTCTGATTTTTTCGTCTTGTAGGGTGGTTTCCAATCAAAGTCAGGGTTACTTTTTGGAATTTGGTCACCATATATTTCTCCTCCAGACATTTTTTTTTAACTTCCACATTTCATCAGAAAGTTGGCTCCATTCTCCTTCTTCTTGTATGGGTTTCATTTCCAGAATCTGCTCCAGGTATATTTTATTCAGTTTTTTTTTTTCTTTTTTGCAATCTACTAGATATCTTGGATGTTTTAGGTCTTGGGATCATTTTCCTTACATGAGCTTTGTAGACATCTATTTCTATAGAAGTTCTTTCTTTGCAAACACACTGAGATAAAGTGTTATTATGCATGCTTGGGATCCTACACATTTTGTGCCTGATTGTACTTGCACTATATTATAAAGCTCCATGGAGGGTTTTGTGTACCTTTGTCAATTGAGTGTTCCTTCCATGACATTATCCTCATGTGTGTCATGAGAGTGATCATCCTTGACATCATCCTTTATTTGTGCTTGTATGTTCTTCATCATGTAGTTATTCTTGGTAGTCTAACTTAGCATATTTGTCATGCCTCTCCCTGGTCAATGTTATGGGGGTATTTCCTGTTGGTTTTTATGATTCCTTGGTTTTATGGAGTGATTCTATGTATTTTCTCCTGTATACTAGGTGGATGTAGTGGTTGTGTATCTATGCATTTTAGTGAGATGGATCTTTACCATATGGACACTCTTCTTTCATTCCTATTTTGGAGGCTTTAGATTTTGGTGTTTTTTGCCATCTGTATCTTTGAGTTTTGATGTTTTCCTTGTTTTCCATCATGATTTGAGTAGTGTCATTTCAAGGAACTCATACAGATTGTCATCTTCTCTATCTAATCATATTCTATTTCAGTTGAGGTCCCAGCAGTTATTCTTTGACATTGTTTGTAGCTTCATGCTCCAGTGGTGTTCTACATGTTCTTCTTTTAGTCAGCTCTTTAGAATTTGGTGTTTTTTCCATCTATATCTTTGAGTTCTTTTGTTTTCCTTTTTTTCAATCCTTATTCAATTAGTGACATTTTAGGGCACTCATGCAGTTTATATTCTTTTCTACCTGATCTTTGTTCCTATTTTTGGGGACATTCTCTAGTTTGGAGGCTTCTTCAGTCCTTCATTGGGCTTCATCTCTTTTTGGAGTAGGTTTTTTCCCATGCGGTTTTCTCTATTTCTCCGCTTTATAGAGTTTTTTTACTTGGTTTCTTGATCATGCCTTGTTGCCAGAACCCATTTTCCTGCTTTTAGTAGCTGTTTCTAGGTTTTTAGCTTCTCCCTAAGTTTATCTTAAGGGGTTGTATTAGAGTAAAATGGTATTTCCACTTATTAATTAAATCGTTATTAATTTAATTATTAATTCACATTTTCAATTATTAATTAAATCATTATTGATTTAATTATCAAGTCACTTTTTATCTCTAGTTTACTTAAGCTAAACTTTAGGCATATAATAATTAATTCTATTATTAATTATTATCATGCAACCTAAGTCTCTCCACCTTCTGGTGTTTGATATCCTTTATAAGGATTGTGTTACAATGACTATGGAAATTTGGGAATGAGTGGGGAGGGGTGAATCAATACCACAAAAACTTTTATAACTGAAACTATCTATAACCATTTATTGTTGCTTGTTGTGTACCAAATTCAATAACTTGAAATGAAACTAATATAAAACATAACATCACAACATTCAAGTAAATGAACTCATAAATCCATAATTTTGTTTATGCAGAAATACTTGGTTAGAGGGAAAAAATGCAGTGGGGATGATACCCACAACCTTCACTAACTGCAATATAAAGGGTGCTCAATTAGAGCTTACAAACATTAGTCATTTTGATAGCTTACCCAATTAAGAGTCTACAAAGACTTGTTAAGTCTACCTGGTTAGATTATTTGACAATCTCTACACTTAGAGATGTACCTCATTAAAGTTTTTGCAAATATCAGATCAGTTAAGATCTACCCAGTATTGGGATTTCTAGCTCTTAATACAATAGTATTAACAACTTATCAATGTCTACTATATTGCATCAATAACAAATGTTGATCAGACTCTATGTTCTTTGAAATATTGTGTTGCCTTAATTACAAACTGTAACATTGCTCATAATTGATGTGTTGTAGCTACATATCAGCTCAGTGCTCTTCTGTGATCTTTCACTAATACATTTGGTACCAAATTGCAACAGCAGTGCCGTTGCAGTTTTTCCATCACAACCTTGTCGTTGTCGCAATTGTGAGGATAGACTGTCGCAATTGCGACGACAACAAGGTTGTGACGAAAAAACTGCAACAACACTGCTGTTGCAATTTGGTACCAAATGTATTAGTGTTTGTTCTTCAATATCAGCCTTCTCTGTATTATCAGTCTGTCTCTTTTTATACTCTATCATCTTTTTTTGTTCTCTAAATCATCCTTTAAGTATAATTTTTATTGCCTCTTAATCTTATGCGTTAGGTCACTAATAATTTATTTTAACCATTAGATCTGATTTTCTGCTCAGTGAGTGTGTCACTTTTACCTCGGTACTTGGTGTTTTTTGGAAATATCAATCTTTGATTAACCACTTAATCTTCTTCTTAGATCTTCTCTTTGAATTATCTCAACCATTGATCATGTAACAAACTAAGCTTCGTGCATTGTAGAATCACAATTAATGTTGTATCAATTCATTAAATGTGTCCTTATCGCTTTAAAATCAATCAAGCAACTCGGTAGAGTAACTTCTCTTCACTCAGTTAACTTTCTCTTTTGTACTTGGTAACTGTCAAATTGATGTACTTTATATGCGCTCGATGTTCAGTAAACTATACATGCTCGGTGTAGTATATGTGCTTTACCAACTTCACTTCCTTGCTCGGTGTACATTACCGACTTCTCATATATTTTATTTTCTCCTTTTCACCGATTGAATCTTCTGACTCATATGACTTTTCCTTAACTAATGACAACAAAATATTCATAGATATAACAATCTCCCCCTTTGACATTAGTTTAGCATTTTGACAAAACCCTCAAAGTCATCAGAACTTGGTAACTACCCCTTGGATGTTACTCTCTATACAAAATATGTACAACTCTTCTCCTCCATTTTGTTTTTGTTTTCACTTATATACTTTTTTTTGTATTTTGTAGTGACTCTATTTGATTTTTTTTATTTTCAGAAGTCTATCAATATTTCCCCCTTTTTTGAGAAAATTCTCAACAATAAAACTTATATATCATAAATGTGTTTATACCTTCGTTGTAATCCAGCTAGTATAGTCTACCAAGTGTCTCGAAGATTCTATAGTATCACAATATGTTCATTTATATTTGTTGATAAATCAACTATATTATCCAAGGTTCTAAGCTCTATAAAATTTTCTAGCTCTTTTCCTTTCTTCATATGTATCTACATTGATTGCATATGGGGAGTAATTAGTGCTTGCAACTCAAGTAACTCTAATCTTAGCTTGTCTTCCTCCTATCTCAATGAGAGCTGAACTCCCATGAGTTCCTATATCTTTTAGTAATATGTCTAAAATTCTCTAGGCTTGGTAGTTAGCTTTGCAAGATACTCAGTCAACTCTTTCTCAGTATCTGCCTCCTTCTTCTTAATGACCTTGGTATATTTAGAAAGAATATAGACTTTTTGAAACAATAAAATGATGGACTGTAATTGTTCTTCAACTTGGAAAATAACTCAGAAAGAGTTACCTTCACTATAGAAATTTTTTGCAGTAGGTCTTCCATCAATTTCTTCTCCATTGATGCCTTGTGAATCTTCAACATATATTTTTTCATGTCCTTGTTTGGTCCTTTGATTTATTGGACTAGATTTCCAGCTTGGTCTAATAGTGGCTCAGACTCATCAATGGTAACGTCAAGAAAAATCTCCCAAAAACCTTCTTTGACATCTTCTTGTATATATACCTTTTTCTTCTTCTTCTCTAATAGCTTTTCCTATTCATCTTTTCTTCCAACTAACTTGGCATAGATAGCCAAATCCTTAGGCTCGATTTTTTTGGGGTCTCCTACTAGTATTATGATATTTTTGTTCCAATCAATGATTTTCTTCCATTTCTTACTCTTCTTCTTCTCAATCAATTTTCTCTCTCTAGTAGAGTGTTTAGAACGTGATTCCATTGTTGCATCTAGTGACTTAGTATGGTGACCAGATATGCTCTCCTCTACTTTAACTTCCTCTTGTTATTTTGTTTCTTCTTTCTCTACATACTTTCCTTTTTTATTTGATTCGTGCAACATTTATTTTCTGTATCTTGTGTCTTTGGATCATTCTGAACATTCTATGTGGTATTCATTGGTGTGTTCATTTTTTTTTCCCTTTAGTGTCTCTTGGAGCTTCCAACTTGGTATCCTTCTCATGTTCAGTCTTGATAGCCTCAAGTTTATCAACATTTACATTTACAGTGTCAACTAGTGGCTCAGTTTCCATAACTTGTGCAACTTTAGTACTACCAATCTACATAGTAGAATAGCTTTGTGTTTTTACCAATACAGGATTATTACTTTGTAATGGTACAACATCTACATCCATATACTTGGTGTCTAGTACTTGACAGTCCATTACATCTTCATCCTTTGACAACTCCTTTGCAGGATCAATATCCTCTGATGCATCTTCAATGATTACTTTTGCATTATCAATAGTAAGATCAATTGGATCTATCTGGCTTGTGTTGTTTTTTATCTGACCAGTGATGGTTTCACTTTGATTCTTTGTTGCATCAGGTTGCTCAGTAGTAGATATGTCAAATATCTCTCTCCATTTTTCATTAGTTTCTCTATCCATAGATAGTATATCTATAGTCATGATTCTTAGGGCTCTACCCTTGACTATAAATTTCTTGAATATTTTTGTAGTGCTTCACTAATATCAGATGGTGAGGTTAGGAACAGTATGTACAAGTGACCTCTCTCTCCTTTCTCTTTTAGCATTAAGTTCATACCTCCATCTTGCATCAATCTTATTATACAAATATTTGGGTATCTTATTTGCTAGCTCTATTGGGGTCAATATGTATCTCATTAGTATTACCACAATAGCTTCTTCAATATTTTTCTTATCTTCATCATTCCTTTTCTTATACTTTTCTTGCCTAAAATCTCCAAGTCTTCCTGTATTCTTTAGTTCTTCCAGAAAATCATCTAGACTTCATGGAACTCTTGAAATACCTGCTACAGATGTTGACTTATCTGTTGGAAAGTGATCAAATTGGCTAATGTGATTCACTTTTTGGTTTTCCTTTATGGAAACACATCTAGGTCTAAGATCGATTATTTTGAAGATAAGTTTTGGTATGTCCAAAATTGACTAAGTACAAAAATAGAGGTACAATATTGTTTTGGATATCAAAGATAAAGATCGATGAATTAAGGCATGTGAGCTTACTGGAAGATAGTATGGAGTATTTCTGACATACACCTAAGATTGATTTGGATTTGGTTAAGTTTATGATAAGTTATAAGGATTTTAAGACTGAAAGACAGCAGAGAACAATGACACAGAGTAGTTGGACAGCAGCGAAGAATAAGGGAGTATGACTTGGACTCCAGGAAATCAAAGTTGTATTTTTTTTATTGATATTCTATACTTTGACTATGCAAGATCATTGACTATGCATTTGATATTTACTATATTAAATGTATTTTGTATTGAAGGCCGACTTAGTACTGTTTGTAATATTCATTCTGAGAGCTGACTTTGTACAGTTAAAAGATATATATGTAAGATCTTTTTGGTAAAGATTAGGGGTTGTAAGTAAGTGAAGTATATGCAGAGTATACATGGGAATGGAAAAGCAGAAAATGACAGAGCTATAAAGGAACTATCAAAGCATTTGTGATGCTTCCTTTTGTTCATGACTGAGAACCTTTTGTAACAGAATTACATTGTAAGAGTTGTAAGCTCATTGGCCCCTAACAGGGTGTTGTGAACCTTTAAAAAGGTTTTTATTCCTCTAATAGGGAAATGTACTATGTAATATTCAGCTCCTAACAGGGCTAGGTCTCCTTACAAGGACATTATACTTTAGTACATGCTTGTGGGTATCATCCCCACTAGGGTTTTCCCTTTGCCAGGGTTTCCTTGTAAACAAATCATGGTGTTATGAGTTCTATGTTATTTGTTTATGTTATTTCCTTTACTGCAATTGTATGGTTAATGTTCAAGTGGTTGAAGAATTTAATTAACTGTTATAATACTGATTCACCCCTCCCCCCTCTTAGTATTATCCAATCCTAACAATTGTTATTAGAGCTTTTGGACCTTGGAGAGAAATCCTAATAGCTTGAGGGAGATCAGAATGGATTTGAACAGTTTACAGGAGAACTTTGAAGCTCCACTTGAAGACCTTGATAATGCTAAGGAAGAAAATGGTGAATTGAAGTTCAACATCCGAAGAGCTGAGAAATTAATAAAGAAATAGAAAGAACAACTTGAACTTTCTAGAAGTCGGAGAGGAGATCTTGTGGTTCAGATAAAAGAAGACTCGAATGAGGACAATTCAGATCAGGTGAAACAATTGAAAGAAGAGATTGAGACTCTGAAGCTTGAGAACAAGAATATGGCTAAAGAAATACAAATACAGGAGGATGCTAAGAAGAAAGCTAAAGAAACCTTGAACAATGCATTGAATCAAATAAAAGATGAAGCTGACAGCTATAAGAACAAATACTTAGAATTGGAGAAATACAATGAGATTGTGAAAGGTGATCTTACTAAAGCAAAGAAACATATTGAGAAACTTCACACCAACAGTGATTTGATTGATGAACAACTAGACAAGCAAAAACCTAAAGGTTTTAAGACTGGTATTTGCTTCAATGAAGTTGAATGTTCAAAGAACTAGGAAGAGAAATCAGATGAGAAGATTGATGCTGAGAAATCACCTAGTGAAGAATTTAAAGAGAATATCATACCTTTCAGAGGTAGATTCTTTGGTTGCAATAGATTTGGACACATGAAGAGAGAGACTACATAGGTAATGCCCCTTTTAGAACTTTTTTTGGTTATTGTTTTAACTGTAATGGATATGGGTACAAGAAGACTGAATGTAGAAGACCTAATCAATCTGGATATAGAAAAGACAATGGAAGAGAACCTACATGCTACAAATGTAATAACATTGGGCACATTGCAAAGTTCTGTAAGTTACAAGTTAACCAAGAAAGAAGACCACCTATATGTTACAAATGCAATAATCCAGGACATATAGAAAAGTTTTTCAGGTATAATGGACTAGATAACAGAAGAACACCACCTCCTATGAATTCACAGAAGAATGGAAATGATACTGGCAAGAGTATTGCTAATGTGAAGAATGATTTTGAAAATTGTTTTAAGAAAGTAGAAGACAAAAATAGTGGAAAGATATGGAAGATTAAAGAAACTAGTGAGACATCAGTTCAGGGAGAGTCAGTAGATGCTACTAGATCTTCGCCTGAAGGTAGCAAGACATAATCAACCTAATCAGTCGATCATGACCTTAGGGGAGCATTAAATGAAATACATCAGAATTTATCCTGCCTCGCAAATCATGTACTAAGCTCATGTGAGCTTAGGAATATGTTGAGCCAACATTATGGATCATATATCTAAGATCACATCATTAGTCGCCTTGTATATTTTAATCGTGAGGATTAACAGCCGACCTCATAGTTTGGAGTGAAAAAGAAAAGTTATAACCTAACTTGTATAAAGCACCATGTTATGATCTATTTTTCTATCATTTGACAAGGAGCAAGCCGAGGAGATCAGAGAGTAGAAGTATTTAGACATTTCTACACCTGCCGTGTGTGATTGATTGAAGCATAAACTTGATTTCTGCATGTGAAAGGTATTCTACATTATCTAAGCTATGGATGCACCTGTGATTTTCAATGTTGTTGATCATCCTAGATACAAATTCAAGAAGCATCCTTATAAGTCATGTGAAGAGGATCTAGAAGGAGCATTTTCACAGACCCACATGGTGTATTGCACATAGAAGACATCAGGGCTTACATACATTGTAAGTATGACACATTGGGAGATGATGATATACTCACTAAAATGGAAGATATGACTGAGAATAGAATCATGAAGGAAGAATGGAAACATGTCAGACAATTAAGTATAATGAAGATTATGGATTTGTGCAACTTCGATGAGAATGAATGGTTTAAAATACTTATGAGCAGGGTTCATGACCAATTCATATGGATTGGTAGCCAACCTGTGAAGATATGTAGTGACCTAATTCATGAGATTACTAGTTTAGAAAACACTGGAGTTGTACCCATTGTGGAGAAATATGTCAAGAAGGAAGTCAAAAACCTAACACACTCAAAGTGGGACAGAAGGGAAATGACAGTAAATGATATTTTCCAACAAGATGTAAGGTTGATTGCAATGGTACTTGGTTACAAATTTTTCTACAACAGCAGATCTAATTCAGTATTAGCTGGAGTTATTATGATGGCATGGACAATGATAAGAGAAAACACATAGTACAACCTATGTGAAGTATTGGCACAATAATTCCTTGAGAATGTAAAGCTTGTGAAGAAGGACAGAATGAAAACTTTTAGTTTTGGATCATTATTGGTACGCATGTTCATTCATATTGAACATAATTTTCCTAGTCTACACCCTAGTGGATGGAAAACTGGAGTTCCTACTGGTATACTAATTTCACAGAGTTACAAAAGACAGAATACTACTTGGGTAGATAGAGAACTGTTTGCAATGATCAAAATTCTACAAAGACAAATGAAGAGTAGATACATACTACATGAGGACATTGTTGAGAAGTACAAGGACACAATTTTTTTTATAGTTGAAATAGATTGTGTATGTTTTGAGGCAGTGAACCCTAAAAATAAATGGTGTTACCCTATGGGCTATGAAGTGAGTTCTGAAGTACTCACCATGCAAGTAGAACATATTCTTGCATCAAAAGTTGATACATCAGAAGAGAGATAGGGAACATATGAGGAGAAGTTAGAGAAGGTAAGAGAAGAACAATATAGAGGACAAAGGAAGAGAAAGATTGCTAATCTTATTCATGACTGTGGAGTAAAGGTTGGTCTTTCTAAGGAAGAACTAAAGATATTAAGAAGAACATGGTAGATAGATCCCTTGGAGTAGCTAGTGGAAGCACTAATGCCCCTTCCACCCCTAAAGTAATTATGGTTGATAACACACCTCCACCATAGTAGCAGGAAGAAAAAGCAAAGGAAGTTACTCTTAGAGTAACTAGATCTAGTATGCAGACAAAAGAGAAGAACGCGGATGAAGAAGAGAAGAAAACTGAGAAGAATAAAGCATGGAACCTGACATTAAAATGCTGGAGAAAAGAGCAATTGAACAAGGAAAATTGGTTTCAATTGATAAATATTATGATAGATATGAAGAAGAAGATAAACTAAAAATTGAAGACATTTTGATAGAACACATTCTTAGTTTCAAGAAGACACTTTTGGAAGTTGAAGGAAGCATACCCTCAAATTTGTATACAAAATTGGAAAGAAGAAAATGTTTGGCACAAGTTGAAGATTATTAGATTAGAAACAAAGAGATTGATGACATGTTGCCTATGTTATCCATACAAGAGAGAGATTTTATAGTCAAAGAATTGAAACCCCTGTTGAGGAAAATGACCAGATTACTAAAGATAATGGTGAGGAAATATGATGAAGTGATTGAGGAAACTTGGAAGGCACTTGAGAAGATACTGTTGAGAACTACTTTTGTCAATCCCCCACCTCCTAAGACATATTTACCTACACAATTGGGAATGGATGATAGAACAAAGGACACATAGACTAATGATGAAGAGAGTAAAGAAGACACTACTGTAGGTTTCTATGTTTCTGGTGTGGCAGTAACACTAGACCCCTCACAAGATGAGAAGGACCCTTTTATAGTAACCATGGATACCTTTATTGTTGATGAACCTAAGAAGGAAGAGGAGAATAAGGAAGATAAGAAGAAAGAGGATGAAGGACAGAAGAATGAGAAAAAAGAAGATGAAAAGGAAGAGGTAACTTCACCATCTAGCTTATTTTTGGAAATAGTAATGTAAATGCTAATAACATGGATGAAGATGAACTGGTGAAACTAGAATTCACCACACTGAGAAAAGCAAAGGAGAAATCAGTACAGAAAGGAGACAAGAGGAAAAAAGTGATTTCAAGAGCTATTGATACTATGAATAAATTGCTTCCAGTACCCTTAGTATTTCAGAACAAAGATGATATTGAGAACTTGAAAGTCACACTTGATGAGTTTGATGGCCACTTTGAAAATTTGTTGAAGACTACAGAGGAGAAAGAAGAGAAAACATGTGAAGAGAAGAAGCTGATAAAAGTATGCAAGTCCATCTCATGGGACTCAGGAGTTGTGAAAACTTGTTTGATAAATGCAAAGAACTACATTACACATGGGAGAAAATTATTTGGTTACAACATGAATCCTATCAGACACATTCAGAATGTGGAAGATATTATTGCCAAGGAAAGGGCAACTTTGAACAGGTTAAAGGATGGTTGTGAAACATCTTCACAGTCCACTATAGAGTTAGACACTAAAGTGACAAAGATATTGGCTAAGATCAGTATATTGGAGAATGAGAAGGAGAGAGTACTAAATAGATTCAATTTGCTGAGGAACTTCATTACTCTGAAGCTATCAATACTTGAGGCACATCTAACAGATTTAGAAAAGACTATAGATTCATTAGCTAAAGGCCTACCCATAGACTTGAAGAATGTTGAAACTACATCTTTTGCATTGAATGGATTGATTCATATAAGTCAGATTTTGTTTAAGACATGGAGCTCTGAAGTGAAGATTTTGGAAGATTCCTTCCAAGACATTCTAAAACTGGTGATCAAGAAGTGATACTTATTTGTATGCACCTTTGTCATTGTTGTCAAAGAGAGAGAAGAGAAGAGAGAAAAATATATATATATAAAGAAAAGAAAATGAAAAAGATGAGGAGAAGAAGTGGAGACAATTTGTTTTGTTAGAACACTTAGTACCTTTTTGTTAAGTGTTGCCATCAATGCCAAAGGGAGAGATTGTTGGAAAGTGATCAACTTGGGTAATGTGATTCACTTTTTGGTTTTCATTTATGGAAAAACATCTAGGTTTAAGATCGATTGTTTTGAAGATAAGTTTTGGTATGTCCAAAATTGACTAAGTATAGAAATAGAGGTACAGTATTGTTTTGGATATCGAAGACAGAGATCGATGAATTAAGGCATGCAAGCTTAGTGGAAGATGGTATGGAGTATTTATGACATAAACCTAATATTGATTTGGATTTGGTTAAGTTTATGATAATTTATAAGGATTTGAATACTGAAAAACAACATAGAATAGCGACACAGAGCAAATGGACAGCAGTGAAGAATAAGGGAGTATGACTTGGACTCCAGGAAAACGAAGTTGTATTTTTGTTATTGATAGTCTATACTTTGAATATGGAAGAGCACTGACTATGCATTTGATATTTACTATATTAAATGTATTTTGTATTGAAATCTGACATAGTATTGTTTGTAATATTCATTCTGAGAGATGACTTTGTAAAGTTAAAAGATATATATGTAAGATCTTTTTGGTAAAGATTAGGGATTGTAAGTAAGTGAAGTATATGTAGAGTAGACATGTGAATGGTAGAGAAGAGAATGGCAGAGCTATAAAGGAACTATCAAAGCATTTGTGATGCTTTTTTTTGTTCATGACTGGGAACCTTTTGTAAGAAAATTACATTGTAAGAGTTGTAAGCTCATTGGCCCCTAATAGGGTGTTGTGAACCTTTAATAGGGTTGTTATTCCTCTAACAAGGAAATGTGCTATGTAATATTCAGCTCCTAATAGGGCTAGGTCTCCTTATAGGGACATTATACTTTAGTACATTCTTGTGGGTATCATCCCCACCAGGGTTTTCCCTTGGCCAGGGTTTCCTCGTAAATAAATCATGGTGTTATGAGTTCTGTGTTATTTTTTTTATGTTCTTTCCTTTACTACAATTGTATGGTTAATGTTCAATTCGTTGAAAAGTTTAATTAACTGTTATAATACTTATTCACCCCCCCTTTCAGTATTATACAATCCTAACATTATCTTCCTTATTTGATTCAGTTTCACTCACATTCTCAAGTATTAACTTCCTCTGTGAATGTATACCTAGTTTTCCTCCTTGGGCTCTCATGTATGTTTTACCTTTCAATTGAGCTATCACAAAAACTTCCTTTTCCTTTTGTTGCATTGAAGATCTAGTGTTTCTTCTAGTTCCTTTCATTCTCGGTGAAGTTACAAGTGGAAATGTTTTGTCAGCAACAACAATACCTTGCTCATCATTTGTGTCTTTAGCACTTGTCTCATCCACTCTTAATGTCTTGGATAGAGTATCAGTTATTTTTCTTGTTTTCTTGATTTCTTTAGGTATCACAATATTCTGCTTCTTCCTTAATTTCACTTCTTCATAAGTGTCGTACCTCTTAGCTTTGGGATCAATAAGTTTAGCAAGTAGTGCTTCAATCTATTGTGATCCAATATCAATATCTAGTTCATAACCTATTGGTTGTATCCATTCGGTTCTAGGATCAATAGCCTTGATAATACAAGTGTCAGTGTCAACCTCAAAACATATATTATCTTGATACTTTACAACCAGTTGAGGTGGTATCCTATACCTCTTGTGCATTGTTTCTTGGAAATTCAGAAAGTATTCAAACATGATTATATCAAAATTATCTCCTAAACTTTGTATATAGTTCTAAAGGATAAAAATGGGGGTGTTGATTTTTATATGTGAATGGATGATTTTTATGTGTAGGAAAGATAAGATGTTCCTTCTAACCTTAAATACACAAAAGAAGAATCCAAATTGATTAATACCAAAGGAAGGATCAATGCATAAATGAATCAATTGATTGGAAATGAGAATAAAGAGGAAGACCTTAAATTCCATTTTATAAAAGAGACTGTGTGATAGATTTAGGAAGATTAAAAACTTTAATTGAAATGAACTAAAGACAAGTACTAACGTCAAAATGCTATAGATCTGAAGAATGTTGTTTTTGGGTGTCTACACTGAGTTTCTGGAAAACATGCAACCGGATCTAGAGCAGAAATGCAGAGATGAAGAAAACCCAAAATCTTTTTTCGATATGGCTCAGTTCTGATTTTGACCAAAAAATGAAAGTCACCTTTGACCCAAAATTTATGATTCTGACCTAGAATCTTCAATTCTCACCCAGAACAAAATCTCGATTCTGACCCAGAAATGAATGTTACCTTTGAACCATAATTTCTGATTCTGACCCATAATCTCTAATTCTAACCTAGAACAAAATGTCAATTCTGACCCAAAATCTCTAAGAGAAAATATGTTTCCAGATCCCGATAGTTTTCCAAAAAGGGTATCCAAATCTGCACTCCAATTCATTGTTTTGAACCTATCCCTACAATAAAAATGGTTTTTTGTTGGGGGAGGGGTTTTCCTTGGTCAAACCCAATTTTGGAATTAACCTCAAAGTATAATTTAAATTGCATAACTAAACAAAGTAAATGAACAAATTCACCTTGCTTGTATATAAACCCTTGTGGCAGATTCAAATTTGTGGAACCACAAGTATGTATGCACCAAATGGATGTAGAATGTATAATTTTGGATGTAGGATGTCCCAAATCAATTGCTTGTAGATCTTCAACACCAATCTTGAATGGTTCTTGGAATAGGAAGAGGCTTGGAGGAATGTGGATGGAGAAATCTTCAACAAGAGGGCTCTATAGAGCTTGAATCCTTTAATGGATACCAATGGATCTCTTTGTTGAATTTAATGCTTCAATTTCTTTGAATGCTTGAATGCTTGAGAGTTGCTTGCTTCAATAGATCATGCATAGAGTTTGTATGGATGAAAATTATTTTTTGTGTCTTAGATAAAATGAGAGAAGGCTTCCTTATATATGAATCTAGGGCACAATATTCTAGAGAGGCCTACGTAGGAGAAATAAACTCCAATTAGACCTATATCCCTAGAAGTGGAACTATATTAAATATAATTTCAAATTTCATTTCTCTAAAGGCCGTAATAGCCACCTAGAAGTGGGAATTAAACCTTTCCAAAGCTCGACATCTAGAAACCCCAAAATCATGAAATCTGGACCTTGGGTCAGAATTGAGGTTGATTCTGACCTAGGTCAGGGTCAAGGTCAACCTTGACCTAGGTTAAGGTTGAGGTCAAACTTGACCTAGAAGGGTCAATTTTGAACCTGAGGTAAAAAGTCTTAGTTTGCAGTTTAGGGTGCCATAAATAGGCCAAAGAAAAGTGGGAAATGGGCTAGAATAGGGGAGAAATCCATATCCAATTCAAAGACCCATTCAAGGCACTTGACATGACCCAAAACCACTTACTTAGAAGGATAAACCAGTCTACAATGAAAGTGATTCCATTTTCTAAGTATACATTTATCCCCCACTTTAGAAAGAGTGTGGACTCGATGCAAACTCTTGGTACAGGAGATCATGAAGAAAAGATAATCTTATTGAAATCAAAAGGGACAAAGGAATCCTCAAGTCCCCAGGGACTTAAGTCTTTATCAACCCTAAGATCATGATAAGAGAGATATCACTAGTTAAAGAGAAAGAGAGAGAGGGTGTTATTACCTCGCCCAATGAGAAATTATGTCTCATTCTGAACCAGACAAGGAAACAGTGCAACTAGAAAGATGGACTTGAACCACCTAGTGAATGTGGCTACTCACTAGTCAACCCATCAGGGAGATCCAGTCTTAGGGACACCTTTCAACCTTAAGGGATCAAAACATTGTAAATTGAAACTGGAGGGATCATGAGATCTATATAAATTTGAACTAGGGGGATCAAGAGATCCTATAAGGTAAAAATTCATGCTTTAAGGATTAGTCTTTAATCCATAAAGGGAAAAAGTTTTAAGTTTGAAAATATTTTGAAAGTGCATGTATGCAAAAAGTGAGTAGAGCATATGCCCCCATGTTAAAGTCATTTCTAACACTTTAACATGAGTAATGGATTTAACGGAAACATAAACAACTCTACTGATTACGTTTCCGCTACGAGATGCCCCCAAACAAAGACAAATCAAGGGAAATACCACATAAACATACAAAGAACATAGAAGGGATCTACCTAATGTGGGGTCAGTATTATCATAAGATAATATGTATATATAGATATGATATTATTGCAAATGAATTGACATCATTCCCCAAAGAAACTATAAGTACAATTACAATGGAGGAAAGAAAACTCAAGAGTTACAAAGAAGAGTCTTTTTGGACCACAACATGGAAACCAAAAAGAATCAGTGATACCATGTCGCAAATCCAAGTAGACTACACAAGGAAAACATTTACGAATAATAGCACAACTACAACATAACATGAAAACAACATATAGAAGAGTAAAGATACATATCGAGGAATTTTACAACAGGCTTGACTCCTTTATCACCTTGCACCAACAAAGTAACAAGGTTCGTAGCAAAGAATCTAACAAACATTTAGCAAACACATTATGGGAGAATCACAATACAGCAGGCAAACACGAAAAGGGATACCATGAAGGACAAGCCAATCAAGCACATTTCCTACTCTCCCTATCTGGGTTTATATCATTTAGAGAAGGTGGGAAACTTGCGAGAGGGACTATATCCAACACAGTAGGAATAATAGCCAGTTCCAAAAAAGGATCCTCTTGAGAATCGCGATGTTTGATACTAGGTGTAATTATCAATTGAGTTGAAAGCATATGAGGTAAATCAGTATCAAGATCGATGGTCTCATATTCATCACTAGGATCCATAGGGTCATTAAGAGTATCCTCCTCATCAAGATTAATTAAAATAGGATGTAAGATGCGAATAGAATAATCATAATCATTCATCTTAACATCATTATGAATATTAACTTCCTCCAACACATCAGGCATAGGTTGGTCAAAAGAAATTAAATAATTTTAAATAACAAAAGAATGGGTCCTAGCATTAGCCCTATGCTTCTTACGACATTCATTAGCAGATTTTTATGTTTCTCTTTGTTTGACACATGTTGAGAACTAGGAGGAATGACAACTGGTTCCTTCATAGATTCTATAGGAGGATTCTCATTAGGCTAAGAAGTGACACTGGGAGGTTGATTAATAGAGCTAGTAGTGATGGATAAAGGAGGTAAAGAAGGAGTGGGAAAAAGACCATGGTTAATATCTATTTGAGGCATTCTTAACTCAACAATCTTGCGATGTTTATAGGCTTGATATGAACGAAAAACGTTATCTAGGCAAGGAGGCCATGAATTAGGTAATGAAGGCCAAAATAAATCAAGAGTAGAATAATATCTAGGCCTAGAAGGTTGATACAAACTATGATTAATTGTTTTCACTTCTCCATTATGAATGAACTTAATACACTTATGAATAGGAGAAGCAACAACACGCATGGAAGTTAACTAAGGAAAACCAAATTTGACTTGAAATTGATCAAAAGTAGGAATGACAATGAAGGTAGTATCTACAACTTTACCACAAAGTTCAATAGGAAAGTTAATAAAACTAAGTGAAGGATAGAGAAAACCATTACAATTTTGGATCCATGCATCAGATGTATCATAACAATCACGTTGTAGGTTTTTCATAAAAAGGTTTTCCTCAGTAATGACATTTATTAAAGATGTGGGATAAACAAGACAACCACACGTAGGTATCTTAGCAATCCTAGCATAAATATAAAGGGGACCATCAGGAGCCTTAATAGTCTCTGAATCATCAAAGGTAATTAAGAGTTCCCTAGGTCATTTATCTTTAGTTTGTTTCTGAGGTTTAGGTGGAACTTGAATTTCAAGTGGAGGAAAAGGATCTTGAACACTAGGTTGAGACGAAACAACACACTCCACATGATTAACAATGTGATTGAGATCATCCATCTTTGAATTGTAAACAATATCCACAGAAAATGGTTGAGCTATGGTATTAGTATCATGTGTAGGTAAAGGATTTGTATAGATTTGAAGGTTTTGATTAGGAGGAGATATATATTTGTTCCCATTACCATAAAAATTATTAACAGATAATGCATTAGAATCGATTAATTCTTCAACCTTATGCTTTAGAGAATAACATTTTTCAGTATCATGGTCATTCTATCAATGGTATTGACAAAAAACTTTAGGATCAGAGGATTTTGATGCCATCATAGTAGGAAGAAGAGGTTGAATAAGAGGCAAGGTAATCATATTACCACTTAACAATCTACTCATAATAAAATGTAAAGATTCAGAGAGAGGAGTAAACATACGATTCATACAGAAAGAAGTGGATGTAGAAGTGGCATTGTTGGATGCAATAGCAACTTGATCAGTGACTGTGTTTGTCTGTTTATTGATCTTGACATAGTTTTTAGGTTTCTGAAACTTATTAGGATTAGGAGAAACATCAATCTTATCAACTGGAATAGGATCCATTGGAGTCTTTCTCTTAAATTGACTCACTTGTAATTAATTAATAATGATGAAGTGCTACACAATGTTGTTAAAAAGAGGTAAATTCAATAAGCAAAATCTTATCTCTAATACCCTTTTATAAATTTGAAATAAACATATGTTGAATATCAATATCATGAATAGGATAAGAAATTTGAGAATACAAATTCTTAAATCTAACAATAAAATCAGTCAATTATTCCTTAGTGTTTTGTTTACAATGCATTAAATCATTTAAGGAAACTTGCAGACCAATGTTATTTTGAAATTGCTGGATAAAGGTATTAGCAATTTTAGGAAAAGAATCAATAGAATAAGGAGGTAAAGAACAATACCATTGCAAATCCTTATCACAAAATGTTCTAGCAAACAACTTAGCTAAAATTATATGGTAATGAGCATAATCACTACAAAGGATTTGAAATGTTTTAACATGAGTAATAGGGTCTCCCTTACCATTTTAATTCTCAAGACGAGGCATATCAGCCTGTTGAGGGACAGTAGCATGAATAATTTCTAAGCATAACAGACTACCCATGTCACATGTAGGAATTCTAAACTTGGATTGGGTTAAGGATGCAAGTTTTTTTTGTAAAGATGACATAGTTTAAGCCAAACTAATGATTGTGGAATCATTAGAAAAAGTAGGCGGAATAGAAACATTAGGAACACTAGGAAAAGTGTAGGAAGCGGTAGGAATGGAAGACACAACTGGTGGAACACTTGGAACCATAGTTGGAAAAGGATTGGAATAGGTAAAAGGAACACTATGGTAAGAAGGTTGTGAGGTAGGTAGAGGCACCGGTGGAACACTCATAGGAATAGATGAAATTGGTAGAGATGTAGTCATTAAAGGAGGATTGTAAGTAGGAATGCTAGTTAAAGGAGTGGAATAAGGTTCCCCACTAGTGACAGGAAGAGTGAATCCTAGATCTTGAGCCTCTTGAGATAAAGTTTTAACATTCAAATGCATAAGATGAGTGATACCACATAAGAGATTAGCACCCTGATCACTATTACAAAGGAATTACATTAGAGCCTCTATAGCTTGGATGCAATCTTGATTATGGTTTTCTTGAATAAGCCAATTTCCCATTTTATCAAGTTCTGTTGAAATTTTTTTGACTTGTTAAGGAGGAACTCTTAAAACATCATCCTCATCATGAGATGAGTGAGAAGACTTATTCTCCATAGAAGGATTGGAATCATGGGTGGTCAAATTGTCATCCAGGATCCTAAGGAAAGGAGAGGAAGACTCAGGATCAAAGGAAACCATAATTCTATGGCTTCTTCTTATCAGGATACTATAAGTAGGACTAGAAGTGGTAAAGCTCATACACCAATGCAATGCAAATGAACTAATTTAGGAAACACAAGATTTTGATTTTCAATTTTTGAAATGTAAATGCAAGAACATAAAAGAAAGATAATCTAATATGCATGCAAGATCTAACATAAAAATATAAATCTAACACCAAAAAGAAATATTTGCCTATTGCGGGTTCACCAAAATGTAAAGGATAAAAATGGGTGTGTTCATTGTTATATGTGAATGGATTATTGTTGTGTAAGAAAGATAAGATGTTCCTTCTAACCTCAAATACACAAAGGAAGGATCCAAATTGATTAACCCCAAAGAAAGGATCAATGCATAAATGAATCAATCAATTGGAAATGAGAATAAAGAGGAAGACCTTAGATTCTATTTAATAGAAGAGAATGTGTGATAGATTTAGCAAGATTAAGAACTTTAATTGAAATGAATTGAAGACAAGTACTAACCTCAAAATGCTACAGATCTAAAGAATGCTATTTTTGGGTACCTACACTGATTTTTTGGAAAATATGCAACTAGATTTGTAACAGAAATGAAAAGATGAAGAAAAACTAGAAATATTTTTCCGATCTGGCTCAGTTCCAATTTTGACACAAAAATGAATGTAACGTTTGACTGAAAATTTCTGATTCTGACCCAAAACAAAATGTTGATTCAGACCCAGAAATGAATGTCACCTTTGACCCACAATTTTTTATTTTGACCTAGAATCTTCAATTCTGGCCCAGAACAGAATGTTGATTCTGACCCAAAATCTCTGACAGGAAATCTGTTTCCAGATCCTAATAGTTTTCCAAAAAGGGTATCCAAATATACACTCCAATTCGTTGTTCCAAACCTATCCCTTTAAGAAAAATGGTTTTTTTTGTTGGGGAGAGGGGTTTTCCTTTGTCAAACCCCAATTTAGGAAGTAACATCAAATTATAATTTAAATTGCATAAGTAAACAAAGTAAATGAACAAATTCACCTTGCTTGTATAGAAGCCCTTGTGGCAGATTCGAATCCATGGATCCACAAGTATGTATGCACCAAATGGATGTAGAATGTAGAATGTCAAATCTAGGATGTCTCAAATCAATTGCTTGTAGATCTTAAACACCAATCTTGAATAGATCTTGGAATATGAAGAGGCTTGGAGGAATGTGGATGGAGAAATCTTCAACAAGAGGGCTCCATAGAGCTTAATTCCGTCAATGGCTACCAATGGATCTCCTTGATGAATTGAATGCTTGAATGTATTTGAATTCTTGAATGCTTGAGAGTTTCTTGTTTCAATACATCATGCATAGAATTTGTATGGATGAAAATTCTTTTTTTGGTCTTAGAGAAAATGAGAGGAGAAGGCTTCCTTATATATGAATCTAGGGCACAATCTTCTACAGAGGACTACATAGGAGAATAAAATTCCAATTAGACCTATATCCCTAAAAGTGGACCTATATCAAATATAATTTCAAGATTCATTTCTCCAAAGACAGAAATAGCCAACCCGGAAGTGGGAATTAAACCTTTCCGAAGCTCGACATCCAGAAACCCCGAAATCATGAAATCTTGACCTTGGGTCAGAATAGAGGTCAATTCTGACCTAGTTCAAGGTCAAGGTTGACCTTGACCTAGGTCAAAATTGATGTTGACCTCAACCCACAAAGGTTTATTTTGACCCTGAGGTCAAAAGTCTCAGTTTGCAGTTTAGGGTGCCAGAAATAGGTTGAAGAAAAGTGGGAAATGGGGCAAAACAGGGGAGAAAGCCAGATCCAAGTCAGAGACCCTGATGCAGGAGCATCCCAGGGTAGTTGGCTATCCTGCATGTTTGGGAGATTTGATGGAGTTGTGTGGACTTATTTTCATGTGTGAGGGATTTGGTAGAGTTGTGTGGACCTACTTGGGTCTTTGG
>MU223993.1:244283-270156 GCA_018584345.1 Thuja plicata | reverse complement strand
AGACAACTATTTTGGGCATTTAATTGTTGTTGTTGGCCGACTTGTGGCATTTAATTTCGGTATTTGTATTTAATTTATGTTCAGGGCTGACCTATGGCTTAGATTGGTATAAGTAGGGGTTGTGGGGAAGTCTTTAGTGATTCATTCATCCATCCTAGAGAAGAGGAAGAGGTAGAGAAGCGAGTTTTGAGAAGAGCTAGTGACTGCGGCTTGGGAAACAAGGGGAATGCTTGGTGGGCTTGCGAGCACAAGTATAGATCTTCCTTGGGGGTTCCTACCAGTGTGTGGATCTGGGCTAGCTAGAGTTTAGTTTGGATCTTGTGAGATCTTACAAATTTTCTATTGTAATTGCATTGTATTTGGCCGTAACCCGGAAGGCCTTACAGCCGGGCATGTTGGATGAAAATATGATGATTCTATTATGAGTATTTGCATTGTGTGGATATAAATCTCTGTATTATTATTATCTTCTATTATGTGGATATTTGCTGGGGGCTAGGACATCTCCATTGGGGATTCTCCTACCTTGCACTGCATCAGACCCATTCAAGGCACTTGACATGAACCCAAACCACTTACTTGGAAGGATAAAATAGTCTACAATGAAAGTTCTTCCATTTTCTGACTATACAATAGTCATTTACCTGATAAAGAATAGGTCTTTCGGGGATCCAAACTACATCTCCAATGGAGGGAAATGAATTCTAAAAATAGAAGAAAATACATACCAATAATGAACCAAACTATAGTGTGTTAGTCTTTTCTTTTTTTATTATGTTCATATTGTCTTCTAATTGCTTCAGCAAGATTTCACAAACATCCAATTTAAGTCCTTTCTTTACTAGCTTGTATGCCAAATCCACTACTCCACATGGTACATTGTCCACTCAAGATGATTGAAACACTTGGTATGATAATATATTATAAGCATATTGTAACACGAGGTCTATCACAGTAGATATCCTCATCCCTCTACCATCCCATTGTACTTTAGTGAGCTCGGTGAGCTTACCCTTGTGGATATTCTTAGTGGAATCTAGTAATGATATGCAATATGTCCTTAGTGATCTTGACAGGTTCATCCAACCACGTGAATTGGTCATGTACCTAGTTGAGTACCATTCTTATCCATTCTGTCTTTAAAAACCTTGGTAAGTGAACATCGTGTGCCAAACCTTTTACTTCTAGGTGAATATGCTTGTCCTTGACTTTTCCATTCTCGCACAACTTCTTGAATGATGTATCTATCTCCGCTTTGCACAAATCCTCAATCTTATAATGTATAAATGTGCAGGCATCTCTAGTTAATATAACTCTCAATGGTATCAAAGATAGGGCTCCCATCATATCTATTTAGGTAGCTTTAGCTAGGGCTAATTTGTATTTCAGATTCACTGGTTCTACTTCCTTCACAACTATAGGTGTCTATACTTTGGTGCCATGAATAACTTCAAATACTTTTATTAAACAAACTAGGCAATGCTTCAATAAAACACGACTTTGTAAACTCAACTCAAAATAAAATAAATATCTCAAATGTTTCTCGATACTCTTACAAAGATTCAAAAATACCTCATAATTGCTTGAATTCACTCGGGATAGTTTCTCTACAAATGTACTCAATGCTCTTCCAAAAATGTTAGGTTCAAATGACTTTAAAAATGACCTATTGATACTTTTTCCAAGATTATGATTTCCAATAGCTCTATTAATGTGCATTAAATGTGCTTGTTGAGTCCCTTTTTACCTTTATACTGACTGCATAGTTACTTTTCTCAACTGAGTTAAACAAAATAACTATATATAATAATATTCATCTAAAACTTATACAACTTATCCAACTGCATCTCAATATGCTAATATGGATCTCAATTCTATTTCAAAGAACTGAAGTAGGATTTTTTATAAGAATGTAGTTCCTACATACCTCTTACTGAAAAGGTGGAGCTTGGTGCAACCAACTCAGTAGACATGGTGCAGTGTGTGCTTTCAGATGATGTCCCTTCATCCTGAGTCTTTTTCCTCCAAATTCTATTCATTTTTTCTTAGATTTCCTCAACAGTAGTAGGTAATTGTACTTTAGCTTCATCTTCAGTCAGTGCATCACCTCAATATCTAAAATTCCTCATAAGGTGTCCTACCTTATGACAATGAAAATGTGCCATGCCAGGGTTTCTCCATGCTCTTATGTTGTTCCTTTTGTGCATAAACATGCAATGTGTCCAAACTTGTTAAAATTATTTTAGTAACCATCAAACTTAGGTTTCCTTGTATTGTTAGCAAGATTATTTTTGCGTCCATATCTATTGCATCTAAAACCATATCAATAAAACTTAGGTGTACTCGGTGATTTACCTTTCTTGCTCCTACAAACATTAGAAGTATGTCTAGGATTCCCACACTAATTACAACTTGGCCTCTTTTGTTTCGGTGGGGGCACAATAATTTCATCTTTTTGTTCTTTTGATGATTCTCCTTTCTTGGTTGTGATATCCTCTTTGAATCCAATTCCTATTTTTTCATTCCTTTGTTTTTTATTCTTGAATTGTTGATCCAGATATTTTAGTGCTTCTTCACTTATTTTCAGTATTGCATTTGCATCTTTCTCAGCTTTCAGTCTTTGATCCATTCTTTCAATTTCATCTTTTAGTGCTTGGTTCTCAAATTCTTTTTTGGTGTTATTTTGATTTGCATTCAGAATTTAATCGGTCATGTCATAGTGAACTTGTGTCATTCTCATGATCTCATTATATTTTTCCAATAACTTCATTTCCACTTGTCTTTTATCATCTTATGCCATTTTCTTTTCATCTTCAGAAATTATTTTTCCTTCAATCAATTCAGTCATTCTTATCATGCTAGTTTCAAGATCTATTTTCATTAGGTCCAACTACTCAGTAAGTGTATCATTCTTTTCCAATAGTTCTTTTATATCTATCTCAGATTCATTAGTAACACTTCCTTCAAATGTTGTTTCAAGTGTATCAACTTTTTCTTGTGTAACCTTTAGTTCATCATATATTTTCAATCTAACCCTTAGAGACTTCTCAAGTTTATTCTTCAAATCAATGATTAACTCTCTTGCACTTTCCAACTCAGATTCAAGAACATCAATTCTTTTAGATTACCTACAACTTTCCATGACTAGGATCTATAACTCTCAAGTGGTCAAACCTTATAACTCAAGAGTAGTAGCTCTCATATCAATTATTGTAATGACTATGGAAAGTTGGGAGTGAGAGGGGATTTGTGAATCAGTACAACAAAAAATTTTATAACTGAAACTATCTATAACCATTTACTGTTGCTTGATGTTTACCAAATTCAATAACTTGAAATGAAACTAATATAAGACTTATAAAATATAACATCACAACATTCAAGTAAATGAACTCATAACTCCATGATTTTGTTTATGGATAAATCCTTGGTTAGAGGAAAAAAGTGTAGTGTGGATGATACCCACAACCTTCACTTACTATAGTAGAAAGGGTGCTCAATTAGATCTTACAAAGATTAGCCATTTTGATAGCTTACCCGAATAAGAGTATAAAAAGACTTCTTAGGTCTACCTGGTTAGAGGATTTTACAATATTTACACTTAGAGATGTTTTTGGCAAGTGATAGATTTGGTATGGTATGAAACACTTATGGGTTGTCATTTATGGCAACATTTCTGGTATATTGATCACTTTGAATGAAGTTCTATTTTAGAGACACAATCTTCAAAATGACTAAGTACAAAAGAAGAAATACAAAGTATAACAATATTGTTTTGGATAGTGAAGATCGAGCATACTATTTGATGAAAAGTGAGCTTAGAGGAAGATACTATGGAGTATGTGTGATCTCCACCTAAGATTGATTTGTTTTTGGTGATGATTACAGTGAGTTAGATAGATTTGAAGACATGCGGAGACAACAAAACAACATAACAGAGTAGTTGAACAAGTAGCAATGAATCAAGGAGTATGTCATAGATTCATGGAAAGCTAAGTTGGATTATGATTTTGGATAACCTATATTTTGGTTATGTAAGAGCATCAACTTTGTAATTACTCTTTACATTATTAATTCTATTTTGTATTGAGAGTCGACTATGTAATAATTAAGAGAGCCGACTTGATGATAATATATATATATATGAAGACTTTTTGTAAAGTGAAGAGAATGACGAGATATAAGAAAAAGGAAGGATATGTATGTATGTGAATGATAGATGCGAGAGAAGAGGTTGACATATATCATTGAAAATCTATTCCTAGAACTATCTAAGCATTTAAGGTGCTTGTTTTGTTCATTACTAAAAACACTTTGTAAACAAAAGTTTTGTTGTAAGAGTTGTAAGCTCAGTTGGACCCTAATAGGGTGTTGTATACCTTTAATAGGGTTGTTATTCCTTTAACAAGGAAATGTACTATGTAATATTCAGCTCCTAACAAGGCTAGGTCTCCTAAGAGGGACATTATACTTTAGTGCATGCTTGTGGGCACCATTCCCACTAGGGTTTTTCCTTGGCCAAGGTTTCCTCAATAACAAATAATGGTGTTACGAGTTATGTGTTAATTTCTTTTATTCTTTTCATTTCTGTAAGCATATGATTTATTTGGAATTGGTTTAAGTTTAATTTAAAGCATTGTAATACTGATTCACCCCCCCCCCTCTTAGTATTACTCAATCCTAACAATTTTTATCAGAGCTATTGGCCCTTGAAGAGAAAGTCTAATAGCTTAAGGGAGATCAGAATGGATTCATAAAATTTGCAAGAGAATTTTGAAGTAGCACTTGAAGAGCTTGATACAGAAAAAGAAGAAAATGGTAACTTGAGGTTCAATTCAAGAAAAACTGAGGGATTCATCAAGAAACTAAAGGATTGGCTTGAACTTTCTATAAATTAGAGACACGATCTTATGGTTTAGATAAAAGAAGATTCAGACAATGATAATTCATATCAGATAAAGCAACTTGAATAAGAGAAGGATACTTTGAAGATTGAGAATGAGACAATGGCTAAAGAGATTCAACAAGAAATGAATGCTAAGAAAAAGACTGAAGAAGCTTTGAAAGTGCTAATATTCTGATGGGACAAATGAATATTGACCTTGACCATTACAAGAACAAGTATCTAGAATTGGAGAAATATAATCAAATCATAAAAGGTGAACTTATTGAGACAAAGAAACACATTGAGAAACTTCACATGAGAAGTGACTTGATTGATGAATAGGGAGATAGACAGAAACCTAAAGGTGATGTGATTGGTATTGGCTTCAATGAAGCTGAATGTTCTAAGAATCAAGAAGAAAAATCTGATGCAAATATTGATGGATAAAAACCTATTCTTGAAGAACCTAAAGAATAGATCAGACCTTCCAGAGGTAAATGTTTTGGATGTAACAAATTTAGACACATTAAGAGAGATTTCAAAGGTAATACCCCTTTTAGAACTTTTTCTAGTTATTTTTTTAATTGTAATGCATATGGGCACAAGAAAGCAGACTGTAGGAAACCTTATCAATCTAGATACAGACAAGATTACACTAGAGAAGAATAAGAAGCTAATATCACATGTTACAAATTTAATAACCTTGGACACATTGCAAGGAATTGTAAGTTAGAAGTTAATCAGAATAGAAAACCTCCTATATGCTAGAAATGTAACAATCTAGGTCATACAGTGAAGTTTTACAGGTATAATGGAGTAAATAACAGAAGAATACCACCTCCTATGGATACAAAGAACAATGACAATGATACTCATAAGAGTCTTGCCGAATACAAGAGTGATTTTGACAATTGTTTCAAGAAAGAAGAAGATAATAGTAGTGGTAAGGTATGGAGAGTCAAAGAGTCTAGTGAGATATTGGTTCAAGGAGAGACAATAGGTGCTACAGGATCTTTGCCTGATGCTAACAAAGTAGAATTGACCTAAATGGCCAATCATGGTCTTAGGAGGAGCATTGCATGAGCACAACAGATTATATCTAGCCTGTGATTTGGAGGATTAAGGTCTAGCAAGATTATTTGTGATATGTGCAGACATCATACAACTTATTCTATGAGTGCAGCATTAAATGGTGCATATTCGGTGATCACGAGATTTTAAGTCTTGTGAAGATGACCCTGAATGAGCATTTTCCCACATAGTACATGACGTCTTACATGTAGAGGATATTAGGGCATACATTCATTGCAAGTATGATATATTGGGTGTTGATGAGATTTCTACAGAAATGGAATACATGACTGATAATGGAAAAATGAAGGATGAATAAAAACACATAGATGACCTAATCATTATGAAAATATTTGATCTATATGAGTTCAATGAAGATGAATGGTTCAAAATCTTACTTAGCAGACCTTGTGATCAATTCATCTAGATAGGAGAGAAACCTATAAAGATATTTAGTTAATTAATTCATGAGATAACTGGGTTAGACAACACTAGAGTTATCTCTGTGGCTAAGAAGAACATAAAGAAAGAGGTCAAAACCCTAACACATTCTAAATGGTATAGGCAAGATATGAGAGTGAATTCTATTTTCCTATAGGATGTCAGATTGATTGCTATGATACTTGGATACAAATTGTACTACAATAGTATACCTAATTATGTTTTTGCAGGATTCATTATCATGTATTACAGGATGGTAAAAGAAAAACACTAAATATAACCTATGTGAGATTTTGGCACAAAAATTATTGGAAAATGTAAATTTAATTAATAAAGATAAAACTAAGACCTTTAGATTTGGATCACTCCTAGTTCATGTGTATATCCACATTGAGCACAAGATTCTAGGCATGCACCCTAGAGCATGGAGAGAAGGGATATCCACTGGTATTCAGAAATCACAGAGCTACCAAAGAAAAAATAGCACATGATTGATGGTGAACTATTTGGCATGATCAAAATTCTTTAGAGGAAAATGAAAGAAAGAATCAGAATTCTTGAAGAATTAGTTGAGAAATACAAGGATACAATTTTTTTCATGGTTCAAACTAATTGTGTATGCTTTGAGGTATTTGTAACTAGGAATAAATAGTGTTACCCTATGGGATATGAAGTTAGTTTAGAAGTCCTAATAATGAAAATTGAACATGTGTTGGCATCTGAAGTAGATACATTTGAGGAGAGATGGGGCACCTATTAAGAAAAATCAGCTAAAGTCAGAGAAGAGCACACTAGAGGTATGAGGAAAACAAAATTAGAGAGAATTGTTGATGATTGTGGAGCTAAGGTAGGTTTAACCAAAGAAGAGATGAGAGAAGTAAGGAAGAAGATAGCATAGAGATATTTTGGGTTGGCAAGCACTACTACTGCAACCCTTCCATCTCCAAAGATTGAGTAGGTAACTATTCCACCTTCTACAATAATTTATGTACCCACTCCTTCACCACCACTGAATACATCACAGGAAAGGTAGTAAAGCTAGTACCTCAGAGAAACAAAAGATCCACTAAACTAGATTCACCTCCTAAGGAATAAAGGACTGAAGGAGAAGAGAAGAAAATGAAAAAAGAGACCTCAAGTGACATACATGTATGGAAGATCAATTTGAAGATGTTGCAGAAGAGAGATATTGAGAAAGGTAAGATAGTTTCAGTGGAATAATACTATGAATGGTATGAGGAATCTGATAAACTAAAGATTGAAGACAAAGTAGCAAATAATTAACTTGTTTTCAAGAAGAATCTACTAGATTTAGAGGGAAGTATACCTGAGGAACTATATGGTAGACTGGAAATTAGGAAAAAGCTTGCACACATTGAAGATGAGGCTATTATAAATCAAGCTATTGATGACATGTTTCCAGTAGTTTCAATACAAGAGAGAGAAATAATATTGGGAGCACTAAAAACCTTATTGAGAACCAAAGAAATATTAGTAAAAATTATGAGCAGGAAGTATGAAGAATTTTTAGAAGAGACTCAGAAGACATCGGATTAGATACTTATGAGTGATATTCTTGAGAATACTCCACCTCCTAAACATATTATGCCTACACCTATAGGAATTGGTGAGTATTATAAGTTAGTTGAAATAAGTGTTGAGAAGATTGAAGATACCATGAAACCATATTTCTATGTTTCTGGTGTGCCTATGACCCTTAACACTTCACTTGATGAGAAGGACATTGCAGGAAATATTGATAAGAGAGTGGCAGATAAAATGGAAGAAAAAAAAGAGGAAGAACAAAAAGAGGAAGAGCAGAAAGATGAAACTGAATAGAGAAGTGAGACAAATGCAGTAAAAGAAGAAGAGACAAGAGTTGAGGTAAAACATGAACCTGACACATCTAATACTCTATTTTTGGAAAGTAAGGATAACACTTTAAGTACTAATTTTGACAGTATGGATGAGGATGAATTGATGAGATTATCTTTCATGGCATTCACAAAAGAAAAAGAGAGATCTGAAAAGAAAGGAGATATCAAGACTAAGGTAATCACAAGATTAGTCAATACCATGAACAAACTTCTCCTAGTACCTATTCTATTTCAAGGAAAGGATGAAGCAGATAATATGAGTTTGGCACTAGATGACTTTGAGAGTCACTATGAGTCTTTAATGAATATTGTTGAAGAGAAGGCAGAGCAGAGTTAACAAGAGAAGAACTTGAAGGAAGTGTGCTAGTCTATTTCATGGGACTTGGGAATTCTGAGAGTAGCTACACCAAAGGACAAAAGTTGTGTCACACATGGAAGGATGCTATAAAGCTATTGTATAAATCCTATCAGACATATTGAGAACATTGAAGATATTTTAGCAAAGGAAAAGACTACACTGAATAGAATGATGGACAGTTGTGAGACCTCCTCACCATCTATATTAGAGATGGATAGATAAATAAAAAATATTTATGATAAGATGAATGTATTTGATATTGAGAAAGGGAGAGTCATGATAAGATTTGGTTTGTTGAAGAGTCTAATCACTCCTAAGCTATCAATTTTTGAAGTTCATTTATCTAATATGGAGAAGGTTGTTGAGTCATTGACACATTCTATGACCATAGACCTAAAGGAAGCAGAGACATAATCCTATGCACTAAATGGAATAATTCATGTTAGTCAGTTGTTGATTGATTTATGGAACACAATAGTGAATATCATGGAAGACACCTTCCAGGATGTACTTAAACTGGTGAGCAAGCACTGCAATTCTACATTTTTGTACATTTTTTATGCACCTTTTTTAATTTTTGTCAAAGGGGGAGAAGAGAAGAAAAATTAATTAAGGATAAAATAAAAATATATATATATATCTAAAGAGAAAAAGAGAAGAGACAGTTTTGTGTTGGGACACTTAGTCATTTTTCGCAGTCATTTTTCGCTAAGTGTTCCCATCAATGCCAAAGAGAGAGATTGTTGGAAAGTGATAGTTTTTGTATGGTATGAGACACTTATGCATTTTCATTTATGGAAACACATCTAGTATATTGATCTCTTGGAATGAAGTTCTATTTTGGAGACACAGTATTCAAAATGACTAAGTACAAAAGTAGAAATACAAAGTATAACAGTATTATTTTGGATAGCGAAGATTGAGTTACAATGTTTGATGATGAGAAAGCTTAGAGGAAGATACTATGGAGCATTTATGAACTCCACCTAAGATCTATTTGTTTTTTATGATGATTACATTGAGTTAGAGATATTTGAAGACATGCGTAGACAACATAACAACATAACAGAGTAGTTGAACAAGTAGCGATGACTCAAGGAGTATGTCATGGAATCCTGGAAAGATAAGTTGGATTATGATTTTGGATAACCTATATTTTGGTTATGTAAGAGCACCAACTTTTTAATTACTCTTTACATTATTAATTCTATTTTGTATTGAGAGTCAACTTGATGATATATATATATATGAAGACTTTTTGTAAAGCAAAGAGAATGATGAGATATAAGATAAAGGAAGGATATGTATGTATGCGAATGGAAGATGTGAGAGAAAAGGTTGATAGAGATCATTGAAGAGCTACGAATAGAACTATCTAAGCATTGAAGATGTTTTTTTTGTTCATTATAGATAACACTTTGTAGACAGAAGTTTTGTTGTAAGAGTTGTAAGCTCAGTTGGCCCCTAACAGGGTGTTGTATACCATTAATAGGTTTGTTATTCCTTTAACAAGGAAATGTACTATGTAATATTGAGCTCCTGACAGGGATAGGTCTCCTAAGAGGGAAATTATACTTTAGTGCATGCTTGTGGATACCATCCCCACTGGGGTTTTCCCTTGGCCAGGATTTCCTCAGCAACAAATAATGGTGTTATGAGTTATCTGTTATTTTATTATGTTCTTTTCATTTCTGTAAGCATATGGTTTAATTGGAATTGGTTTAATTTTAATATAAAGTTTTGTTATACTGATTCACCCCCCTCTCAGTATTACTCAACCCTAAGAGATATAACCTATTAACGGTTTTACAAATAACAAATCAATTAAGATCTACCCAATATTGGGATTTCTAGCTCTCAATACAATAGTATTAACAACTTATCAATGCCTACTATATTTCATCATTAAAAAATCCTTATCAGACTCTATGTGCTCTAAAATATTGTGCTACCTCAATTAGAAACTGTAACACTGCTCAGATTTTCTCTGTGTAGCTAGATATCATCTCAGTGCTCTACTCTAATCTTTGTTCTTCAATATCATCTTTCTCTGTATTATCACTCTATCTCTTTTTCTCCTCTGTCGTATTTTTTTCTATTTTGTAAATGTTACTTGAATTATAATATTTATTGCCTCTTAATCTTATGTGTTAGGTTGCTAATAATTTATTTTAACCATTAGATCTTCTTTTTATGCTCGGTGACTGTTTCACTTGTTCCTCGGTACTTGGTGTTTTTGTTGGAAATATCAATCTTTGATTAACCACTTAATCTTCTTCTCAAATTTTCTCTTTGAATTATCTCAATCATTGATCATATAAAAAAACTGGTCTTCGTGCAATGTAGAATCACAATTAATTTTGTATCAATTCATTAAATATATCCTTATCGCTTTACAATCAATTAAGTAACTCAGTAGAGTAACTTCTCTTCACTTGGTTAACTTTCTCTTTTAGTACTTAGTAACTGTCAACTCAGTGTACTTAATATGCACTTAGTGTTTGGTAAACTATAGGTTCTCATTGTAGTGTTTGTGCTTTACTAACATCACTTCCTTTCTTGGTGTACATTACCGACTACTCATATATTTTATTTTCTCCTTTTCACCGATTGAATCTTCTGACTCATATGACTTTTCCTTAACTAATGGCAACAAAATATTCATAGCTATAAAAAATTGGTCTCTTTGTAATTATTAATTCTTTTGTTATTCCCTCTATTCTCTCTCTAAATGAATATTTCATCTTTCATATCATTGTGAGTTGTGTCTCCATTCTTTGCTTTTGTGACATGTATTTTGAATACGGTGGATCTTGGTGTTTGAATTCTTTGACTTCTAACATGGGGTTCCTTGCAAGCTCATAGATGATAGTGGTGTTGGTGTTTAAAAATGCTATTTAAAGAAAGAAATATATATTAAGAATGATGTTAGGAGTGGTTAGCTCCAAGTATGAAAGCTCTGTAAGATAACTGGACCAACTATAGGGACAAGACTACCCTCTGCACTTATGTCTCTGCAAAACCAAGGTGGGTACACCTAATACAAACTAAAAGAAATTCTTTACAACACCTTTTAATTCTAGATTTGAACAACAGATAGATGGTAAGTAAGTACTAAATGCCACCCTAGCATTCATTAACTCTCCACTACCATGGGTGGGATAAGAAGAACAACTATAAATGTAAATAACTTTGGTAATGATTTTGATTTAAAATTTTGGGACAGAACATAGCCAAACCACTTAGAATTATACCTCCAAATAAAATACTTGCATTAGATGAGTTCTTTATTCATAAGGTAAATTCCTAAATACAATATTGAAGCTGAAACTACATATTAGTGAAGATTCGAAGCCATAAACATAAATATCTCAAATCACGCACAATAAGATCCTTATTAGATATCCAGATAGAATCAATGTAATATCCAAAGCATTTTAATTTGATCCAAGATCAAAGACTTATGGAAAACACATATGTATAAGAAAGACTTATACAGTAAGCCAGAAAACTTACAAGTCACAGAGATATCACAAAGGAGAGACTTAAAACCTGAGAATACTTATATTAAGTATGATGAAGTCTTGCTTCTACAACAATATGAAAAGGAAATACATAGTTCAATAATATGCAAAATATCATAAGCTTTCTATTCTATCTCAATACAATCTAAAATAAATCTTCTATATCGTAGACTAGAAACAAGTATAAGCCTAATGCTTTCTACTTTCCCAATTCTCCAACCGTTACTAAATGGTCTTGAATATTCTTTTATAGGAACAAGAATGCTACAAGCTTCTGACCATTTAGGGTTAGAGTTTACAACCAATCATGTCAAGCATTCAATTCTATTGTCAGGTTGAAAACCTATCTCTCTTCAATCTATGCAAATCTGATCTGCAATCAATTTTCCATAATCCATGGATGTAAGTGCAATACCTTGAAGTCGAAGAATTCCTAAACATGACTTTGAAAGTAGCTCACATAAATGTAGAAATGACCAGGCTCCATTGTATACATTTATCCTTTGATTATAAAACTCTTTCTGACAAGTCTAGACATAAATGCATCTCCACATATCAGATTTATATCCCTCTGGTCTTCAACAGATGTTTAGAATCGATCCATAAGATTAGATTACAACATTTATAGCTCTAAGATCAAATATCTGAGTCCACCACCATAAAACCCTCTGAGTCAAAGATTTAAATATTGCAATTACATTTATAACAGTCACAAGTGGCACAGACAACAATTTGGATCATCGAGATCAAGTTGTTGCATAAGTTTAAAACATATATGTGGATCCTCTTAAGTTACTTGGGCTCAAAATCTGATTAGACATGTGGTAGCAAGGCACAATGCCTCAGTGACTAGATTTTGATCACTTTATCTCTGAGGCTTTACGCTGTCCATTGGATTAAATTTGACTTGTCTACATTCTAATTTATCTTTTTCCTCGGCCTTTAACCTACCTCCAACCTACACTTTAACTATGGCTTTATCTGGAGATTACGTGACTGTGTAATCTCCAAGTCACTAAACATTTTCTTTAACTCTGGGTATGTTGGGAGATTACACACATGGTACTAGATTCAAGACATATCAATGGTTCTAATATGATCCTTGGAAAATTCACATTAACTTGATAGTGATTCAGGTTCATCTAGAGATCACGCGACCAACTGAGTCTCTGAATTGCTAAAAGAAAAACTTAACTCATGGTTTAATTTGAGATCACATGCCATCCACAGGATTAGATCTACATCGATGGTCTATGCTAAATCTTAAGACATATCTATACCTTACCATTTCATTGTGATATCAAGAAAACACTCTTGGATCAAAAATTGCATCAACAGCCTAGGTTAAATCTCCCAAAGGAATAGATCACTTGGGTTTTATCTTGTGACTTAACAAGAAACACATGATAAAAATAAGAGCTTAACAAGGTCAACAACCTGCACGTAATCTCCAAGAGAAAAGAGCATATTCCATTTCATCATGAGATCAGGAGATAAATAAGAATGCAAAGTTGCTAGATATAAATGAATATTCAATCTTGGTCAAGCGACTAGGAGATAAAGGCGGGTCAATAAACCACGCATGGAAAAAAGGATTTTAAGTGGCTTGGGAAAGTAACTTGAAAACATAACATGTCTTGAAGGGTTTAGGGCTTTAGCCAAATTTTGACACAACAAGACATAGGTTTTTAGCTAGAGGCCATGAATAATTGCAGAGACAAGGGGAAAGAGCTTGGAACCATGGAAAATTTTGCAAGTGCTTATAGACTCCTCGTGGTATTTCTAATTTTTTAGATGTTGAGCAAGTTTGTGTTGATTTGACGGTGGGTATAATGCCTTGATCAGAAGATGCAGCCAGTTTACTCTTCAAGGAATCATGCTTGGGAAACAAGTGTCCACTTTGTGATCATGGGGTCATCTTCTTCTAAGCTATTAGTTGTGTGATGAAAATGTGTCACACTTCTATGAATCATTTCATCCAAGGTTTCTCAAGAATGAGGCCTCAAATATTGACTCATAGCTCTCTAGTCATGGAGTGCAAAGGTTTGAAATGGAGGCCCTCAGATTAACCTAGTTTTGTCCATGAAAGTACACCATGAAATGAGAGATTCAATGCATGAAAATGAGAAATATTCTATATGATTGCAATGCATAAAAGGAAATTAATCTAAATGATAACAATGCATGATTAATCTATGAAAGGAAATATGGACGCAATATTAATCTATGAAAGTAAACATGAATCTAATCTACATGAGTAGCCATGGATGCAAGAAGAAGAAGACAAGAAGAGAGAAGTTGCAATATCCAAGCTCAAGTGCTCAAATCCTCTTCCAAAATTGCTCTCCAAACCTGCAACATAACAATACTATGAAAAACATTATTTTTTGAATGAGAAGGAGAGCTTTCCTTTTAAAGGAAAATGAACGGTTGAGATTAAGAGGCAAAAATCAAAGCCTATTATTAAGAGGCAAAAATCCCACCACTTAGGAGGATGTGAAGAAAATGGGATTTTTATTTTATTTTTTATTTAATTTATTTCCTTTTTCATCAAATAAAGTGCTTTAAGTGGGGATTTTTATTTATTTAATTAAAAGAGGGGTTTTCTTTCAATTAAATAAATTAGAAGAATTTTATTTAATTAAATGAAAGAAATTTAATTTAATTAAATAAAATGAATTTTATTCAAATAAAAGGGAGATTAAATCTTTTAATTAAATAAAAATGATCAAACCTTAGGAAATATTGAAATAATTGAATTAATTACAATTTGATCAAGGAAATTGATTTGAATTGAAAATGTTCCAAAGCATTGATTCAGGAAATTGATAAAATGATAAAATGGGGCCCAAAGTCTAGGCGACCATTTTAGGGTGCATACATTTGCCCTCTTTAACTAATGTGTGGTCAATTCAGAAACACATGTAGTCAAAGAATGCAGTTGAAGTGTGAGGTCAACTTGGGATCACAAAACAACCCAGACATGTGGTCGATTTGGGAACACATCAGGGCAAAAATAATCACAATTGAAAAAGACAAAGTCAACACCAACATAAGTAATTGACATGTCAGAGATAAGAATCTCAAGAAAGAATGATATAATTGATAAAGATGAATCAAAGATTGAATTTTGATAGGTACTGCCCCCTCGTGATCGAAATCAAAATGAGATAGAAGAGAACAACAAATTGATAAATTTGATCAAATTGAACTAAAGATAAGGTTCTTGATGTAAGATGAAAGATATAAAGATCACAGAACCAAGGTAGATCATTAAGCACGAAATATTATGCCCCAAGGTTGAATTAGAAGAAAAAAAGTGGGGTGAAAGTGAATGGAAGATAGAAGTTTGAAAGAGGTGGAAAGAAATGGAGAGAAGAAAGAGAATTTGCCTCAAGAAAGAGAATGCCCCAAAATCAATCAACTATTTAAGATAGAAAATTTTGATTGAGATCATGAAAGAAGATAAGGAAATGAAGATCAGAACGTGACCACAGTTGATTAAAAGTCCACAAGAAAGATGAAGGAAAACCTTTGCAAACTCATAATGCAGCTTAAAAATGTAAACTAACATGAGGTCTAACAATGCAAGCTACATGAAAATGCAAAGGTGTACTTGCAATAGAGCAACTGTAACATAGGACTTTGTGTTCATCATTCATTAGAAAATGTTAAGGAACTTATTTTCATCACTGGGCCATTATTAACAGACATCAGAAAATTACACAATCATCACTAGTCACAAGCGCAACTATGAAGATATGAATGTGATTTATATTGGATTGGAATGTGGAAAGATTCTAACATAAGCATCAAATCCATAAAGGTCAAGATGACTATGATGTTAGCTTACCCAATTTAATATAGCAAAACCACGCTCACATCAAGGCATAGAGCTAGGATGACCAGCAGAACGATTGTGCAAAAAAATAGTGAACCATAAAGCAAGAAGCAAATAAAAACATGTTCTATGCCCCAATTCCTCTAGCTATACATCATAGAGAGACTTATTAGACAAGAACACTCAAAAAAAATCAATAACATTCAGCACACAAAGAAAATATCATGACATAGCTCAAGCATTAAGTGTTGCATTTAAAAATTTAAGCGTGTTAACCGATACTAAGTTCCGAGGATAAGGATTTAATGCTCGTAAGAAGGTAAAATCATATGAAAAAATTGGGTAAGACCAAACTGATAAGTGTTGAAAAACACTCAATGTCAAGGGTTGTACTAAAAAATACAGTTGGGGTGGTGTTGAAAAACACCATTTGTGAGGTGTCCTAAAGACTAACACATCCAAGAGACCAAAGCTAACACAGTTATGCCCCCTAGACAAAGACAAAGAAAAATTCCAAACCAAGGAAACAAGGACAAGGTGTGATGGAGAAAGGCTAAGTGTCAAGGACACACGCTAAGAAATAAGGGTGCAAAGGCCTCAAGTAGCACCCATTTTTGGTTTTCACCACTCGAATTTTATTACAATTTTTTCTCTTTCATTTTTTTTTCTTCTTTTTTTTAGGACTTTTTATAATTTTTTTGAATTTTTGCTACCAAGGCGCCTGTTTCTAGGTTTTCACCAAGGCACTTTTTCTATTTTTTTGAATTTTTTGAATTTTTTGATTTTTTTTTTGTATTTTTGGAATATCTAATTTTTTTGAGATACATCAAAGCGCATATTGCTAAGTTTTCACTAAGATGATCATTTTTTTTAGGACATTTTCTAATTTTTAGAATTTTTGACAATATATCATTTTTTTAAATTTTTTCAGGATCAATAAATATGTACAAAAGGATGCCCCCAGAAAAAATAGGCATTGTGGATAGAACTTCTTCAGGTGCAAGACATTGATAGGACCAGGGAGTTGTTCTCCCTTTTTTGTATACAGTAAATAAGCACCTGTCCCAAAAGATGTTGTGATAATGTAAGGTCCAAGACAATTAGGTTCAAATTTTCTCTTCTGATCTCTATGCTATTGATTCTTAGGATTTTCACTTAGGACAAGATCTCCTACCTGGAATTCTCTAGGGTGAACCTTTTTGTTGAAGGCATTGGACATGCGCTTTTGATAGACCCTCATATAGTCAAATGATACTTTCCATTTTTCATCTAGAAGTTCTAACTCTTGAAGTCTCGTGGTATGATAGTCTTCATCTGTAACTAGACCATGGAGAGAAACTCTAAGTGAAGGAATCTCAACCTCCAAAGGTAACACTGCTTTAGCACTTATGCAAGGGAAAAAGGAGTAGCCCCATTAGGAGTACAAATACTCATTCTATAGGCCCGCAAAGCTGAATTTATCTGTAAATGCCAATCTCTACCATTCTTACAAAATTTTCTATGCAAGATTTTAAGAATGGTTTTGTTTGATGCCTCTGCTTGACCATTTCCTTGCGGGAAGTAAATGGAGGACCAATGTTGTTTAATCTTGAATTTTTTGCAAAGTTGTTTAAGGTGCTTATTTTTGAACTGGCCTCCATTTTCAATAATAATCTCAGAAGGCACTCCATATCGACAAATGATATGGTTTAGAATGAATAGAGATACTATCTTGCCTGAGGCAAAAAAAAGTGGGATAGCTTCTACCCATTTGGTGAAGTAATCAGTAGCAGTGATAATAAACTTGTGTCCACCTAATGAGTTGGGATGAATTTTCCCAACAAGATCAAAGGCCCAGCACTAAAATGGCCAATGAGATATAGAAGGAATGAGCTCCCTTCCTAGAGCATGTATCAGGTTACCATGTTTTTGACACTTTTCACATGACTTTGCAAAAGTTACTGCATCAATCTGCATCGTGGGCCAATAGTACCCCACCCTAAGCAACCTTCGAGCCATGGTAAGACCATTGGAATGTCCCCCACAAATGCCCTTATGAATGTCAACTAACGCTTGGTCAGATTATTCCTTTTCTAAGCATCTAAGAAGTGTTCCATCTAGACCCCTCCTATACAAATCACCAGCAATAAGGGAATGGTGAGAGGCATTTTGGGTAAGGTTTCTATGTTCAGATCAGTTAAAAGTTTTTGGTATAATACCATCATGAAGATATGAGTAAACGCCATTATAACAGGATGACTCATGACCAACAAGGGTAAAAATAACATGGATTTCTTGGGAATCAAAGATAGGGTGATGTAGCTCTTCCACTAGGAATTCAAATCTTGATTCATGTTGATCTAGCTGAAGGAGTGAAGCAAGTGTAGCCATAGCATCAGTTGCTTTTTTTTTTGCTCTAGGGATTTGATAAAATGTGACAAATGTGAAGTATCTTTTCAAGGAATCAACCATTTTCTTGTAAGGTACCATTTTCTCATGTTTTGTTTGATATTCATCATTAACTTGGTTGATTATCAGTTGAGAATCCCCATAGATGTGTAACTCTATGATTATCCATTCTATGGCCATCTTAAGTCCATTTGTTAAAGCTTCATACTCAGCAATGTTGTTTGTACATGGGAATAATAATTTATAAGACTTAGGGATTGTGTACGCATGAGGAGAAACAAACAACACACCAGCTCCTGAACCATTTTGCATAAAATATCCATCAAAGAACATCTTCCATGTTCTTTCAGTCATGTACATAAGATGTTCATCTAGGAAGTCAACTTGAATAGATGCATTATCTTTTAATGGGATATCAGCCAATTGATCTGCTATGGCTTGTCCTTTAATTTATTTACGCTCAATGTACTCTATGTCAAATTTTGAAAGTATCATCATCCATTTAGCAAGTCTACCAGTAAGGGTGGCCTTACTTAGAAAATATTTGAGTGGATCTATTTTTTCTATGAGTTTGATAGTATGTGCAAGCATGTAATGTCACAACTTTTGGGAAGCAAACACAACAACAAGGCGAGATTTCTCAATGCTAGAGTAATTAACCTCATATGAAACAAGAGTACAGATGATATAGTGTATTGCTCTTTCTTTCCCATTTTCATCAAGTTGAGCTAGTACTACCCCCAAGGAAGATTATGTTGCTGAAATATATAGAATAAGCGGTTTCCCTACGATAGGAAGCATTAAAATAGGAGGATTTTCCAAGTACTTATTGATTTGATCTATGCTCTTTTAACAATCCTCATTCCAAACACACTTGACTCCTTTATGCAAGTTCTTATTGAAGGGTTGAGCTCTATCTGCCAATTGTGAAATAAATCTCCTTATAGATTGAAGATGTCCCTGAAGACTCCTCATTTGGCTAATATTTTTAGGAGGTGGCATATCTATAATTGCTTGAAATTTTTCAAGATCCACCTCTATTCCTTTTCCTAAAATGATAAAACCAAGTAATTTTCTAGAAGTGACTCCAAATGCACACTTTTTAGGATTTAACCTCAGTTGAAATTGTTCCATGCGATCTAGAATGACTTCCAAATCATCTAAGTGTGTATCTCTTTATTTAGACTTGGCCAAGGTGTTATCCCCATAATCTTCCATATTTTTGTGCTTCATGTCATGAAAAATAGTTGTCATAGCTCTTTGATAGGTAGCTCCTGCATTTTTTAATCCAAAAGGCATAACATTCCAACAATAGGTACCCCATGCACAAGTGACTGTAGTCTTTTCTTGATCTTTAGGAGTTATCTTAATTTGATTGTACCCAGAAAAACCATCCATCAAAGAATAAATTTCATAACCCGCAGTCATATCCACTATCATGTCTATATTGGGGAGTGGAAAGTCATCCTTTGGGCATGCTCTATTAAGATCTCTAAAATCTATGCAAACTCAAATGGATTTGTCATGTTTGGAAACTGGTACAATATTTGATATCCATTTAGCATAGGAAATAGCTCTTATAAATTTGGCACCAAGGAGTTTCTCCAATTCAGCTTTGACTAGGAGAGCTATGTGAGGATGCATCTTTCTCAATTTTTGTTTAACTGGTTTGACATTTGGAGCTATGGAAAAGTGATGCATGATAAGATTTATGTCCAATACTGGCATATCTAAATAAGTCCATGCAAAATTGATTTTCTTTCTCTTTAAGAACTTAGTGTAAGCTTCTTTTTCTATTGGTGGCAAGGACTTAGCCAAGTGTACTATTTATGGAGCCTCATCTGTACCCAAATTAACTGCTTGTGTTGGCTCAATAAGCACTGAAGATTGATCTTGAAAATAGCTAGGAAGATGATCAAGTACCTCATCCTTAGGCACCTCAAAGAGGTTTTCACCTTCGGATATGTCATTTATTTTTACTTTTTTTTGGTTCTAACACCACCACGCAGTGGTTTTTGTCATCAGAACATGTATTCCTTTTATTTTCTTTTCTTTTTATCTTGTGACAAAGGTACTTGATGTCCAGCTCAGTCATGCTAGTAGCCAGTTCACTGGTGGAAGAGACTATGGGTTCAATGGCATTTAGATAACAAGCTATCTCATAATCATTTTGGAATGTTAAAAGCTCAGGTTCTTGATAGCGTTGGGATCAATCAATAAGGTCAGGATGAACAAGGGATAAATCAACGACTGGTTCAAGATTGTAAATATGAATGATGTTATTGTTGGTGACTGAATAGTCAAAGTCTGTCAAGTATCCCTCTAAGCTACCCAAATCAGGATTCATCCTAACAAGTGAAGAATCATCCACTAAGGAAACATGTGGGTTCAAAACCTCTAATCCTACATGTGACTCACTAGCTACCTCTGGTTGAGAACTAAAAGTGTGAACAACATCAATATCTCTATCAACTATTGAAGGCTCTGAAAAAGAGTCCCATTCATACTCATTAGAACTTGTATATGAACTGGGACTAGGATTCTTACACCATGAAATCTTGGGACATCATGATGTTGAAGGTCCAGTTTCATCAAAAGTAGCACTTTCTCTTTCCATTAAACGAACAAGATTTTTTTGTTGATGCTCTCTCAAAGGATCTTCTATATCCTCTTCTTGTTCTAAAGTTGCAACTAATGTATGGGTGACTGAAATATCTAAATTTCCCCATAGGAGAGTAGTGGAAGGGACCCAATCTTCACACATATCTTCTTGATTTGTCAAATTAGGCACACACTCTGGTTCATCATCACTATCCATATTTTCAAAGAGAGGATTAGTGCGCTTGTTACAATTTTCAAATCCTAGGCCAACTGGTTTCTTAGACTTGCGTCCAAATTTAGCACGATCAAGAGGTTCAAGCCTAGCATCCAAATTGTGATTAAGAGGGCCATACCCAGGATAGCCCATCTTCTTTACAAAATTATATCCTCTTCCATAAGATTTAAGAGAAGGAGATAAATTCTCATTGTGCTTATACTTTTCTTCTTTATAGATCCAGTCTCTAACAAATGTTTCCTCTTTCTCATTTTGAATAGGCACTGATGATTCTACAAATTTTACAAATAATGTCATAGCTGAAGAGAAAGGATTCATCTCTTTTGAAGGTTTTCCATAAGACCTAGGTGAAACTGGCAATGTTGTGAGGGAGTTGAGCTGATACCCCCCCATACCAAGGTCTACTAACTTAAACCTATCTTTTCCCTCAGCTAAGGTATCATCAAAATCTTTAGCTTCTCTATTGAGGGGAACATGAGCCCCTGCTAAAATTGAATTAATAGATAAATTTTTATCCCCAGGTATATAAATCTCTATTCCATTGTAGGGGAACTTAACACATTGATGGTAGGTAGATGGTACTACTTACATATCATGAATCCATGGTCTACCAAGTAAGATATTATAAGAAAGGGGTCCAGCATCAACTATTTGAAATACAATGTCATTTTCAAGAGGGCCAATCCTAATAGGAAGGATGGCCAACCCCTTGGAACTTATTTCTGCCTCATCATAGGCTTTGATTGTAATTCTTTTTCTGGTATCAATTACCTCTTTAGAATACCCCAACTCTTTCAAAAGACTAAAAGAACAAATATTAATCCCAGCACCCCCATCTATCAACACATGCCTAAGATAGGTTCTATGGATCATGACCTCAATATAAAGGGAAAGATTATGTGGATGGCTCAAAGCTTTATCATCATCTTTGGAAAATGAAAGGAAATGAGGGGTAGCAATGTGATTAACCTTATTCTGGAATTGATCAACATCTAAGTTGTTGGGGACATTTTCCATGCGCAAAGCATCCTCAAGGATTTTTTTATGTCTTGGAGACAACTCTAAGAGCTCAAAGATCAAAATTTGAGTGGGGGTTCTCTGTAATTGATCAACAAGATTGTATTTCAATTTAGGATTCACAACTAGTTTCAAGGTGATAGACTTAGACACCACTTGCTTAGGTTTACTTGACTGGCTTGAATTGGGTCCTTTAATAACAATGGGACCTTGACTTTGGGTAACAACATTAAGGGCTTGAGATGACCTTCTAGAGTTGGGACCCCTTAGCACCACAACAGGTTCTTTATCAAAAATAGGAGGAGATTCTTCATCTAGATCATAACCATAAGGATCTCTTCCACTCATCATGTTAACATTTTCTTCAACAATTTCAAGCATATTGATAACATTTTCTACATCTGTGTAAGTATAATTAACTACCACTTTTCCATTCTTAGGTTTAGAGGTCTCCCCCTAATCATATTTGGGCAAAGGTTCCTTGAATGCTTTGTGATCAGTGTTGGTGTTCAATCCATCTACTGTAAGTTTTCCACTCTCAATGAGATCTTGAATGATATGCCTGAGTCTCCCACAATTTTCAACATCATGTCCAATACCATTATGAAATATTCAAAAGGCTTCCTCCTTCCACCACCAAGGTTTAACTTTAGGTATGTGAAAATGTGCCAAATTGCTAGCAATAAGTTTCTTTAAAATTTCCTCATATGTCTCACCAAGTTTTGCAAATTGACATCTCTCACCCTTAGGCTTACCTTGGTAACCTGGCTTACTTTTTTATTGAGTGGATGTATTGGGCTTCACAGCTTGAACATTACTAGATAAATGAAGCATAGGTTGATCTTTATGTTGGGAGGAATTCACAAATCCATCATTAACCACTTGTTTGTTTTTATTCCAATATTGGTTCTTCCCTTTATCCTTATTAGAGTTGTTTTTTTTACCATTGCTGTTGTTATTACTATGTTTAGTAAAAATTCCTTGTTCTCTTAAAACATCCTCAATCTGACATGCAGTCTCAACCATAGTGTCAAACAAATCAAAAACACCTTCTTAACTTCATACCGCAATTTGGGAACTAAGTTGCTAACAAGAATGTAAATATTTTCATTATCAGGAATAGTTCTAGAATAGCAAGAGCATTTCCACCTCCACCTTTGCAATAAAGTGACAAAGGATTCTCCTTGATTCTTCTTTAAGCTACATAAGTCCAACAAAGTGATAGATCTTGAAACATTATATGCAAAATGTTGAACAAATCTGTGAACAAGCTCTTTGAAAGTCTTAACAAGAGGAGTTATCTTAGTAAACCATTCCATTTCTTGACCCTTAAGACTTCATGGGAATAATCTCATGAGATATGAATCATCTTGATGGAAATCAAAGATCATGGTATAAAACGGATGCACATGATGATGGGGATCTCCACTCCCATCATATTTGTCATATTAAGGAATTTCAACCTTTCTAGGAAATTCTTTCATGTCAACACTCTTATCAAAAGGATTAAGACAAATTGAGTCCAATAAGAAATAATTCTTAGGTGTGGACATTTGGGCTATTTGTCTTTTCAATTCATCCATTTTTTCCTCTTGGGATGGACCTTTCCTCTTGATCTTTTTATCCACATCAAAATTGTAAGGGACTTTAGCACCATTGTTGATTAGATTCTCTAGGAACTTATCTTGGTTTTGCTCCACATACTTCTCCACATACTATTGAAAGAATGGTTCTTGTTGCATTTTCATAAATTCTTGGGAGATGCGATCAAAGCTTGAGTTATTACCACCATATTGTGAACCATAATGAGCATGTTGAGAAGGTGGCCTTGAGTTCCTAGGAGGAGTGTCTCTCCTATAATGATCATGTCTTGAAACTCTTCTTCCTCTAGGGCTAGGAGATCATGATGGTAATCTTGAATGTCTCCTACTTCATGGATTCCTAGGAGGAGTGGATGGAGGAGAATTGTTTCCACCACTAACATGCATATTATTGAATGGATCATTGAGTTGCTGAGCCAAGAGCCTATCTCGCTCTTCCTGGAAGGCTTTTCTTTCCATTTCTATCAAAGTTTGTTTCTCCAACTCTAAGCATCAAATTTGTTCTTCCTTATGAGCTTATTCATCTTGGAATGCTTTCTTTTCATTTTCAATCCTCTTGAGTCTATCACTCATGTAATTGGTAGGTGAGCTTGGTCTTGAATTTTGAAACAAGTTGTTGGTATAAGTTGTATTGACATGAGCATCATAAGGTTCTCCATGTTGGCTTTCATGTTGTGAATGGCTATCTTGATAAGCATGTCTCTTACCTCTCTCTCTCACCCCTTTGGTGTGCATCTAAATATCTTGTTGAAATAAGGGGTGAGGCTGGTCTACTACCATGAGAGGAACCACTGAATGAAATAGCATGTCCACTCTTTGAAAACATATCCTCGTAATGTTTATCTTTGGCTTCCCTCTCTTTCTGAGTCATTGTGTGACTAATATCCATAGAAGAATGAGAAGATGCGAAGGGGATACCATACTCACTAAGATGACTTTTTGAATCAAACCACACTTCTGAAGTATTCCTAGGTGATTGATCAAATATGGGTCCTTTTCCCTTATGTCTTTGGCGAGTTTGAACTAGGGGTAATTGGTTAAAAACCACTTGGGGTCATTTTCCTTGATTTACTTGATATCTTGTTGTAACTGGCATGAAAGAAAAGGTACTAGCTAAAAGGATTACCCTAAGAGACATTGGTACCAAACTAGGATAGAAAAGGCATTAACTTGTCCAAAAGAGGTGATAAGATAGAAAATTGCAAATAGGGATAAGCCAACACTGCCACAGAGGTGCCCAATAACTTTGGGTGAATACCCTAGCACATATGGATCAGGAGGATGGTCTTACCCAAATTAATTTGAAATTTAAATTGAAACTGTATGAAATTGAATGGACAAGAGACGACCAAAACTCTCCAAGTGTGTTATCAAAGAATCTAAAGGTTTATCTTTTCAATAAGGACGGTTTCTAACTCACCAAGTGCCAAACAAGGTCACTTGTGGAACCAAAGATTGCTAATCCAAGAGGTCAAAACACAAGAATCCAAAGTTGAACAAGCTTCTAACAGTAGGGTAAGTAATCCAATCTAACCTAGATCAACCCAGAAAACTGGAAAAGATAGGACAGCAAACTAAAATAGGCTCAAAAATGACAGCAACAGTTCACTAACGGATAGTTTTGCGTGAGGAAATGTTGTATCGCATGAGGAAATGTAGGATTGCATGATAGAATGCACCAAATGGCGCAAGAAAACTCAGACTGGTGAAACAGGAAACAATAATTGGCAGAAAGGTTCACGCAAGGATTTGCAGATGGCCACATGAAGAAACGCAGCGAACAACGCGAGAAAATAGTTTTTTCGCGTGAGAGAAGGCAACAGAACTCAGTTTTTGTATGATTTAAATAACCAACTAGGTACATTAATAGATTTTATCATGAATCAAGCACACAAGATAGAAAATAGGGAGTTCAAGCGATCAATGTCTTCAAACAATGAGCAAGGGACAAAGCAACCTTGCACATGAACATAGATAGTGTCATAGTAATTCTACTCCATAAGAATGCTACTTGTGTATGTTCTCAAATGTTTT
>MU223993.1:231801-242080 GCA_018584345.1 Thuja plicata | reverse complement strand
TAAAAATGATCAAACCTTAGGAAATATTGAAATAATTGAATTAATTACAATTTGATTAAGGAAATTGATTTGAATTGAAAATGTTCCAAAGCATTGATTCAGGAAATTGATAAAATGATAAAATGGGGCCCAAAGTCTAGGCAACCATTTTAGGATGCATACGGTAGCAGGATAAAGTCAGGTCAAATCTTAGCTGATTGAACAGCTGGCACATTTTTTGGATCAAAATTTGCAGGGAGGATATCCTTAAGGGCATCACGCCTATGTGCCACATGGAAAGTGGTGGGACCTGGATGGGCTAAGGGAATGTAAAGCATCAAACAATTTTATTTTGATCTGATGGTAGGCATGATGCCTTGTGTATGTGGTAAAGTCTAACCTATTGGGAGCACGCTGAGACATGAAAATGTTAGAGATATACAATTAATAAACTACTTTAAACATGTCTAATAAGCATACTATGAAAATAACAAGATATCCCATCACAACCTCCGATGAGCCAAACAAGTGCACCCAAGCCTTGTTGATTTTCTCTTAGAGAATTGTGGGTGTGCTCTCCCAACACAATATCATAATCCCACTATGATTTGATGGATGGAAACTAGAATGCAATCTAATTTTGGATGAAGAGCTCAAGGAAAAGTATGAAGAACTTGTCTCAAGCCATTCACCAAATAATTGAAGTAAACTACACCTATTCCAATAATGATAATGTGATCAATATGCTATATGTTAAAACAGAATCAATCAATTTGGTCACAATTAAAGGTGTTTCTTTCCACTCAAATGCAGTAACTCAAAGCCAAGCACCGGTCATAATCAAAGGACCCCCAAAACCAGTGTCAACATCCAAGGTTCCTATCATTACTATTCCTAAACCAATAGAAAAGCACGTGGTTACTATTCCTAGAGAAAAGTATGACTTGGTATACCAATTGCAATGAACCTCTGCCAAAATTTCCATTTTTGAGTTGCTCAAAATATCCACAATACATAGGGAAATCTTGGAACAAGCTCTACATGTTGCTAATGTCCCAAAGGATATTGATATAGAAAAATTCCAAGCAATGGTCAATCACATCTTAGTGCCACATTACCTCTCCTTTTCTGAAAAGAGGATGATAAGTCTTTGACACATCCACATAATCAACCCCTCCATATCAAAGTCCTCATTCATAAATCTTGTGTTAGACGCATGTTGATAGATGGAGGCACAAGATTAAATATTTGTACCCTTAATCTGATCAAGAAACTAGGTCTCTCATAACAAACAATTGATTCTAGAAGAAAAATAACCATCAAATCTTATGATGTGGAAGAAATATCCTCTAAAGGACTTATTGTTCTGTCTATTAGGTCGGACCAATTGAGAGGAATGTTGTATGTCAAGTTTGGGATCTACCTCTAGCCTACAATATCCTATTGGGTAAACCATGGATTCAAAAAATGCAAGATGTGCTATCCACTTACCATGAGTGTATAAAGTTCCCACTTATTGGGTGGAAGTGACAATTCCTACAGATGCTAACTATAATTGTAACAATATCAAAGTAGGTAGTATGATCCTGCATAACAAAGAATCTATGGATGAAAATTCTCCTAAAACTACCAAGTACATGGTTATGAAGAGTTTTGACAAAACCTTAAAAATTGAAGAAACAGGTATGGGAGAGTACCAGTTGGACCTGACTCCCTCAATGAAAGAACTCCCAGTGTCACCAAGATCCTATGGAAAACCTTCCTCAACATTCACACCTACTGCATCCAAGTATTCATAAGTACACAAAGCAACTGGCATGGTAAATGCATCCACATCTTCTTTAGATAACACAGAAGAACAAGCAGTCTTGGACTGGCTTTACAAAGGATAACCAATGGAAGCTGAGGTCAAACATATAGAGATATCCAAAGAATAGTATGGAAAGGGATATGATTTCCTCAAAAAAATGGGATATAAAGGAAAGGGACCTCTAAATGAAACAGGATGAGGGCTTATTGAGCCTATACCAATGAAATTCAAGAATACCAGAGACCAAACAGGACTGGGCTTTAATACTAAAACTGACAAACCTGCTTCAAAAGATAGTCTAACCTCAGAAAAAGGAAGTGATGAAATGGATGAACTAGAGCAGTGGTCATATGAAAGGTTATTACATGTTGGCACAAAGAATCCCAACTATCAAGGAGAGTGCTATGTACCAAGCTTTGAGGTACCACAAGATCTTTGCACTCCTTTGTTAGTACAACCTCCCATTCAAGAGGTAGGAAACTCCATAACAGATGGTTCAGATATGAAATTGATAGCAATAGCTACAGCAAGCACACCCTGACAATATGATTTACATCCTAACTGGGGGAAATTGGTCATGGTTTCACATGTCCTTGAACTACCACACTTTGATCCACAGGTAGCTAACTAGGTACATCAAATAAATATTACTGAATACTTAAATAGATCTGATGATGAGGTCACTAACCCTCATGATTATGAATGGGATGAACTATCTGTCACCACTGAAGATATTGGAATAGATACAATTCACATGTTTTCATTTCCCTCATCTCCTCATGAATAGTCTAACACTACTCCCAATAACACTAATAATCCTAAAGTAGAAGAAGAATTTCTTTTCCCTGACAAGGATGGAGAGACTGGTGCTTTCCTAAGTCTGGAAGAAGTGCTAAGGCAACAAGAAAGAAGCCTCCATTTACAGAGAGATGAAGATGAAAGTTCTACCAATGAATCACTAGATTTTGATCCACATATGACTAAAAATGACCCTTTTTATGATAATCTAACTCTTATTGATCTAAACATTGAAGAAATTAACTTAATAGAACATGTCATGTCAATTAATGGTCTTGACACTAATGCGATGTTGTCCTTCCCAAACTTTGATTCCTTGTCTTTGATACACCCAGACCTCATTGATTGGACTAACATATATCCTATGCCTATCCTCAACTTTCCCAATGACTATACCCTAGCTTGTTATCTTAATGCTTGTGAACCTTACCCTTCTTCCACCAATGCAAAGAGTGAGGACATGTCAGAGGAGGATATTAGGTTTCTCAGTCAAAAACTAAAAAGAAAAAGGGGACTGATGGTAAAAACAATGTTGTGGCAGTGTTAGATCCTAAAATAGTAAAAATAAAAGACATATCCAATGGTGAAAACCTCTCAGAGGTGCCAAAGGATAAGATTCTTGATATCCTCCCCGAGAACTTTTAGGAAAGGTCTTTAGTTCTGATTGAGCCAACATAGACAGTAAATTTGGGCACTATTGAAGATCCTTAAATAGTACACCTTGCACAATCTTTGTCAAAAGAAGAGAAGACATAGTTTACAGAGTTCCTACAAGAAAAGAAGATCAACTTTGCATGGTCTTATATAGATATGCCTAGACTAGATCCTAACCTAATCATGCACCACTTATCTATAGCTCCTGGGATCAAGCCCGTGAAAAAAAAACTTAGAAAGATGCATCATCATGTTGCATTACTAGTAAAAGAAGATCTAGAGAAATTGTTGAAAGTTGGATTTATCATAGTCATTGCCTATGTAGAATGGATCTCCAATGTGGTCCCCATGTCTAAATCTAATAAATCTATCAAGATTTGTATGGACTTTAGAGACTTAAAAAAAGCATGTCAGAAAGATGACTTCCCACTACCTAACATTGACATGATCATAGACTTCAGAGCAGACTACCAGATGTATTCCTTAATGGATGGATTCTCGGGCTATAATAAAATCAAAATTGCCCTTGAGGATCAAGAGAAAACTACATTTGCATGTGCATGGGGCACCTTTTGCTGGAACGTCATGCCATTTGGGTTAAAGAATGTAGGGGCTACATATCCAAGAGAAATGACTACAATATTCCATAATATGATGCATAAAAACATGGAATATTACATGGATGACACATTGGCTAAATCCAAAGAAAGAGGTACTCATATCGATGACCTAAGAAAGATATTGGATCGAATGGAACAAGTTCTAGTCAGGCTCAATCCTAAGAAATGTTCCTTTGGTGTCCAATCAGGAAAACTCCTAGGGTTTATAGTTTTAGCAAACGGAATTGAGGTAGATCTAGCAAAGGTGAAATCTATTCTAGAGATGACTCCTCCATACAAAATCAGTCAAATGAGGACATTACAAGGGAGACTTCAATCAATCAGGAGATTCATGTCACAACTGGTGGACAGGGCACAACCCTTTACCAAATTACTACATAAAGGGGTCACCTTCAAATGAGATGAACACTGTGAAGCCAATTTTAGATAACCAAAAGGGTAGCTAGATAATCCTATTCTTATGGTGCCTATTCATGGAAAGCCATTACTCCTATATATCTCAGCTACAGCTACATCATTAGGAGTATTATTAGCACAAGAGGATGAAACAAAGAAAGAAAGATCAATTTACTACATCAGTAGAATGCTAGTCTCCTATGAGATCAATTACAAAATTATTGAAAAAGCATGCTTAGCATTCATCTTCGCATCACAGAAATTAAGACACTACATTATCTCTCATATAGTGAGGATTATTGCTAAGATTGATCCTCTAAAGTACATTTTGAGCAAAATAGCATTAACAGGATAATTAGAAAAATGGGTCCTCATTCTAAGTGAATTTGACATTGAGTATGTAGATAAGATAGCTATTAAAGGAAAAGTCCTCATTGATCAACTAGTTGATTCACCACTTCAAGAAGATTAATAGTTAAAGATTGAATTTCCTAATGAAACCATTATGCATCTAACTGAGTATCCATGGAAGATGTAGTTTGATGGTTCTTTTATGCAACAAGGCTCTTGGGTAGGGATTCTATTCATAACTCCTCAAGGCTACAAGATACCCAAGTCTTACAAATTGATGTTCCCATGTACGAACAACATTTTAGAATATAAGGCATTGGTAAACGGTCTCAAGCTCACCATGGAATGGAAGATTGTAGAGTTGCATGTATATGGTGACTCTCAACTCATTATCAATCAATTCAATGGTGGTTATCAAATGAAAGATGAGAAGTTGACACCCTACAAGCAACTGGTTGATGACTTGAAAAAATACTTTGTCTTCATCACATTCTATTAGATACCCAGAGCGAAGAACAAAGCTACAGATGCTATGGCTACATTTGCATCCATGTTACAACTTGAGGAACATCAGTTCCTCTATGACTTCTTGGTGGAAGAATTATCCTATCCAACCTTTGATACCCTTGAACACTAAGTAATCTATGCTTTGAACACCCCAGACCAATCTTGGTATGCCAATATAATTGCCTATCTCACTGACCAAACCATTCCTACTAATCTATCCAGAAATGAGAAAAGAGCCCTGATTAGAACATCATCATGTTATGTCCTCATAACTAATAACTTATATCGATGAGGTCTTGACAGTATACTTCTTAGGTGTTTAGAACTTGAAGAGTCTGATCTCATGCTAAAATAAATCCATGAAGGTGTATGTGGATCACACTCGAACAAATTTTCATTAGCTAAGAAACTGCTTAGAGTTGGCTACTACTGGCCTACAATGGAAAAGATGCTTTTCAATTTTCAAAAATATGTCATCAATTCCAGACACATGGAAATATTATCCATGTGCTTGCCAGAGAACTTATTCTTTTTATAACACATTGGCCATTTCAGCAATGGGCCTTTGACTTGGTTGGACATTTATATCCCAATTCTTCAAATGGACACAATTTCATCATTACAGCCACTGAGTATTTTATGAACTGGGTCGAGGTCATGCCACTAATCAAAGCCACTGGCAAATAGGTGGCTATGTTCATTCTGAACTACATTATCTATAGATATGGGATACCCTCTTCAATTGTAACAGACAATGGGGGCCAATTTAAAAATCAAGACATTGATGACCTTTGTGAACAGTTCCACATCACTCAACATTGCTCCTCAATCTATTATCCTCAAGGTAATGGACAGGCTGAGGCATCTAATAAGAATATTCTCAAAATCCTACATTGAACTATAAGTAAGTCTAGCAGAGACTGGCATCTACAACTAAATTTGGCAATATGGGCCTACAAAACAAGCATCAGAACACCAACTGGAGCCACGCCATTTTCTCTAGTCTATGGCGCTGAAGTAGTACTACCTATTGAGGTTGAAATCCCATCTTTGCGTATATCTTTACAAGGTCGTGTTACTAACAAGCAGTACCGTATTGATAGGGTGAATTCTTTGGACCTACTAGATGAGCGCAGACAACAAGCATTTGACCATCTGAAGGTGTACCAAGCACGCATGTCCAAAGGGTACAACAAGAAGATCAAGCCACAAAAATTTGAAGTGGGAGATCTCATCTTAAAATAGAATCCTAAGAACCAACCTAACAAAGAGCAGAAAGGAAAATTTGAACCTAATTGACTAGGACCTTATGTTATCACTGCTACTTTTGGGACTAGAGCTTATCAACTAGCTACACCTAAGGGAGACATTCTCGCTGATCCTATCAATACTCTACATCTGAAGTGGTTCTACGCTTAATGTTTAGCTAGCAGAGCTTGTATAGCAATTTTTTTTTAGAAAATACCAAAAATGTTCAGAAAATTGATCCTAAAGAAAAATCCAAAAACAGCGAAAAAATTACTAAAGAAAAGGGTATCCTTGGTGAAAACCTGGTAAACAGGCACCTTGATATTACAAAAACATTCAAAAATAGAAAAAATAGAAAAAAAAAATGAAAAAGAGAAAAGTGCCTTGATGAGAACCTGGTAAAATAGGCATCTTGGTAGCAAAAAGAAAGAAAAAGTTTGGCCAAGTGGTGGAAACCTGGCAATCAGGTGTCACTTGTGTTCAGCGCTCCATCTATCAATGCACTACTAATACTAGGCATTCAAAATTACACCTGTGCTAAAATGCTAACTTTGTTTCCTTACGACTATCTTATCCTTGCTTGGGATTTGTCTATCTTTTCTGTCTTAGGATCAAGTCATTCTGCACTAGGGGTATCTTTTCCAGTCTGATAGGTTGCGTCTGCTAAATCTTCGTAGGATGGTTTGTCTTGTGATATGATGCTTTCTGATACTTTCACTACCACTATCATGTTCACAAAACAAGGATGACACAAACATTGCACTAAACGATGTTCCTAAGACCTACATTGGATTCCAAACAGTGACAAGATTGTATACAGGCAAAAGGACACCATATTTTCTTAAATTCCAAACTTTTTGATTGATGAATCTATACTATGCTTGAAAAATGAATCAATAATATTACTTAAACACAATTTGGTCTTGGATTGATCATAACTCTTTTATATCTTGGTGATGTTTAACTAGGGGCATCTAAGAGGTTATGAATTTTTATTGATTCTTAATTGATGTTGTTATACCTTCCGAGTTACTCCATGATGTTTGCGCAAAGACAAAGAGTTGCAAGGACAGGGGCATAATGTTTTTTGTTTTTTTTTTTCTCTGTGTATGGTGATTGTTCCAAGTAATCCTATAAATTTCACCTAACTTGGATGTTTATGGTAAGAGCTTCCTTCATGAATGGATAGCCGCATATATCTTGATCTTTGTTATGTGTAAACTACGGTAAGGTTGAAACAATTTCCTTGTCTATTTTCTGATTCAGATTCTCACTAAGGTATATGAAGCATAATGTACCCAAGGATATGAATTTTCAAGGTCATTGTGGGTTCAATATCTTTCCTTAGACATATTCTAATATAATAAAAGGAAGGTGAATATTTTGTTATCATGGCTTCTATGCCTTGATGCCTAAGTCTATTTCCAACATTCCAATAAATATAGTACTCATATTGTCATAATATCAATGGGTATTAGTGATGGTTGTACTATCAGGTGGTATCCATTCTGAAAAGTTCCCAATGATGATAAAAATGTTGCAATATGTGCTAATCAGTGACAATTCCTAAGAGTGTGCATATAGCTGCATTTAGAGGTTGCATGATGCATTTTGAAGGAAATAAAAACATTTGGGAATTTGTGCTCAAAAGTGATTTCTATCTTTCTTCTTCTAAATTCCAAGTTAATTACATTCCTCCATATTATTGATATATATATATCGTTGCACATCCATAGCATACATTTTGCATTCATAAAAAGAAACAACAGGAAAATACAAAAACAAAGCATCCATGTATTTCATTTTTACTTTTACATCCTAAAGTGCATCCATACATTCTACATTGCATACAAAAATCTCAAAAACATACATTTGCATATATTTACATAAATCATTTGAAACATATTTATATCAATAATAAAACATGCATAAAATGATGTCATCATCTAAAATCTAACTCATCATATGGCCAAGGTATAATCACATGTACAAAATAAATCTATCAAAGCAGATGGAACTCATATAACATGTCAAGAATAGAATCAACGACATCAGATATATATCTCAAAAAATGGTACAGATCAAAGCATGGCACAAATCCACATAAAGAGTATCAGAGGGATAGAATGAATCAGATATATATATGTATGTAATGTAAAAAAAGTGGATCTCAGAAGGATCTATATATACAATATGAACTCAAATATACAAAATGAGATAAAATATCTCAGCTCTGGCTCCCACCCTCTCCCTGATCTAGAGGAGGAGGAGGCATCGCCCCCTCAGACTGTTGTGCTGGGCATGAAAAAGATACCGCTCTCTATCCCTCTAGCACTGCAACATGGTATAGAGCATAATAATATGTGGCTCTCTGAGCCTGATGGACTACAGTCTGAGCCTATGCATCTCTCTCCGCTCTAAGCATGTCACCCTGCCTGTCCCGCTCTTCCCTAAGCCTCTCTAGCTATCTGTCCCTATCAGCTAGCAATTCATCTAAAAGATTGAATCTGGCCTCTAAAGCAGTAATTTGTGCCTTGAGCTTCTCTCGCTCCTACTCCCACTAAGATAAGGGATCTCCATCCCTGCCTTAACCCTTTCCGGTATCCTATCCTAAAGATCTATCCTGTGACTGATTAGGTTATCTCTATTGTTGCTGTTGCCTTTGCCTCTGTTGCTCTCCTGTCAATAATGGCCTTGGATATATCCTAGGAGAAAAAAATCTATATCAGTTACGCTGACCCTCTCTGCTACCACTGGAAACCTCTGCATGGCCACCCACAACACCTCCACCCCAGTCATCTCCCCCATCATTGCCATCATCTAGAGGAGGCAGTCTCCCATCTCTCCCTCCATCTCGGCCTCCATCCCTCCCTCCATCTCAGCCTCCATCCCTCCCTCCATCTCGGCCTCTGCCCCTATCTCTCTGTACTCCTCCCCTCCCTCTGGAAGGATGCTCATCCAAATCATAATCAATCGGCTCCTCAATGTGAGGAATGGGCTCCTCTGGCACTATGAAACATGGAAACAAATACTGAAGCATCTCTACGGCATACCAATTGGAAACACTTGCATTGGCAACATCAAGGCAAAGGTCCCAGTCTACTCTAACCATGTCTCAGACTCCTGATGAGAATTCTCGTACCTAAGCTAGACACCCCATAGTGGTGTCTCATCTCAGATCTGTGCATATACTATAATATCCTGTGTCCTACCCTGCCGACGGTCATACTGTCTAAGGACTCAGGTGTGTATGAATTACTCTATAATATATTTGGTCCGTCTGATGAGATACCAACTCTAGAACAAAAATGGTACCTTCTTGGCATCTGAATTACACTCCTCACAATCTAAATATAGTCGACATATGACCTCTATCATATCATCGAAGAGTCTGCACCAATACTCTACCTTGCCTAGATGGGGCTACTGAATAAGACCTGCATACATATATACATATGGGAACTCAAGTCCCCGCTGCCTATCTACTATCGGTCATGTAACAGGGATATGCTCCCAAGCCCAGATCTGAAGAATCAAGATACCCATAGTCATGCTCCAAGTATAGTGGTACACAATCTCATGAAGCTCATGGTACATATTGTATGTGTTAATTTTGGCCTTCTAAATCAACCACACACTTCAACATAGTCATTCTTCATTAAGAACAAACAAAACTGAACATGAGTTATTCAGCCTGCCTGTCTCCATGATTCGACCTGTTGCCTTCTATCTAGATGGAGTTTTAAAGCTTGCTCTCAGAATGAGGGCCTCACAACTATGGACCATCTAAGAACGAAGGATTTTTAACCATGATGAATGATATGCAAAATGCAAAGATTATGCTAGAAATTGAAATATGAGTGATAAACTAAACATGAATTCTACATGATTTCAATGCAAGTTAATCTAGAAATTG
>MU223993.1:182578-206592 GCA_018584345.1 Thuja plicata | reverse complement strand
TTTATTTTAAAAAAAAAATCTTTTTAACGCACAGACTGTATATGTTTTAGGGTTTCAAATTTTTTTAAAAATATATATTAAAAGTGGGGAGGGGTAGCCAAAGCCACCCCAACCCCCCCGCAGGCANATAAGACAGTGGGGGCAGCCTGTGGTGGGCGCAGCCACCACAGCTGCCACCACATTCGGCGGCGCTGCCGCCGCTGTGGTGGGGCTGTGGGGGCAGCACCACCCACGGGTCGGCTATGCCGAACCCCCCCGCCCTTTTTAAACACTGCGTGGCCAATAAAAAACCTGCGGCCCTCCATTTTATGAAACGTCGCCGCCGTTCACTGTTGTTCGCCGCCATAGTATAACCTGCAATGGTTTGTATACATTACTATTAACATATATAAATATATATATATATATATTAATATATATGTATATACTTACAACAAGGGTAAGTGTATATGTATATATTAAAGTATATATATACCTTTCCTGAGGGATAACCTCCATGGATGTTGCAGACCTGCACATCCCATGGTTGTAAAAAAAAAAGATAAAGACATTTAGAGTTAGAGGAGAGAAAAAGGGTTATGTCAAAATAAGAAAAAATAATAATAATAATAATTTGATCTCCTTTCATTTTCCCTAACCCTAATTTCAAATTAGGGTTAGGAAATTTGAAAGGAGTGTAAACCTTTTGGGGGGGAAAAGTGAATGTATAAATTCTTTTACAAGGGGTTTCTTTCTTTTTTTTAAAAATTTTAAGTGGATTAGGGTATACCCTCTATGGTATGTGATTGTAAAACAATTTAATTTAATTTCACCCTAGCTTTAGGATAGACTCACTTCTTTGGAAAAAAGCTAATAAAAGAACAATTTCTTGGTGGTGGGAGATTTAAAGTTATAGTTATGTGGAAATTATTAAAATATATTTAAATACTCCTTATCATTAAGGAGGCTACTACAAGAAGACCTTATTAGATGATTTTATCTATGGACTAAAAGAATTAGTAATTTAAAAGTTTAACTAGACCTTTTATATATATATATATATATATATATATAAGTTCATCTTTAAATATATTCAAATTTGCTTTTGACCCGATTATCTAGCCTTACCAATTTGATATAAGTTATGTGCTTCAAAAATTGAACTTAACCTAGCCCTAATTAAATAATAATATATTTGGATAATGTTTTTTTTAGGGGGTGAACCTAATTATAGTTTTTAAATAAAACATAGGGACTCTTAATGTTATTTTTATGTGGTCAATATATGTGGCCAGTATACTGACTATTATAAAAGTAATATTATGGGAGTGCGCTTCCCTAGAGGGTTAATTAAACATAGAGTTTCATTAAGTTAATAACATAACCAGTCTTTCGAATGACCCTGGAGACGGAGAACAGGGAGTTTCTCTCTCTCTTTCTCCACATCATCAAACTCTATTAATCAATAATTGGGACGACTCATAAAATTAAATAACATCACCTTGAGCATCTGGAAAATTTAGAAGATGCCTAGGGTTAAGGGAGGTTGACGCTTAGTCATGATTCCCCTTAGACCCTTTTGTTAATAATATTACTATTGAATTTCACCTTCTTAAAAAAAAAGTTGTTGCATTTTTGGGCGCAAATTTTTGGGCATGACAGACTCTTTCAAGCCACTTATGTTTTTACATGGTTTAACACAATGAATACATTACAAACAGTAGCTACGTTAAGGAATTGGCTTCGCATAAAATATTATAGGCTCATTTCTTGGTAGTCCTTTGGCTCACATAGCAGTGTCACCCCCGGAAGGGCGCCCATGTTTTTTTCTTTTGCCAGGAGTTGTTGTCATGCTGCGAAGATATCTTTCGCAATACAATAGCCTAGGACACATATGATGGGAATCTTGGGGGAGAATCTTCCCTCCCCTTACACTATAATAAGTCATTGTTCAAAGGTAAATCGGGTAGGCTACTAATTTATAGTTTCTTATAAGATTCATGTCATCCCCGTAATCAGTTTGTACAGTGTGAGGCACTTAAGTCTCTAGTTTAACCATGTGAGTATGCTAAGGATATTCACTCAGTATGGACTACCATTGAACACGACCTGCCTAAGCTTGAAGGGATAAAGTGGACCTTTGGGTCACACTTTATTTCTATACCGGCCAAAGGGATTTACCAGTTTGAGGTCGTCCTCTAAAGGGGAAGCACACCCTCTAGACAGGCCTCTCTAGAAGCTAGATTAAGCTAAGATTTCTCTTCACCCAAGTTCCACAAAGGCGAGGGGAGAGGATACAGATATATTTTAATCATATCATCATGTAATTTAAGGGATATATATAATGACAAATAGCTCAAAAGAAGTGTTGAAAAACACTTCTTCAAACACACCAAAAAGAGTTTATTTTCCAACTTGAACCTAATTAGAGCAACTAAGTGTTTTATACCTAAGCAAAAGACACAATAGTATGATTAAGCATGCAAGTTCAATTTAATTTTCACACATCAAGAAGGAAAACATGTAAGAAAGGTGTGATTTTTTTGCCTTAATTCATTCAATATTTTCTGAGGTTCATTCCCGTATGCATTCAAGATTAGATGTGGTTAATTCCTTTAAGCAACATGCATTCAAAGACTAGTGTTTAAATCATACAAGTTCATTCCCAAAATCCATTAAAATCCAAGGAAACCTGCACGAAAAATATTAGTATTCTTTAAAGTCTTCAACCCTGAAATGTTGCAAAAAGGAAAATAGATTAGTAACACTTGATTCCTGACAATATGTTGATTCTTGATTCCTGAAATTTGACTAAGTCTGAAATTTTGTAAAAACCCTCGAAAACTAGATTTTGCATCTTAACTCCTATGAAGCTGAAACCACTCTCAAACATCCTGGAAGTATATATTTAAAATATAAAAAATATTTAAGAAATCATTCAATAAATACCCATCTCTCAGAACTATTTTAAAATTCAAGAAATGCGGAGATGGTAATGACAGTGCGCAGACGACAATGACAGTATGCATATGGCGATCTACGGAGACTGTGATCTATGCAGACGGTGAAGTTATGCATAGACAAAAGTTTTTAAGCGCAGACGGAAGTCTAGAAACGCAGACGATGAAATCAGAGCGTAGATAGGTCTACATAAAAAGTTTCTAGAATTTCAAAAAACACAAAAAGATTGTTGGAAAAAGGGACGTGGGTCCCACCGGGCATGCCAAAATGTATGTGATAAAATCTAACATATTGGGAGCATGCTCAGACATGAAAATTTTAGAGATATATAATCAATAAACTACTTTAAACATGTCTAATAAGCATACTATGAGAACAACAAGAGATCCCATCACAACCTCCGATGAGCCAAACAAGTGCACCCAAGCCTTGTTGATTTTCTCTTAGAGAATTGTGGGTGTGCTCTCCCAACAAAATATCATAATCCCATTATGATTTGATGGATGAAAACTAGAATGCAAGCTAATGATGGATGAAGAACTCAAGGAAAAGTATGAAGAACTTGTCTTAAGACATTTACCAAATGATTGAAATGAAAATGCAAACTATACTAAGATGTTATGCAAGATCAAATGAAAAATAGAAACTAGATTCATTCACCATTATGCCTAAGATGTAATTTATAGATTATCTAAAGCATGAACATGAAAAACACTCTAAAATTCTAGCACTAAACTAGCATGATAACAATGCATAAAAAAGAGATATGATTTGCTCTTGACAATGGCCTTTATTTATAGTTTTTTTGGAGGAGAGAGAGGGCTTGGATGAGGTGGAGCTCATGTGGAATTCACATAGGTGCCACATGAGGGACACATAAGCCATGCAAGAGGCCCAATTTTCTCACACATGTGTGAGCAACTTTAAATGTGATGGGTCAAAGTGTACTTAAAGTATACATGTGAAGGATCTTGTAAGAGGTGTAAGAGTTTTGGTCTAATGAGACACTTTTAGAAAGTGTAAGAGGGTGTCATCATAGGTGTAATAAACCTTGTTGGCACCAAATAAGGATTATTTGGAAAAGTTTATTTTTGGAAATTTTCTCACACATGTGTGAGCAAATAATTAGGACTAATATGTGTAGGAATCAATAAATTAGCCTAATTAACCTTAGTTAATTAGTGAATAGGTTTATTTGGTGAGAGTGATGTGAGGTAGGGTAGGATCTAGGTTCAAATTAGTTTAATCCAAATTAGATTTAGATTAATTATGGTTTAGTAGAATTAAGTCATGTGTAGGAATAAATAAATTATAAATTTATTTTAAAGGGGTAAATGAAGGAAATGTATATAAATAAGATTTAATACATTAAAAGGGGCAATAATATTTAAATTTAAGATTTAAATATTTTGAAGGTCAATCATATTTAATTAAGTAAATTAATTAAATAGATAGAAGAATATAACAAATATAATTAATGAAAATTAACTTTAATGTTATAGGAATATTAATTAAATTATATAAGGATGATTTTAGAGGTCTACACCTTGATCCGGAGATTCATGATGTTTATTCATCGCGGGATCATGCCCCTTTGACACACAACCTTTAAGATCGTGGGTCCAATAGGATGTGAACAGAGAAAAGGACAATTAGATTAAAGAAGATAAAATGGTTGGCATGATACCACTCTGCAAAGATTCACAAAGGTTATTCATCATGGGCTCATGCCTGGTTGATGCATGTCCAGAAAGTCAAGTAGGACCAGATTGCTACGTAGAGGTGCTAGTAAAGGGATGATTGACGATCATTTTTAAACTGGTTTTGTGAGATTCAATTTGGTTTGTTGATAGAATTTTTGTGCCATGATGAACATTGGGGCCAATATTATTTGGATTTTCAAACCTCTGTAGAGGGTTTTTTTAGCCATGGTGTCATGTTCCAAGTTGCAGAGAGGTAGATGGATAGGCATGATCTTCTGGGTCATATTTATGTAGCTATAGGGTGCTGAAGGGATAGGTTTTTATGACTATGGATTTATAAATGTTGATTGGTGATGACTTAGGTTTTGAATCAAATTTGTAGATATTTTGTAACCTTAGTCAAGTCCCCTTCTATTATACCTTAATGTTGGCTTGGTTCCAAACTTTTGGTGGTTGTGCTTTAGGGTTTCTTTTTACCCTAAGGAAATCTAAACTCATGGTGTCCATTTGGTATAATTAGAGTTTTCTAAGTCATTTATAATGATGAGATTTTTACGCCACAAGAGGCTTGTAAGATCTGTATATTTGATTAATACCATTAGTGGTTTATTTGGCTCTAATTTTAAATGTTTCAGATGTTTTAGTATAATATATGTCTTTAACTTCCTTTTATTTGTGAGATCTTAATGAGTAATGTTTTCATTTATTTTATTCATTTGGATTAGTTGTTAAGGAAATGTCAATCCATCACTTTGTAAGGTAGAGGGTCTAACTAATTTAGGGTTTCTTTCAAAGAGAATTAAATTCCTTAAAGTATTTTCAGTGAGAAAAGAATTGTAATGAATTGGATGATTATATTTTCTTCCAAGAGTGTGAATTGAGTATGTAAGGCATAGTCAAGTTCGGAGATCATTTGCAAGTTTTACATTTGATGTATGTTGTGTTGGAGATTTACTTCTGGAAGCTAGTTGATTGTATGTTTGTCATTGATGACAACATATAATATACAGCCGTGTTCTGTATGTACTTATCAAAATGATGTTATCAAGACTTGTGAAGTTATGTTCATGTTGTAGACATTTTGTTTATGTTGTGTTCATACACGTAGACTCACATATGGAGTTTCATTTGTGTTGTGGAAATCTGTTATGTGGTAGTTACAGTTTCTAGAGTTTGTTTGTACAAAGCCAACTTATTTCATTGGATCTTGAGTTGCACCTATCTTCAGGATATGCATGTGTATATTCAAGTTTAGTTATAAGTTGATGACAGTTATCTAAAGGCACCAAACATGTTTCAACAAGATTGCAAATTTAGAGTTAATTTGGTGAGGCCGACTTAGTGAGGCATCACGTCTGTTCAGTTTATATTGCGCGATTGTAATTATGCTTGCGTGATTAGTAAAGCCAACAAGGATGTTATGAAGAGTTGTCTAACAGGTCCCTTGATCTTATACTTTGAGGAAGAAACTTATAGAAAATCATTTGTGGAATGCTATGTGTGAATGATAAGAAAAGATACAAGAAAGTGCAGAGCAGAATATCAATTGAGTTTCATTCATCAAGGATCTATGTGAAGAAGTGAAAGATTACTATACACTGGAAATGATCAAGACAACAGGTATACTCTATATTTCATCATTAGATATAGTGCGTATCTATTCTATAGAAGGTTGTATCCTTCACCATTAAAGCAGTGAGCTTTTGGACAGTGAGTCCTCACCCTTAACTGGGTTATTTGTAAAAGAATCCTAACAGGGTCAGACCCTTAACCAGGTCACTATACTTATTGTATTGTAAAGAACAACTCCTAATAGGGTTGCAAGATCTTCTAATAGAGATTATTATAAACAATTATAGTTCATTTTGGGTGTAATTCCCACTGGGGTTTTTACCATTTAGTTTCCCCGTAACCAAATTTTGGTGTTGTCTATTGTATTATTTGAATGTGCATTTACTTTATTGTATTTTAGAGTTAATAAGAGAAAACAATTAAATTAGCTGATAACTGATTCACCCCCCCTCTCAGTTATTGTTTGGGACTATTCTAACAATTGGTATCAGATCCAAGTGCCTTGAAGAAGAAGCCTAACAGCTTAAGGTAGATCAGATGTCTTACTTCAGAAAAGAGAGCCCTAAGTTTGATGGAGAAAATTATCTAGATTGGAAAAACAAAATGATAACACATCTACAGTGTGTTGGTTTTGACATCTTTGAGATAGCCACACAAGAAGTTGTTATTCCCTCTTTAAAAGACCTATTAAGAGATGATGCCACTAGTAAACAGAAGGATACATTCACAGCTAATGTAGTTGCCAAAGAAGCCCTTACAAGTGCACTATCTGATAGTGACTTCTCTGAGATCAAGAAATTAGACAAGGCATACACAATATGGATGTAGAAGACATGTTTGAAGGAGATGTTCAAGTAAAGAAAGCATGTAGGAAGATATGGAAAAAGAAATATAACAGTCTTGAGATGTTACCTGTTAGAGCCTACAATCAGAGGATAAATGAAGCAATTTTTGGAATCAGAAATAATGGTGGAGAAATATCAGAAGAAGATATAATAGATGAGATTTTGACTACTTTAACATCAGATTATGAGAACAAGATCAATATTTTAGAAGAAACCATGTAATTTTCACTAGAATTCAAGAGAGAGACTTTGATTAGTAAAATCTCTGCATTTGAGATATCAAGATTGAAGACTGAACCAAAAGGTGAAATAGCCTTCAAAGCTTCAGTTCATGGTAAGAAATCTCACATCTCTAGTAATAATGAGAAAGAAGAAGTTGATGAAGAACTAGAAGAAATCATAGCTATGATTTCTAAAAGAGAAAAGAAACGCAAAGGGAAATATGAAGGATATCTTCCATTCAAATTTTTTTCATGCAACAAGATTGGTCACTTTGCATCCAAGTGTCCTACAAGAGTAAAGAAATTTAGATTTGATTATAAACCTAAATACAGGAAGGAATGCTATCATGTTGAAGAAGGTGTAACTGATGAAGATTCAGGAGAAATGAAATTGGATTCATTGCCCTTAAAGACATGGAAAAATTTATTGAGCATATGGACATTGAATATGAAAAGGAAACACAGGAGTTAGCCCTAATTTCCAAAGAAGACATCAGAACTGATTGGATCATTGATAGCGGATGCTCTCATCACATGAAAGGTGATAGAGATATATTTGTTCATCTAGACAAGTATAAAGGTGGTATGGTTGGATTTGGAGATAACACTCCTAAACCTATCATAGGCAAAGGATCCATCACCCTGGATGGAAAGAACAAGACAGATGATGTGCTATATGTTGATGGATTACATCAAAATTCACTAAGTGTTGGAAAACTACTTGACAAAGGTTATCATTTTGAATTCAAAGACAACAAATGCATTATTAGCAACAAAGAAGGAGACATGATTGCATCAGGCTCCAAAAAAAAGGTAATGTTTTCCATCTCAATTCATATGTAAGTTGTTTTGTTGCAAAAGTGGATGACAGCTAGTTATGGCACAAGAGACTCTATCATATCAATTTTGATAATATAGTAAAGATAAGCAATGTCAAGGTAGTTAGAGATCTTCCAAGTATTGCAAGACCAGCTAACACAATATGCAGGGAATGTGTTATGGGAAAGCATGTAAGGAGTTCTTTCAGAAGCAAGCAGAACTCAGCTGAAAACAAGTTAGACCTAGTGCATACAGATTTATGTGGTCCTTCTCAAACCAGGTCATATTACAGAGAAAGGTATTTCATTTTGTTTGTTGATGATTTTTCAAGAATGATGTGGGTTGCGTTCTTAAAGGAAAAGTCTGAAGCCTTTGATAAATTCAAAATATTCAAAGCCAAAGTGGAGAATGAATCTAAATTAAAACTAAAGTGTCTGAGATCAGATAGAGGAGGAGAATTCACCTCTAACCAATTTTATGACTACTATGAAGAACATGGAATTAAAAGACAGTTGAGTGCACCCAGAACCCCCACAGTAGAATGGGATAGCACAAAGAAGGAACAGGATCATACTTGATACAGCGCGCACTATGATGATTGAAGGAAAAGTTGTGCACACCTATTAGAGAGATGTAGTTAATAAAATAGTCTATACTATCAATAGAACACATCTAAGGCCAGGCATGGATAAGACACCTTATGAAATTTGGTTTGGTAATGTACCTATAGTAAAATACTTCAGAATATTTGGCAGCAAGTGCTACAAAGAGAGATGATGGTGTTGGTAAGTTTGATGCCAGAAGAGATGAAGGTATTTTCCTTGGTTACTCTACTAAAAGCAAAGCATACAGATGTTTTAATTTGAGATTGAAGAAGCTAATTGAAAGTACTCATGTAAAGATTGATGAGAAGTTCATGGTTCAAGAAAGGTATTATGAATATGCACCTATGATTGAGGATGAACCTAGGCCTAGCAGTAAAGACACTGTTATTGAATAAATGTTTAATTGCATTGATGTTTCATGTAATGAACCTAAATCAAGAAAAGAAGTATCACAGATTACAGATGAGGATGTTACACCAAAAGTTTCAAATTTCACATCTAGGTATCATTCAAAGGATGATATCATTGGAGATCAGAGCAGCAGTGTATTGATTAGATCAAAAGCAAAAATTTTAACAGTGGATGAAGAGGTATGTTTAATTTCACAGATTGAGCCTTTAAATGTTGAAGATTCTTGCAAGGATCCTGATTGGTAGAAAGAAATGGAAGAAGAACTAGATAAATAATAAAAAATGATACATGGGAATTGGTCCCTAGACCCAGTGACAAAAATGTGATTGGAACAAAGTGGGTATTTACGAACAAGATGAATTAAGACAGTACAGTGGTCAGAAACAAAGCAAGACTAGTGTTTAAAGGATATGTGCATAGGGAAGGGATAGATTACACTGACACATTTTCCCCTGTGAGCAGACTGGAAGCCATAAAGTTATTCTTGGCTTATGCAACATTCAAGGATTTTAAAGTATATCAAATGGATGTCAAATCAGCTTTTTTGAATGGTGACTTGAAGGAAGAAGTATACATAGAATAACCTGAAGGATTCAATCTATCAGATAAGCCAGATATGGTACGTATATTGAAGAAAGCACTCTATGGACTTAAATAGGCCCCAAGAGCTTGGTATGAGAGACTAGATGGTTATCTTACCAGGATTGGATTTAAGAAAGGAGCAGCAGATTGTAATCTATTCATAAGAGAGACACTTGATGGACTACTACTTGTTGCCATATTTTTTTATGACATTATCTTTGGAGGTAATGAAAAGCTTAGTTCAGAATTTGTAAAAGAAATGCAGAATGAATTTGAAATGAGCATGATTGGTCCTATAAAATATTTTTTGGGATTAAACGTAAAGTAGATAGATAAAGGAATATTCATAAATTAGTCTAAATATGTGAGGAAAATATTGAAGACCTTCAAGATGGAAGACTGTAAGCCAATATGCACTCCTATGATAACTGGAAGTGAGCTTTCTAAAGAAGATGATTCCGCAGCAGTTGACAAGACATTATATAAGTCTATGATTGGAAAACTTATCTATCTTACTCAATCTAGACCAGACATATCTAATGCAGTTGGCATTTTTGGTAGATTTGTAGCTGAACCAAAATAGAATCACCTAATGGCAATAAAGAGAATATTTAAATATCTAAAGGGAACTATAGAATATGGTTTATGGTATCCTAAATCAGAGAATGTAGAACTTCATGTGTATATAGATGTAGATTGGGAAGGTTGTCTTGACGAAAGGAAGACTACTTCTGGAGGAGTAGTATTTCTTGGAGATAGGTTAGTTTCTTGGGTAAGCAAGAAGTAGAATTGTATCTCTTAGTCGACAGCAGAAACTGAATATGTTGCAGCAGCATTGAATTGTTCAACAATGGTTTGGATCAAATAGATGGTTAAAGATTTTTGTATACAGGTTGACTATCCTATTTTTATTCACTATGATAACACCAGTACTATCAACATGTCCAAAAACCCTGTGATGCATGCAAAGACAAAACACATTGAGATTAAATACCATTTTCTTTGAGAAAAAATTGCAGATAATGAAGTAAAATTGGACTATGTGAGCACCAAAGAACAGTTGGCAGATATTTTCACAAAGCCCTTATCAAAAGATACTTTTGAGTATCTCAGGGACAAGTTGGGAGTAATTCCCTCTCCTAAGTCTGATTAGATAAGGTAGCAAGAACATCAGTCATTAAGTGACTGATGAATGGTTGACTACTCTACTTCTGGTGTAGTGCCTGTGCTTAATTGTTTATGGCACCCTTTGCCATTGATGTCAAAGGGGGATTATATAGTAAGGGGGAGCATATACTCTAGGGGAGTATAAACACAGACAAAGGAGCTGCAACAATGTAGAGAAATCTTTGATGAGGATATTGAGAAGATTGTAAAAAGAAAGAAGAAACCATCTGTTGAAGATGTTTTTAATATCATATGTTTTCATCAATGTCAAAGGGGGAGATTGTTGGAGATTTACTTCTGGCAGCTAGTTGATTGTATGTTTTTCATTGATGACAACATATAATATACAATTGTGTTCTGTATGTACTTATCAGAATGATGTTATCAAGTCTTGTGTGGTTATGTTCATGTTGTAGACATGTTTTTTATGTTTTTTTCATACACGCAGACTCATATATGGAGTTTCAATTGTGTTGTGTAAATCTGTTATGTGGCAGTTACAGTTTATGGAGTTTGTTTGTATAGAGCCAATTTATTTCACTGGATCTTGAGTTGTGCTTATCTTTGGGATATGCATGTTTATATTCAATTTTAGTTATCAGTTGATGATAGTTATCTAAAGGTGTCAAATGTGTTTCAACAAGATTGCAAAGTTAGAGTTAATTTGGTGAGGCTGACTTAGTGAAGCATCGCGTCTATTCAGTTTATATTGTGCGGTTGTAATTATGCTTGCATGATTAGTAAAGCCAACAAGGATTTTATGAAGAGTTTTCTAATAGGTCCCTTGATCTTATACTTTGAGGAAGACACTTATAGAAAGTCATTTGCGGAATGTTATGTGTGAATGATAAGAAAAGATACAGGAAAGTGCAGAGCATAATATCAGTTGAATTTCATTCATCAAGGATCTATGTGAAGAAGAATTGAAAGATTATAATACACTAGAACTGATCAAGATAGCTGGTCTAGTCTATAGTTCATCATTAGATATAGTGCATATTTGTTCTACAGCAGGTTGTAGCCTTCACCATTAAAGCAGTGAGCTTTTGGACAGTGAGTCCTCACCCTTAACCGGGTTATTTGTAAAAGACTCCTAACAGGGTCAGACCCTTAACTAGGTCACTATACTTATTGTATTATAAAGAACAAACCCTAACAGGGTTGCAAGATCTTCTAACAGGGATTATTATAAGCAAGTATAGTTCATTGTGGGTGTTAATTCCCATCAGGGTTTTTACCATTTGGTTTCCCCGTAACCAAATTGTTGTGTTGTCTATTGTGTTATCTGAATGTGCATTTAATTTATTATATTTTGGAGTTAATAAGAGAAAATAATTAAATTAGATGATAACTGATTCACCCCCCCCTCTCAACTAAAACTACATATCTGAATCTACATGTATGAACATTGCATCCAAAACATGTCTATAACATAAATGTAAATGCGCAAGGCTCGAGAATATCTATACTGATAATTGCTTACAGGACACTATTGTATATTATATGTTGTCATCAATGACAACCATACAATCAACTATTTGCATAGAAGAAAATCTCCAACAATCTCCCACTTTGACATTGATGGCAACATATGATATGAAAAACACCATCAACCCAAATTATCCTCCTTGTTTTTACAATATTCTCAATATCCTCATCAAAATCTCCTCTTAACTGTTGTATCTCTTTTTAGTTTATTTTTCATTACTGTATAATCCCCCAGATTATATGCTCCCCCTAACTACATACTCCCCCTTTGACATCAATGGCAAAGGGTGCCAAAAATAATTAAGCATAGGTACTACTCCAGAAGTAGAGTAGTCAACCATTCATCAGTCACCAAGGACTGATGCTCTTGCTACAAATTCTAATCGGACTCAGGAAAGGGAATTACTCCCAGCTTCTCCCTGAGATACTCAAAAGTATCTTTTGATAAAGGCTTTGTAAAAATATCTGCTAATTGTTCTTTAGTGCTCACATAATCCAACTTTACTTCTTTGTATGCAACTTTTTCTCTTAGAAAATGATATTTGATCTCAATGTGTTTTGTCTTTGCATGCATCACAAGGTTCTTTGACATATTGATAGTGCTAGTGTTATCATAGTGAATAACAATAGGATAATCAATCTAAATACCAAAGTATTTAATCACCTATTTGATCCAAACCATTGTTGAACAATTCAATGCTGATGCAACATACTCAGCTTCTACTATTGACTGAGAGATACAATTCTTCTTCTTTATTTTCTAAGTAACCAACCTATCTCCAAGAAATAGTTCTCTTCTTGAGGTACTCTTCCTATTGTCAACACAACCTGCCCAATTTTACTTATTTGTATGCAAATTTTTCTCTTAGAAAATGATATTTGATCTCAGTGTGTTTTGTCTTTGCAAGCATCACAAGGTTCTTTGACATATTGATAGTGCTAGTGTTATCACAGTGAATAACAATAGGATAATCAATCTAAATACCAAAGTATTTAATCACCTATTTGATCCAAACCATTGTTGAACAATTCAATGCTGATGCAACATACTCAGCTTCTGCTATTGAGTGAGAGATACAATTCTTCTTCTTTATTATCCAAGTAACCAACCTATCTCCAAGAAATAGTTCTCTTCTTGAGGTACTCTTCCTATTGTCAACACAACCTGCCCAATTTGCATCTGTATACACATTAAGTTGTATATTCTCTGAGTTAGGATACCATAAGCCATAGTCTATAGTCCCCTTTAAGTATCTGAATATCCTTTTTATTGACATTAGGTGATTTTTTTTAGGTTCAACTACAAATCTTCCATCAATGCCAACTGCATTATAAATATCTAGTCTAGATTGAGTAAGATATATGAGTTTTCCAATCATAGACTTGTATAATGTCTTGTCAATTGCTATGGAATCATCTTCTTTAGAAAGCTTGCTTCCTGTTATCATGGGGGTGCTTACTAGTTTGAAATCTTCCATTTTGAAACTCTTCAATATCTCCTTCACATACTTAGACTGATTTATGAATATGCCTTTGTCTGTTTGTTTTACATTCAATCCCAAAAAATATTTGATAGGTCCAATCATGTTCATTTCAAACTCACTTTGCATCGCTTTGGCGAATTCTGCACTAAGCTTGTCATTACCTCCAAAGATAATGTCATCAACAAAGATAGCAACAAGTAGTATTCCATCAGGTGTCTCTCTTATGAATAAGTTGTAATCTACTGTTCCCTTTTTGAATCGAATCTTTGTTAAGTAACCATCAAGTCTCTCATACCAAGCTCTTGGGGCCTGTTTAATTCCATAAAGGGATTTCTTTAGTCTGCATATCATGTCTATTTTGTCTGATAAAATAAATCCTTAAGGTTGTTCTATGTAAACTTCTTCCTTCAAGTCACCGTTCAGAAAAGCTGACTTAACATCCATTTGATATACTTTAAATTTCTGGAATGTTCCATAGGCCAAAAACAAATTGATAGCTTCCAGTCTGCTCATAGGGACAAATGTATTAGTGTAGTCTATTCCTTCTCTCTATGCATATCCTTTACATACTAGTCTTGCTGTGTTTCTTACCACTATACCTTCTTCATTCATCTTATTTCTGAATATCCACTTTGTTCCAATCACATTTTTGTCACAAGGTCTAGGAACCAATTCCCATGTATCATTCTTGTTTATCAGATCTAATTCTTCTTTCATAGCTTTTTGCCGATCTGAATCATTAGATGCATCTTCAACACTTAAAGGTTCAATTTGTGAAAGTAAACATACCTCTTCATCAACTGTTAAACCTTTTTCTTTAGATCTTTTCAAAACTCTACTACTCTGATGTCCAATGATATCTTCCTTTTAATGGTATCTAGTTGTGAATTTTGAAACTTTAGGTGTGACATCTTCATATGTAATCTGTGATTCCTCTTTGCTTATTTTAGGGTCATTGCATGATACATCAATACAATCAAACATTTCTTCAGTAAGTGTTTCTTTACTGCTAGGCCTGGGTTCATCTTCAATCATAGGTGCACAATCATAGTATCTTTCTTGAATCATGAACTTCTCATCAATCTTCACATGTGTACTTTCAATTATCTTCTTCAATCTCAAGTTAAAACATCTATATGATTTTATTTTAGTAGAGTATTCAAGGAAAATACCTTCATCGCTTCTAGCATCAAACTTACCAACACCATCATCTCTCTTGATGTAGCACTCGCTTCCAAATATTTTGAAGCATTTTACTGTAGGTACATTACCAAACCAAAGTTCATAAGGTGTTTTATCTGTGTCTGGCCTTAATTGAATTCTATTGATAGTATAGACTATTGTATTGACTGCATCTCTCTAATAGGTGTGTGCAACTTTTCCTTCTGTCATGATAGTGTGCGTTGTGTCAAGTATGATCCTATTTCTCCTTTCTGCAATCCCATTTTGTTGAGGGGTTGTAGGAGCAATCAACTACCTTTTGATCCCATGTTCTTCACAATACTCATAAAATTGGTTAGAGGTGAATTCTCCTCCTCTATCTGATCTCAGACACTTTAGTTTTAATCTAGACTTATTTTCAACTTTAGCTTTGAATATTTTGAACTTCTCAAAAGCTTCAGACTTATCCTTTAAGAATTCAACCCACATCATCCTTGAAAAATCATCAAAAAACAAAATAAAATACCTTTCTCCATAGTATGATCTTGTTTGAGTAGGACCACATAAGTCTGTATGTACTAGATCCAATTTGTTTTCTGCAGAGTTCTATTTTCTTCTGAATGAGCTTCTTACATGCTTTCCCATCACACATTCCCTGCACATAGTATCAACAGGTCTTGCAATACTAGGAATTTCTCTCACTGCCTTTACATTTCTTATCTTTACTATGTTGTCAAAATTGATATGACAAAGTCTTTTGTGCCGTAGGCATCTGCCATCTACTTTTGCAAGAAAACAACTTACTTGTAAATTGAGCTAAAAGACATTATCTTTAGTCTTAGAGACTGATGCAATCATATCTCCTTGTTTATTATTAATGATGCACTTGTTGTATTTGAATTCCAACTGATATCCTTTGTCAAGCCATTGTCCAACACTTAGTAGGTTATGATGTAAATCATCAACATAAAGAACATCATTTGTCTTGTTCTTTCCATGTAAGGTAATAGAACCCTTACCTATGATAGGTTTGGGTGTGTTATATCCAAATCTAACCATACCACCTTTGTACTTGTCCAGATGTACAAATCTGTCTTTGTCTCCTATCATGTGATGTGAGCATCCGTTGTAAATGATCCAGTCAGTTCTGATGTCTACTTTGGAAACTAATGCTAACTCTTGTGCTTTCTTCTCATCTTCATTGTCCATTTAATCAAGCATTTTCTCAATGTATTTAATAGAAATTAATCCAATTTTATCTTCTCCTGAGTCATCATCAGTTACACCATCTTCAGCATGATAGCATTCCTTAGTATATTTGGGCTTGTAATCTGATCAAAACTTCTTGACTCTTGTAGGACACTTGGATGCAAAATGGCTAGCTTTGTTGCATGAAAAACATTTGAATGGTAGCTATCCTTGATATTTTCCTTTACCTTTCCTTTCTTTCTTGGAAATCATAGCAATTATTTATTCTATTTATGTATCCACTTCTTCTTTCTCTTTATTACTAGAGCTGCTCAAGGATTTCTTACCATGGACTAAGGCTTTGAAAGCTATTTCACTTTTGGGTTTTGTCTTCAATATTGATATCTCAAATGTAGAGATTTTTCTGATCAAAGTAACTCTCTTGAAGTCTTTTAATAATTACATAGTCTCATCTAAGATATTGATATTTCTCTCATAGTCTACTATCAATGTAGTCATCAGTTTGTCCATTATGTCTTCCTCTGAAATTTCTCCACCAGTGTTTCTGATTCCTGAAACTGCTTCATTAATCCTCTAATTGTAAGCTTTGATGTTCTCTTCAGGTAGAATTTCTAAGTTGTTATACTTCTTTTTCCATGTCTTTCTTTGTGCATTCTTTTCTTGGATATCTTCTTCAAACATATCTTCTAAATACTTCCATATGGTGTAGGCTTTGTCTACTTTCTTAATCTCAGAGAATTCACTGTCAGATAATGCACTTATAAGGGCTTCCTTGGCAATTGCATTAGTAGTGAATACATCCTTTTGTTTATTAGTAGCATCATCTTTTGCAAGGTCTTTCAGAGAGGGAACAACAACTTCTTGTGTGGCTATTTCAAAAATGTCAAAACCAATGCACTGTAGATGTATTATCATTTTATTCTTCCAGTCAAGATAATTCTCTCCATCAAACTTAGGACTCTCTTTTCTGAAGTATGCCATCTGATCTACCTTAAGCTGTTAAGCTTTCTCTCCAAGGCACTTGGCTCTGATACCAATTGTTAGGAATAGTCCCAAGAGATAACTAAGAGGGGGGGCAGTGAATTAGTTATCTACAAGATTCAATTATTTTTCCAATTAAGTATAGAATAAATTTTAAAATAAACTCAACAAGATAACACATAATTGAACAACACAATTTTGGTGATGGGGAAAACCTAATTAGGTAAAAACCCTGATGGGAATTAGCACCCACAAATAACTGTACTAGTTTATAATGATCCTTGTTAGAAGATCTTGCAACCCTGTTAGGAGTTGATCTTTATAATGTAATAAGTACAGAGACCTGGTCAAAGGTTGGACCCTATTAGGAGTCTTTTACAAATAATCCTATTAGGGGTGAGGACACATTGTCCAAGAGGTCACTGCTCAAATGATGAAGGCGGCAACCTTCTATAAGGCAGATATACATTATATCTAATAATGAACTATTTGAGTAGACCTACTATCTTGATCAGTTCCAATGAATTGTAATCTTCTTTTGCTTCTTCACATAGATCTTCAACTTTTACTATCTAACTTTCTGCTCTACTCTATCTTTTCTTTTTCACTTCATTTTTCACACTTAGCGATCACATTTGAACTGCTATATGTATCTTCCCCAAGGATAAGGTAATGAAAGCTGTAGGAAACACTTTAGCAACTTCCTTGTTGGCTTAACTAAGCACACAATCAAAGTTAGGATAGTGAAACTCAAAATGAGTAGACACGTCACTTCACATAGTCGGTTCTACCAAATTAACTCAAACATCACACTTTTGTTATAAAAAAATTAGCGCCTTAGGATAATCATCATTAACTCATAAATAAAAATGAATACAAACACACATATCCTGAAGATAGGCACAACTCAAGAAATAATGTAAATACGTTGTCTCTTAATAGATAATCTCCAGAAATTGTAACTGCCAAAACAGATTAACATAACTCAACTGAAACTGCATATTTGAATCTGTGTGTATGAACATTACATCCAAAACATGTCTATAACATAGATGTAAATGCGTAAGGCTCCAAAATATTTGTACTGATAATTGCTTACAAGATACTACTATATATTATATGTTGTCATTAATGACAAACATACAATCAACTATTTGCATAGAAGAAAATCTCCAACATAAGTGACTCGGTCAATACTGAACTTCCATCAATGCCTGAATGAACTCGGTGAACACTAAATAACTCATTCTATTTACCAACCGTGCTTAGTCTAAATGTAGACATTTGTGTAACATCACTACATAAGTGTAAATACATGTGTAACATCAATGGCAATACACAATTGAATAATTGTCTTCAACAATCTCCCTCTTTGACATTGATGGAAAAAAAACATGTTATAATACAAAGAATTATAGAGCAACAAATTTTTTTATTAATATCTTTAGCTTCATTATGATTCTCATCCAAAAACTCCCTCTGACATCAAAATCTCCCTCTTACTATATTATAGAAAAATTCTCCCTCTTTTATCTTGTTCTTATGTATTATAGAAAACTCTCCCTCTTAGACAACAGATGCCAAAGACACCATCTCCACAAATATCAATAGTTAGTACTATTTCACTTTGTAATTTTAATGTACCTGAATGTACAAATTCATCTTCAATGTGCTCTAATGTACCTGCATCCACTACTAGATCTTCACTGTCGCTCAGGTTGATGCATCACTAAACTATATTTTAGTGAGCTTCAATTAGGGGAGGTACCCCTAGCTTTCCTCTAAGATACAAGAATGCATCCTTAGGTAAAGGTTTGGTGAATATGTCTGCAACTTGTTCTTTGGTATTCACATATTCCAACCTTACTTCTTTATTCTATACCAACTCCCTCAAAAAATGATACTTTATTGCTATATGCTTGGTTTTGGTGTGCATCACAGGATTATTTGAAATTTTAATGGCACTGGTGTTGTCACAGTAGATAATAACTGACTCTTTTACTTCTTCCTTCATTCCTAACAACAACTACTTAATCCATATGATGTTTGAATAGTTCACTACTGCAGCAACATATTCTGCCTCTGCTGTAGACTTAGAGATACAATTCTATTTCTTGTTATTCCATGACACTAACCTCTTTCCAAGAAAAAAAGCTCCACCACTGGTTCTTTTCCTATCATCGACACTTTCAGCCCAATCAACATCAGTGAATTCTTTTAAATCAAAGTTTCCACCCTTCTTATACCATAAACCATAGTCTTTAGTAGTCTTCAGATATCTCAGAATTCTTTTGATTGCCATTAGGTGATTATCTCTGGGATTAGCTTAAAAAATTGCAACAATACCAACTACCAATGCAATATCAAGTGGGGTGTGAACAACATATTACAATTTTCCAATCATGGATCTGTAGTTGGTCTGATCTACCTCTTTTGAATCGTCATCTTTAGACAATTTCTGTCCAGTACACATGGGTGTTCCAACAGGTTTGGAACCTTCCATACCAAATTTCTTAAGTATCTCCTTGATATATTTTGATTGAGTAATGTAGATACCATCCTTCATTTGATATAATTTGTATCCTTTATGTGTAGCATATGCCAATAGAGTTCTGATTCCTTCAAGTCTTGCAACAGGAGAAAAAAATTTCTCCATAGTCAATACCCTCTTCTTGAGCATATCCTTTACAAACCAGTCTGGCCTTGTTTCTAGAAACTTTACCATTTTAATTCATCTTATTTCTAAAAACCTACTTGGCTCAAATCACATTCTTTTCCTTTGGCCTAGGCACAAGAGTCCAAGTGTTGTTCTTCTCAATCTACCCAATTTCTTCATTCATTGCTTCTATCCAACTTTCATTATTCAATGCATCTTTAACAGTTCTAGGTTCAAATTCACTTAGTAAGCATGTACCTTTGAGTTTGTTCCTTGTCATTACACCTTATTTCTAATCTCCAATAGTCTTCTCAGGTGCATGATGCCTTTTAACATATTTTGAAAGTACTGGATCCTTCATTCTAGATTTTGGACTTGATCCACTAGGTCTGTCATTCTCAAACATTCTTTCATGTTCCTCTCTCTGATGCTTGGGTTCCACTGTCTATGACTTGGGTCCCTTTTTCTATGACTTGGGTTCCTCCATATGTGACTTGGTTCCCTCTTCTTGTGACTCAATTTCCTTTGTCTATGACTCAGTCTCTTTTACCAGCAGCTCAGGTTGCATAGTTTGCAACTCAGGTTGCACAGTTTGTGCTAGTATATTTAGTGGTCGACAGTTCTGATATCCCATCACCATTGCTTGAGTCATAGGTATAGTATCAGGTTAATAATACAAAAATTTCATGTATTCTTTAGGCTCTTTACTACTCTTCTCTTCACATTTTTCTGCAAACTCATCAATCTCGACATGTACACTTTCTATGACTTTATGAGTAGTAAGATTCAGACATTCGTATGCTTTCCTTTTACATGAGGAACCTAGGAATATTCCTTCATCACTTTTTGCATCTAGTTTTCCATTTCTTTCTTCCTTCAAGATGTAGCATCTACTTCCAAATACTCTAAAATAATGAATAATAGGTTTATAGCCATACCATAATTCAAAAGGTGTCCTATTACTACCTTTCTTCAGTTGAACTTGGTTTAGGCTAAATAGTGTAGTGCTCATGGCCTCCTTCCAGTATTTGGGAGCAACATTCTTTTCAATCATTAGAGCTCTGGCACAATCCATGATGGATTTGTTTCTTCTCTCTACTATTCCATTTTTCTATGGTGTACCAGGGCTAGTTTCTGTTGACGAGACTCTTGTGACCGGGTCTACCAATAGAGGTAAGTTGTCACCAGGTACCAGGGTACTGGCCAACTTTTCCTGCAAAGGTTATCTGGGGGAATGATATTCCCCAGGCCTCCAAGCACGTGAGAGTCGGGTCTCAATGTTGTGGGGCTTGGTTGGGAGATGTGACTATTTTTGAGGGGGATAGCTGGTTATCTTCAACTCGTTCTCTCCGGGGATTCAAGTAAGTGAGGTTTCCTGCAAGTGTGCATTCACTTAACAAATAAAATTCAAAAGGTACTACAGAGTTAGAAATATTTCATCTACCTATAGTTATACCAAACATTCAAGAAATCAACAATTCTCTAACATACCATACTAAATACCGAAGAAATATACAACCGTTAGTTCATATTTTATCAGTAGCAAAGGAAAGGAGGTCGTTAATCTACTTTAAGTATCAGAGAAAAGGACATGAAGAACACAAAGCATAAAATATTGTTAACCCAGAAGATAGAATTCCAACAACATCATTGAGAGAATTCCAGCTTCTTCATTAACATTTCTCCCAGCAAGCACTGGTGCATGGTACAATGGTAGCTCCAGGGGAGCATTTAACTATTGAAAACTTAGAAACTATGGAGCATTGAGCTCTGAAACTAAGAAATGAGAAAACCAAATTGTGATTAACTTGTGGACTAAAAAATCATCAATTTTTTTGACCCTTGGAATGAGGCCAGACTTACTATTTATACACATCTTTCTATCTAACCCTAACCCTAATTCATCCTAAACTTTACAATAGAATACATTATCTGGTGGTCCGTACTACCAGCACCACATTACAAAAGACCTCGAGATGGAGAAGGTCTGACATGTCAGAAGAACAAGACAAGAAGGATGGAGTGGAAGAATCAGCCTCGAGAAGAGAGCTAAGAAGGAGAAAGAAGAAATATGATCCACAGGGATTGAAGCTACATGCCTCATAAATGGGAGAAAGGTGCCTTGTCTCCGATGTGCCAAGTGTACCTCTGAAGTGGCACCTCAAGAAGATCATCTGTCAAGAAGCCTCCTGTCAATCTGACATGTCTGTTATGGTTACCCACCCTCTAACAACCTTATTAACTATCTTGAAAGTGACCGGTCAGCCTTGGGCACCGGGACATGGATCACTTTAAAGAATACAAAATGCATGATCCAGAATTCCAGGATCCCGGAACTTGCGTTTCAAAGGAATAAAGAATACAAAACACTTAGGTTTTCTCCAGCCCCCAGAGAATCTTTATTGTTGTTTACTATCATTGAAGGTCTAGAGGAGGTGAGAAATTCCATCTTCATCAATGTCTTTAAGACCAACCCGCCGGTACTTGGCCACCTTAATCTATTCCCCTAGGTCTGAAACATTTCCCTTAAATTCATCAGCCATCTATTCTACATCGTGGCCACTGAGCACCATGTGAGTTATTTGCATTAATTTTGCTTCATCTATCCCCTCCAGGGATCGATACCTTGATTCCATTAATTCATCAAATTTACCCAAAACATACTCCTCCAGTGTGCATGTGTCAGTACCAAACGGATCAGCTCTGAAGACCTTCGAAAAAAAAGACTTGTATAAATTGAAAGAATATTGTACTACATTGACCTTATCCCACAGAGTCCCCACTAGTTGTTTGAGTACCCCCAATGTGAGGTCAAGTCTGGAGTGTTGGGTTCTCACAAAATCAAATGACTCTTCTCCTAAAATTTTAGACTCGAAAACAATCTCTTCTCCGAGGCCGATGAGTTCCTCTAACTCAACTTCCATGCCTCATAATTATTGATGTCTCCATCCCATATGTTGATGGTGGTTTTGGTCTAATGTAATACATGGTGGGCCACATATAGGTCTAGGAGAGTGGACACCAGGAAAGGCCAGACGTTTCCCAATTGCAAAGCGACCCATTCATCAACTTCTTGGGCCTTTTTCTTCATTGCCCGTAATGAGTCTATATCACTCTGCAGAAGCGGTGCATCTCATGTAGAGGCCCTCAGAGGAATAACGCTAATGGGCTGGGCCAGCTCAGTCAGGAACCCCATGAGGTTTGCATTTTTCTCTTTTTCTGCCTTGAACTTTTGAACCTCCTTTTCGTAGCGAGCCTCCACTGCCTTGGCTTCTTCTTTCAACAAGTTCAATTCACCCTATTTTCCTCTCTTCCCCAATGAAACCTTTGTGATATTATAATCTGTAGCCTCAGTCATTGCCTCATCTGCATCTGGGGAAGGTGTCATGATTACTACGACTGTTTCTCCGCCTAGCTCGGTTTGAAGAGTGTAAATTGTCTGGGCTTTCTTAACCTTAGGCGGACTCTGTTCCTGAGCCATCACTAATACATTTGGGGTGAAATTGCGACGGAAATTTGTGATGGCGGGAAAATGTTATGTGTTCTTGGCCATTTTTTTTCAATTATAACCCGACAACATCGCAATTGCGACGTTAACGGGATATAAGAAAAAAAAGAAAAGAAAACGTTGGTCATTTCACAACTGTGGTCGAAGATCTTGATGCTCTGCATGGATACACTGGAGACTCAGGTATGTTCCTCAAATACCCTTCAAAATTTTTAATGCCCAAGAGCAAAACCTATTTGTGAGATACAAATTTTTGAGTGTTGACAGTCGGCTAGGGCACACCGTGAGACCTCTATTCCCATCCATTTCAATAACGTGTTTTTATATCTATACCCTTCGTTTGGACAGATTTCTCACTGCAATACTTTGGGTGTCTAATTTCAATGCTTTTCCCACTGTTTTTTAAACTGTGATCACTTAAATCCTGCTTGAATCTACATATGCACGGTTAGTATTACATAATAGATAAAGAATCCCACTTGAATCTGCAGATGCATATGCATGGTTAGTATTATGGTTAGTATTAAACTGGCGTGGTAGTGAACTCAAAATAACATGAAATACATTAACTAGCAATTGAAATAGATAAAGAATCCCCTATTAAATCATACAATTCAATAATCAATCAATACAAACTTCAAAAGCAAAGGGAATTGCAGAGA
>MU223993.1:160249-182478 GCA_018584345.1 Thuja plicata | reverse complement strand
CAGTAGCTTATGAGACTCAAACTTTTTTTCTTCTGTAATGCCACAATTGATGGCACGAATCCAAAATGCTCTTTTCTGTGAAGCTAGTGATTTCCCATAGTTTTAGACATGGCAGAAGAATAGATGGAAATTGATTCAAATATACTTGTCCAAAGAAAAAAGAATAAAATGCAATTGGCCTCTAATTAAGTACAATAAGCACCATTATAAGTTCTGGATGAACTAAATCAAATCTATGAACCCGGGCATTATAGAATTATATGTACATCAATAAAACAATGTAGAAGCATTTATCAATTACATATAATTATCTACTTGAGACTTTCAAATCTTTTACTCCACCAAAGTCAATTTTCTTTCCGAGCTTACTGTCTGATTCATCTTATATAGACAACAGAGCATGATTATTCTACAAGAAATGGCTTTGTTTTGGGTAGGTTCCCATCCGTCAAGACTGGAAAACTACAGGTAGGCTTATTTTTCTATGAGTTTCAGCAGTGGAACGGTAGTTAGAATATTTAACATTCACTCCTAAAACATTAAGTTGTCTAGCTTGAGAATTGTCATCCAATGAATCAGAGTCATATTGCATCAGTACACTGGGAGTGGGAGATTGGTTGATTTGTCTAATTTCACTGGTCTCTATGTTGATTGATATCATTTAGATCATATCTTGGTTAATATATGGATATATGGATATCCAGGAAATACAATGGACATAGATTTCATGTCCAAACGGTCAGAGTTTGGACTTCTGTGTAGTAGCATTGGCATCATAGTTGGGTCTTGTAAATTGGATGTGTACATTATTGAAAAATCCATTTTGTCTGGCCAAATTTGGAAATATCCTTTTTAAGTGGACATGATGGAATATAAACAGATACGTGTCTATAAGGTCTTTAGTTATGACCTTATGTTTGTGCTACAAAAATAGTTTGAGCAAATGCTGACTTTGAAAATCTGGTTTGAGAGTAAAATAATAGTGTTTTGTGTTTCAAGTAAACCACATTAGAACTTACCTTTTTGGCCTGTTATTGGCCTTACCAGCTCCTATATCAATATTAATAGGTGCGCTTTGAGATAATAGCCTGGTAGCATGCCTAGGAAGATTTTCTTATATTGGGTGATAAGCCTTAGAATACTGGATTTTACTGCTCCTGATTCTGGGGATTATCTCTGGTTGCGTAAGAGCAGCATTCCTATGTTGTGGGAATTATCTGCTGTTGCTTAATTTCATTGTTCCTATGTTCTGGGAATTATATCTGATTGCTTAGTCTCACTGTCTGTATTTTCTTAGAATTAATATTCTATTAAGTAAAAGCATTTGCATTTGCTAGCTGTGGAATATGATTCATCATAATTACTTGCCTGTGTTCAGTGTTTTTTCTCGCACATATGATATCAATGTTATGATATAGATTTATCTGTTTAACTTCTCATGTATCAGCAGGGAAAACATGTGAATGATGTCATGTGGTTTTAACCTGATGAATGCTACCTTGTTTCAATAGAGTTAATGATTATCTATCTAGTTACACCCTTTTTCTGTTGTTCAATAAAGGTTGTGACCATCACTTTGAAAATAATGTTGTTTAGTAGTAGAAATAATGGGGCATAGAACGGTAACCACCTTCTAAGTAAGCATTTAATATATTATAAGATTTTAGTTTAGACAGTTCTCTTGTATTGGCTATGAACCAAAAGTCAAATCTTAGGGAAACTGAGTGTGATATTAAGTTAAATTGTTTGTAACAGTGTGCTTTGTGTGAGAAACCCTTTTCAAACCTCTTTGGAATTGTCTTTAATTACCTAATCATCTTGAAGTCTAGATGAAGTCTATTCTTTAGAAGGATTTTTGTGGTCTTTGACAGAGGATGTGTCCAATACAACACATACCAGGTCTGGATATTTAATCAAGTACACCTCATCTATTTCCATACTCTTGTCAATAGAAAAATTAGCTGCATTACTAGTTTGTTATCTGCAAAATTGAAGCTAAAAATCTAAGTAAGTGGATTTACATAAGATACATCAAGCTAGCATTTGTGTCAACATCATTGTTGCATAGCCATTTTTTTTTAATTCTATCTTGAATCCATCGCCATTGCAACGTTTACCTCCAGAATTATGACGGCATCGTTGTATTGGCGACGCCCAAATACCATCATAGTTGCTAGGGTGTTCATCGCCATTGCAACGTATACGCATAGAATTACGATGGATTTGTTGTATTGGCAACACCTAAATGCCATTACAGTTTCTTTGGGTATACATCACAATTGTGATGTATACACATAGAATTACGACATATTTCCTGTATTGGAAACACCCCAAATGCCGTCGCAATATTGGGCAAGCGCATCATAAGTACTTTGGTATTCGTCGCATGGTGACGCTAATATAAGGAATTGCAATGGGGTTGATGTCACAATGAAGGGGCTACATAGTGACGGATTGAAGTCATAATTGTGATGGAAAAGGAAAGATGTCATATTTTGCGACTAAAAAATAGCGACGTCTATTACTGTCGCAATTGCAACATATGGCTGTCCGAATTGCGACACATAGCCGTCGCAAATCGACCCCAAATGTATTAGTGCATCATCTCCACCAAAGAAAGATGGGCTTTGGGTGTTGATGGGGCCTTTCTCTTTCGAGAGCCCACCAACCACTATGGCGGTAGGGGTGGCTTTACAGCCAATATCTACTCCTATAACTTCTCACCAATATCCTACCATGCCCCTTCAACAATATGAGCCTGCTTTGACTCCTTCCCTATGTCCTCTGACTCACTAGCGACATTTCCTCCGGTGACACCTATGTCCTTTGCCCCACTGTCTATATCTTCGGCAACATTCGGGTCCTCATTGGTTCCCCCAAGGTTTTCTTCTTCTTCCTGTTGTTGTTCTTTCTCAGCCTCTGTTGCTGGGGTGTCCTCTTCCATTGGTACATCCTTTGGTAGTGGGGGAGGCAATGGGCCAAGATTCAATTTTTGGGCCATAGTGATCACCTCCCCAAATGTTGGCCTTGGGAGTGGCATCTGGAACATAGTGCTTGGGGTCACGGTTGTCCCCATGGGTCTAGTTTCCCCAACCGATGCCATTTGTTCATTTTTTTTGCTTGCCTGAAACTCCCGTATCTTGTATTTTTGGGACTTCGGAGGCAATCTCTTGTTCCACTCCCATTTCTTCTTCTATTTGTACCTCCTTCTCCTGCGTAGGTTTATGTTCTGGAGCTTCTTCCTACTCTGATATTTCTGCCTCCGGTTGTACAATGTCTCCCTGCAAATTCTCAAACTCGTCAATTTTTTAATACATCATCAAATTCTTCTTGAGGGGGAGGATTTGCAGGGACGTGAGCATGCTCGAGTTATTTCTCTGGCTCCAGGGAGTCAGAAGAAACAATTTCTACTTGTGGGATTTTTGGCATCCCTAGCTCTAGCTCTATCTTTGGCTTTAGATTAAGCCTTTTCTTCTGCGTGGTAACTAAACGAGGCCCTGCATCCCTTAGGGCTGCCTGCTCCTCTTCTGGATCTATTCATGTCACCTTGACCATTAATGCTGCTAGTGAAGGGGAAGAGGGAGGACGGATAGGTCTAGTCATGAGCACTGGAGTGGCTAGCCACGTGATTAATTTCTCCCTCATCTACTGGGAGACTTCTATCGACTATTTTAGTTCTTCTTTTATGGGGGTCTCCTATAGAGTTGGAGTTTCCATTATTCTTTTTCCCCTATCCTCTCCCTGTGAAGAGGTTCTGGCCCCGGGAGTCAACTTTTGTACCGCTAGGCTAGCCCTATGGGTACTCCCAGGGCATACTCTCTTAAAGTATTTATGGCTATGCTCAACCACATTGTGAGTGATTTCTTCAATGGTAGGCCCCTCCTGAAGATTCTAGTCTACTAGTGGGAGGGCCATCTTATCAATCCCGCTTTCCTTGTACTGGGGATCTATTGTGGGTCCGACGTCTGAGAAGTTATCTAGAAATTTCTAGAGCTTCAACCTTTCCATCATCCCCATAGTCATCTAGACGTAATGCCGGCTTTGGACTTCAACATTATCCTAGCAATCTTCCCAGAAGTCCTCCATGTGATATTGGTGGGGCTCTAATGCCCAGGGAAGTGCCAATGAAATTTTGCCAAGCGGGTCAAATTTCTTTCATGCTAGATAAAACTCCGCCAAGTTTAGGCTCTTGAGCTCATTGTTTGCCTCCTTGGCTGTGGCCAGAATGCATGAGTAATTCCCACAAGTGATTGGGAATGGGACATTTGTCACCTTTTTCAAAGTGTATAAGGCGTGTAGCTCCATCATTTGTCTGCAATACTCCAAGAGAATTATCTTGTTCCCACAATGTTTGGGCAACAAGTATGTTTCCCAGAGAAGCTAGTTACCCTTACGTAAGTGTGCTATTTGAATTGGATGTAGTAATGGCCATAAGTTCTGACCATATTCATTGTCTCCTTAGAGAGGCAGTACCCTGCATCCTGGGTAGGTGTAAGCAGGTTGTAGTAGATGATGGCGTCATTCACTCGGTAGAAACTGGGGAAACTAGCCTCCCATTGAATTTGTGGGAAATAATCCCAGGGAGCCTTCTGACCTGGGCCGATCCCAAGTATTCCTGATGTGAGTAGCCCGTTGGTGATGGGTCATTGTTGCGCTAAGGCCCAAAGAACATAAGAATTCATATAGAATTTGCTCTTTTGAGCCACCTAGAGGAACTGAGAATCTACATCGTTGGAGATAATGGCAACCCAATCAAAGTATTCCCTATCAGTGGTGATGCCAAGAAAAAAGTAGTACATCCACAATAAAAACTCTCAGGCATGGGGTTGCCCGAAGACTCGACATAGTGCTATTATTTCCATCTTGATACTTTCTTTAAACTCAAACTGGGAGATCTCTAATTTCATTTTCTTGGGGTCCCTTTTTGGAGTCTTGAGCCAATGATTGTTCATGTATTGCCGGGGTGTGACCTCCAACTATTGAAATTTCTCTAAGGCATTAGTTCTGGTAATGACAGCTGGGTCATCAAACTGAGGAATCCCCAAACCTACCCAAAAAAATTTCGCATTGAGAGACACCATGGGGGTGGGATATCTGATCAGGACCGAGGCTGCAAGCATGTGTGGCAAGTGTGAGAATAAGCTCTGGGGCCTGCATCGAGCATGAGAAACAAGCGGCCTTTAGGATCCTAGAATCCTCAATTTTGATCGCCAACGGATCCCCAAACTATCGTTGAATGAACATTATCTTGACCAAGGCCTGCATCTCAGCCCACATTCTGACACTGGTGTCGATAATCAACTAGACTTGGGACTCAATCTTTGATCCCATAATGGTATTGTCCTTCAGGTACTTTAGGATGAGAGGTAATTTTTCTAAGGCCCTGTCCATTTTGGATCTGACGGCTGCCCTAGTGACCGCTGTGGAGGGAAGTTCCAGACTCCCGGGTGGTGAAGATGCGGAAGCCTCAGACATATTTAAGGTATTTTTTTGTGGAAACCTACAAGGCAAGGTGACCATTAGAATTCATAGATAAATAATATTCCAAGATCTGGAGATCTTACTACCAAAGCACATTCTTTTCCTGACAAGTTAGTTTAGGTCCAAAATCCCAGAAAGATATATATATATATATATATAATGCCAACTTAGAGAATTAACCACTATCTAGGCCTGGGGATTTCAGCATACTTGACAAAAGAAAGATGTGGGTTGGGTGAGGACAAAAGACCCAGGATCTAGAAAACTAACCGTTGGAAGGTGTGAGCAAAAAGTGAGCTGTCAGGCCCACATGGACGTCACATGGCCACACAATAAATGGGAGTTATGGTGACGACAGTGTCAAATGTCCAAATGTGCCAAAAGCGGAGGCCACTAGGACAACCTTAAATGCATACATGGGACATAAATGAAACACAGAGGCCGACGTGACTGAGGAGAGAGAAAAATACCTGGTTGAAACCAGTCAAGAGCCGAGTTTCAACTAGGTGGTATTCTACCTGGAATGAGCTTGCAAGTTTGGGTGAAATAAAGATGAATCACAGCAAGCTTGATGCAAGACCAGGCAAATATACATAAAATATATATCTACGCACAATAGAGTTAAAAAATATATACATGGAAAATGGAAGGATATACATTAAATACACCAAATTTACAGTAGAAAGACAACACAGAATGACCACCCTATACAAAATGGCATAGAAAATGTACAAAATCTTCAATATCTTACACTGCACAGAGGACAGACAACCCTCTAGCAGAGCAGACCCACCAAGAGGCGGCGAACCAGATGACCAAAATGCAGAAACAACACGATCAAACAAAATAAAAAATGCAAATAAAAAGTAGGAAAATGAAGGAAAGAAACAGAGGCACCAACCTGAAATCCAAAGAAAGGCAAGGAAGGAAAGGGCACCCCAGATGCTCTACAATAATCTCCACCTTCGAATGTCATGCATAGCTACAAAAGATCACCTCATTGTTACTCACTAAGCTCAGAGAAGCATGCACTCAATTCTCGCACTCAAATCACCTTTGAATCGCTCTGAAATCACTTAAGTGTTTAATCACAGTAACTATGAAAATGACAGGTGATTCCTATTTATACTCGAGGTGAAAAGAAATTTACCTTTCCTTCCACAAACTCTAGAACAAGCAGTCCTCCAGACTTCGGCCTTGGGAATTCCGCGCGACCATTCCCTCTTACAAAAAGAAGACATCGTGACAGGGAATCCCAGAGTCTGGGGTCTAGCCCCTGGACAAGGAATGACAAACTCTAGGACTGGGTCTTGGAGACACGAAGGACAAAAAACAAAAAGCAAGACCAACGTCACAGGACAGAAAACCCAGAGAAGGAAAACAAAGAAACAAAGGCAAAAGACAAGGCAAGAGCCAAAAGAAGAAAACAAAAAAAAAAGGGGGGGACCCAACATTTTGCACACAAAATGTAGGGACAGGGATGCAGGGCATAACAAATAGTGACTATCTGGGATGAATGCCTTAGCACATTTGAGAACTACAGAATCTTTGGTTAGCAAAGTAGGAACAAATCGTTACTCGAAGCATCTTACTTGTAAACAGCAACATGTCTGAGAAAATCTAGCCATACACGATTTAGTCCATGAACCTTTTCATCAGTGGTGAAGTGTGTGCTTTGGAAGGAAATCCAATCAATGACCTCTGGGAGAAGCAGAGAGGAGGCACTAAGTATATCAAACCCCAAAGTCATCAAATTCACTTGTTTCTCCCAAAGACCAGAGCTTCGTCCCAGTACTTTTCTTTTTGTTATTTTTGTGTGTTTCTGGGTGGGAGGGTGATACTTCTTTCACCATCAAGCTTAAGCTTAGCTAAATTTAATGGAGGTACTTATTTCACCCTTCCACCCACTTTAATATGCTAAATGGGGAAAGAAAACTCCAGATCTGGAAAGAATCTTTAAAATTTCAGACTTGGGTCAAGTAGCTAGTGCAACCGATCTACCCTCGATGTGTCCGATTACTTGTCCCTCAATTTTTTTTTAATTTAATTGATTACTAGACTTCTGGGGATAAATCTAATGAAGATTACTCAATGTACTACCAAACTTTCAAAATAACTCTAGAGACCAGACCGATTCCAAAATGCTAATAATAGATTCTTAAGTTCACCACCATGTTAAAGGCAACATCCCAGAGACTAGATGCTATGAGAAGCATACCAATCCTCACAAGAGGGGGAGAAAAACACTGGAACCTGAAAAAAAAAAAAAGACAAGAAAAACAAAAGGCTAAAGGAAAAGAGAGGCGGTCCTAGAGGACGGCCAGCAAGACTATTTACAAAGCAAGGTACCCCCAAATGGGGCACCAGGAAAGAAATATTTACAAGCAAGGGACTTTACATAAAATACAACTTCGGGCAAACTGACCTCATTCAAAATAATATTTGAGGAACTATCTGTTGACGGGCAATGGGATAGGTTCCCTAGTCATGGTTTTAAGGCAATAGGTATTGGCCCTACAGATCTCTGAGATTAAGTATGGTCTGAGATAGAGCCGTTGGAACTTGGTGTGCTTTCCTTTCTTTTCCTGGGCCTTGTCCCTCAACAGGACTAAGTCCAACATCTGGAAGGCCTTGTATTGGGCTCTATCGTCAAACCATTGTTTTATCACTGCTTGGTGATGCGCAAAATGTTCAAGGGCTGCATCTCATTGTTCCTCCATCCGCTCCATATTCAGGAGCCAAACCTCCACAATGTTACCCCGGTTGCTGAATTCCTACATAAAATGTAAAACTGGGATCTATAAATTGATTGGGAATACTAGGTTCTGGCCATAAACTTGATGGAAAGGAGATGTTCCCAGGGTGGCCTTAATTTGAATGTGATCCATCCATAGGGTGAATCTCAGCTTTTGGTGCCAATCCCAGGGATTCTATTCCAACAGGTGTTTGATCACTTTGAGTAAATTTTTGTTCGTTGATCTGGCAACACCGTTCTCTTGGGGGTAATAGTTGCTAGAAAACTTCAGAGTGATATTTCGGTCATAGGTCCATTCAAGTAGTTGTGCCAAAGAAAATGTTGGACCATTGTCACACACTATAGCAAAGGGCATTCTGAATCTTATGTTGATGTTTTCTTTCAGTAATTTAATAACCACATCTGCCATGTTGTTTTTGCAAGGTATGGCTTCAGATCACCAGGTGCAGTAATCCGTGTTAGTTAGGATGTACCGGTGGTTGGAAGATTAGTTGGGGTTGATTTTCCTAATAAAGTTGAATGCCCATTGGGCAAAAGGTCTAGCCTCAAAGGCTGGTTGTAAAGGCATAGCCGGGTTACGCTCATGATGTGCCATGGTTTGGCAAGTATGGCACCTTCGAACATGAGTGTAAACATCTTTAAATATGCAAGGCCAATAATATCCGGCCCACAGGATCTGATGGGCAGTGGCAATGGCTGAGCCATACCCGGTTCCAAACTGCCCATGGAATTCTTCAATCATTTTCATAGCTTGGTCCCTATCAATGCACCGAAGGTACACTCCCTCATAATTCCTGCGATAAAGCACGGAGTTTTTTCTCATAAAATGGGTGCTTTTCATCTGTACGGCGTGGTGTTTTTTGGGAGGTAACCCCTCTGGGAATCTGTTATTTAACAATAAGTACACCAGATCGGTGTACCACGGGTCTTGAGTGATAGACTCCACTGTGTAAGTTTGACATTCTATGTGGGGAGTCTCTTCTGCCATTGCTCGACTCAGTCCCTGGCCTCGGACTATCTTCATGGGTTGCTTTTCCAAGTCATATTCTTGGAGGATGGCCATACGTTTCTCCTATCTCTTGCCCAATTCACTTTACATCAATAGAGATTTCACAGCCTGATCCAGGATGATAGCATGCACTTTGCTTCAGAGAATGTAATGCCAGAATTTCTTCACGGCGCAAACAAGGGCAAAGGCCTACTTTTCTAGTGGTGAATACTATACTTCAGCATTCTTAAAGGGGGAGCTCATAAAAGCTATGGGTCATTCTTCCCACTTGACCTTTTGGGTCAATACTACTGCGACAGAGTGCGACAAAGTGAAGGAATAAATATAAAATGGGAGGGAGTAGTCTGGGCTAGCCAGAATGAGTGTCTCTATTATCGTTTGTTTAATTTGGGCAAATGCCCATTTTTCTTTAGGACTCCACTCAATCTTGGTATCCTTTTTCATCATTTCATTGAGTGGCTTGACTATCTTGGCGAATCTAGTGATGAACCACCGGACAAAGTTGATCATTCCAAATAAAGATCACATTTCTTTCTTGCTGTCGGGCATTTGCAAATTTAGCAGTGCTTCAACTCTCTTAGGGTTGATAGATATACCCTTTTTAGAGAAAATGTGCCCGAGTAACTTCCCTTTAGTGACCCTCAATATGCACTTGTTGGGGTTGAGAGATATTCTGTATCAGCGACATCTCTTTCAAATCTGGGCAGGGTGGGTGGAATGGTCATGCCTGTCTCAGGAAAAGATGGTCAAATAATCCATGTAGATGATTATGCACCGATTCACAAGGCCTTCAAACGCAATGTCCATAGCCTTTTTGAATGTGGCCCCTACGTTAATCAAGCCAAAGGGCATCCTCCAATATGAAAACATTCCCCACTTAGTGGTGAACATTGTTTTATCCCTATCTTCATATTTAACCATGACTTGGTTGTATCCAGAGTATCCTTCTAAGAAAGAAATCATCTGTGACCCATTCACTATCTGCAATACCTCGTCTAATGAGGGGAGAGGGTGATTATCCTTCTTAGAGGCTCTATTCAAATTTTAAAAATCCACGCAAAGGCAAATTTCACCGCTCTTCTTTCTAACAGGGACCAAGTTGGCAACCCATGTAGTATGCTAGATTGGAAAGATTATCCAGGATGACAATATTTTTTCTACCTTTTGACAAATCAGAGGCTCAATCAGCGGGTTGACTGGTCGTTGCTTTCACTGAAAAGGCTTACCATCAGGTTTCAAGGGGATGGCATGAGTCATAATGGATGTGTCATATGTTTTCAAATCCTTGTATCCCCATGCGATCACGTCTATGTATTCTTAGAGGACCGCGAGAATCTTTTCCTTCTCCTCTAGGGAGCAGCAAGTACCAATGTGTATCATCTTTTCTTCACCGGGCTGGCCGATGTTAACTTTTTTGAATTTTCCTCCCTTAGAGGAGGATGATATCTTTTCCTAGCCCTGAGGGTTCGAGTTGAAGATACATTCAAGTGCGACCATCCCCTTTGGGATGGTGTTGGTAGGTAGGTCTATGATCCCATCATCCTCATCACCCTATCAAGTATCATCATGGTCTTGCTCTTCTACTATCTGGTCCTCGAAGACACCAACATTGGACATGAATGCCAGGATATGTTGATCATCTTCAAAAACCTAAAAGTGGGTGGCATTATCTAGAATGGATGGGCTGGGGATTATCTCAACAAAAAATCTCTAGAGTCGTGAGCCAGCCATGGGCTCAAGTGTGTTGGTAGAAATAGCAAGGGCATCCGAGACATAATTATGTCACTGGGGAATAAGATCAATGCCAAAGGCATAAAAATATTCAATAAGGATCCATGCCTGATTGCGGTATGCAACCAGCCTTTTATCATGACATGTGTACTGACTCCGGACCTGTTTGACAATCAACTCTAAATCCCCAAGAGCCCAGAGGGGGGTGATTCCTTTCCTTAATGCAAATAGGAGTCCAAGGACCAAAGCCTCATACTCTGTAATGGTGTTTGTGTAGTTGAACTGCAGCCTGTAGGATGAAAGAAAGGATTTCCCTTATAGGTTGATCAATTCTACTGCGGCCCCATAGCCTTGTTTGGACTGGGACCCATCAAACTTAAGGGTCCATAAGTCGTCGCTTGTGGTCTAGAACTAGGGATATGGAGCAGCCTTTGGATTATCCTTGGGAGACTTGGGAGGAGCTTCCTCCTGCACTGGTAGCGCATGGGTGAGGTTTGCCTCTGGAGTTATTTGAGGTTGAAATCCCCAAGGAAATGGCACTAAAGAAGTGCTTCCAATAGGAATACTAGATTCTGGGGAATCAGTTGTATGTTCTTTGTTTCCAAAGGCGTCAATGTGTTGGATAGTGATGAAAAGGCAAGGCTCACACTCTAGCTCTAAATGTTTATGATAGTGTACCCAGCACTAAGTGCTAGACAAGAGTAGTGGGGGTCGCTATGGCACCTTGAGAATTGACTTCAACCCTCAGTTTTTCTTCTAGGTCTTGGATTCTTTGCAAGAGTATGGGATCCTCCCCGGGGGTGAAATTGAATGTCAAGATTTCAAGGGGTTGGTACACCCCAGGGGAGGTCTCAGAAAATAAGACCTCGTTAAACTTTCCAACTTCACTAAGGGCTTGTTTCATCTGGGGTTTGCTTTCAACTCAGATTATATTTGATTCTCCTTCCTAGGGGAGCCACAAGTGGGAGAAGTCGGTTGAAAAGTATCCATTCAATGACTTAGACCAGTTCTAACTTAATAACATCCTGTGAGTTTATGGGATGTCCACCACTTAGATATTGATTATGCTGGCTATTCTAGGGTCCTGGATGAGCTGTATCTAGACATTTTTTAGTTCACCCACTATTTTCACAGTAGTTTTGTCCAGTTGAATCACTACACCACTAGATGGGGTGGGTCTGAATCCGAGCTTCTAGCATATGGATAGGGGCATGATGTTGCCCAAAGCCCCAGAATCTACTAGGTAGTTGTGTATGTTTTTGCCTTGTATGTTCAGGCCTAGTAGGAATGGAGGATCCTTAGTATTTCCCCAAAAGATAGCCACATTGGCATCCTCAAAAGAGATAGTCTTGGGTGGGCGACTAACAACTTCCAGGTTTCCCAAGAGTTTCAGAAGAGATTTCTTCTGCTCAGGGCAATTTAATGAAACCTCCATCAAGGTCATGGAGGTGGTGGTTTGTTCTAATGCCCTTATGATGTCAAATCTTCCTCCCGAGAATTGGTGGCTTCCCTCGGCTGGGTCTTTTGCTTGGTTAGAGCTAGAACTTTTTGGAGGGATGGGTCGCTTAGTTATATTGTCCCAGAGAGGAGTGTTCTTAGGGGGTGTTAGTGTGTAAACTAGTCATTTACCAACCTGGCTCCAAGTGTTGTAAGGGGGCCGAGGGTTGGTGAAGGCATTGGCCTCAAAGGCCAAAATTGATTCATCAAAGAATCCTTGCACTTCAGATTCTTCTTCATCCTCTCTGGAGGACCCGAAGAAGATGGTCTCATAGGTGAATGCCCCGTGAGTTGGCTCTTGCACAAGAGGCTCCAAGGGACTAGGTTCAGATGCTTGTTGTGTTTCCATATAAGAGAGCATGATGACCTTCTCCAGTGTGGCATAGTTTACCTCATTGTGGGAGCCTGTGTCATGCAATCTACACCAATTGGTCATGGGCTAGAATTCTATGACTGATGTGAAATGGGACAGTCCAGCACCACTTTGATTGGCATTTTGGTTTGGAGGTGGACCTCTGGTGTTTGTGTTATTGTTCCATTGTTGTTGGTTGGGCCAAGGCTCGTTGTTGAAGTTTCTCCCTTCAGCGTTGTTGTTTCGTTGGCCGGAGAAAATATTCCCTCTTTGGGAGTTGGAGTTGTGGGGTGCATAAGACCCCACTTTTAGTTGACCCATGTCCATAGTCAGGGTGGACAACATTCACCAGAGGGATTCAACCTCAGTAGTTAGTTGAGTGTTTATGTCACAATGTGATGGATGTTGTTGTTGGTTCCCCGGGAAGGCAGCAGTATTAATCAAAGTCAAGGGCAGAAATCCTCCAACCGCGGGTGACTGGAAGAAAGGCACCCTGAATGGTTGTGTCTGAGGTTGTTGTGTCTACTGTGGCTGGTTCCAAGGAAAAGATTTGAGACCCGGTATTGCCTGAGTCTGTGATGGATAAACATATTAGGCCTGTTGGTCTATTGGTGGTGGTAGGGGATTCATCACCATTGTGGGGGCACCCATTGCCAGATTAGGGTTATAGCTCCCAGCGTATGTGGTTCTACCGGGGATCGTGTTGAAGGGTGTGCTCTTCCCAATCCTGCTCAGGGACTTGTTGAGGCCGCGGGACAGCTCTAAGGCTAGGTTGTAAACCTTTGTCAAAGTATCTCGGTCGCCTAGGGCGATTATTCTCTAGAGGAGAGTGGCAACGAAGGGGTCCATCGCGTTGAGATAGGTCTATATGGTTACTTCCATGGATGGAATGAAAGGGCCTATGCAACACTTTAAGGCACATTGGAATTGGTGATTAAATGTTGTAAGGGGTCCATTTGGTTCATTTTTTATGGAAATGAACTGGCTGTGGGACCAAGCTGGGTCCATGTGTGTGCTGAAGGTAGCCAAGAAGGTGTCCTCCATGTCCTGCCAACTGTTGATGGAGTTGGTGAGAAGGTTAAGGTACCAGTTTAGTTCACCCTGTCCCAAGGATAGGGGAAACATCTAGGTCACAACATCTTCATCTTGGATCGGGTGTCAGTTCATGGCATCTTTGTATCCCTGCAAGTGTTCCTCTGTGGTTCGTGAGCCTAGGTGCTCATATTATGGGCAAATATTTTCTGGGTGCGAGGGTAAATTGTTAGTTGCACCTGGAAAGGTTCCCATAGGGGACCCAGTATTACTAAAATATGAAGCCATTTGGGGAGCTAAATTTTGAGTAGGTTGAATGTTGATCCCCAGGATTGTTTGGGAAGTTTGGATATTCAGTGGTACACTAGATCCCCAGACAATAGTGGCTGGTGTGGTCTTCAGGGTCCATTTCTTTCGAGCAGGAGGCTCGAGTTTGACAAACCTTCTTGGGTTAGGGTCTAATCTAAGGATTCTTTCAAATCTCATTGGGGAGAAAGACCCAATCCCACTGAAGGCTTGAATCCTAAAACTATAGCTTGGGAACCCTTGGGAGGTGTAAAATCAAAATCCTAGCAGGGGGACAAGTTCATGTCCTCCTTCTAGCGCCAGTTTCTATTGACAAGACTCTTGTGACCGGGTCTTCCAACAAAGGTAAGTTGTCACCAAGTACCGGGGTAATGGCCAAATTTGCTTGCAAAGGTTATCTAGGGCAATGAGATTCCTTGAGCCTCCAAGCACATGAGAGTCGGGTCTCGACGGTACGGGGCTCGGTTGGGAGATGTGACTATTTTTGAGGGGGATAGCTGGTTATCTTCAACTCATTCTCTCTGGGGATTCAAGTAAGTGAGGTTTCCTGCAAGCACGTATTCACTTAACAAATAAAATTCAAAAGGTACTGTAGAGTTAGAAATATTTCATCTACCTATAGTTATACCAAACATTCAAGACATCAACAATGCTCTAACATACTATACTAAATACCAAAGAAATATACAACCATCAGTTCATATTTTATCAATAGCAAAGGAAAGGAGGTCGTTAATCTACTTTAAGTATCAAAGCAAAGGACATGAAGAACACAAAGCATAAAATACCATTAACCTAGAAGATAGAATGCCAACAACATCATTGAGGGAATTTCAACTTCTTCATTAACATTTCTCCCAGCAAGCACTGGTGCATGGTACAATGGTGGTTCCAAGGGAGCATTTAACTACTAAAAACTTAGAAACTATGGAGCATTGAGCTCTGCAACTAAGAACTGAGAAAACCAAATTGCTATTAACTTGTGGACTAAAAAATCATCAATTTTTCCAACCCTTGGAATGAGGTCGGACTTACTATTTATACACATCTTTCTATCTAACCCTAACCCTAATTCATCTTACACTTTATAATAGAATACATTATCTGGTGGCCGGAACTACCTGCACCACATTACAAAAGACCTCGAGATGGAGAATGTCTGACATGTCAGAAGAACAAGACAAGAAGGATGGAGTGTAAGAATTGGCCTTTTGAAGAGAGCCAAGAAGGAGAAAGAATAAATTTGATCCCCTGGGGATCGAGGCTACATGCCTCATAAATGGGAGAATGACGCCCTGTCTTTGATGCGTCAGGTGTACATTTGAAGTGGTGCCTCGAGAAGATCATCTGTCAGGAAACCTCTCATCAAGCTGATGTGTCTGTCATGGTTACCCACCCTCTAACAACCTTATTAACTATCTTGAAAGTGACCAGTCGGCCTTGGGCAAAAGGACATAGATCACTTTAAAGAATACAAAATGCATGATCTAGGATTCTAGGATCTGGGAACTTGCGTTCTGAAGGAATAAAGAATACAAAACACTTAGGTTTTCTCTGGCCCCAGGAGAATATTTATTGTTGTTCAATGTCATTGAAGATTTGGAGGAGGCAAAAAATTCCATCTTCATCGATGTCTTTAAGACCAGCCCGCAGTACTTCGCCACCTCAATCTATTCCCCCAGGTCCAGAACATATCCGTTAAATTCATCGGCCATCTTTGCCGCATTGTGGCCACTAAGCACCATGCAAGTTATTCACATCATTTTTTCTTTGTCTATCCCCTCTAGGGATTGATACCTTGATTCCATTAATTCATCAAATTTACCCAAAACATACTCCTCCAACGTGCATGTGTCAGTGCTAAATGGATTAGCTCCGAAGACCTTTGAAATAAAAGACTTGTATAAATTGAAATAATATTGTACTACATTGACCTTATCCCACAAAGTCCCCACCACTTGCTTGAGTACCCCCAATGTGAGGTCAAGTCTGGAGTGCTAGGTTCTCACAAAATCAAATGACTCTTCTAAAATTCCAGACTCGGAAACAATCTCTTCTCCGAGGCCGATGAGTCCCTCTAACTCAACTTTCCATGCCTCATAATTCTTGATGTCTCCCTTAGATATGTTGATGGTGGTTTTGGCCTGATGTAATACATGGCGGGCTGCATATAGGTCCAAGAGAGTGGACACCAGGAAATGTTGGACATTTCCCAATTACAAAGTGACCCATTCATCAACCGCTTGGGCCTTTCTCTTCATTGCCTGTAATGAGTCTATATCACTCTACGGAAGTGGTGCATCTGATGTAGAGGCCCCCAGAGGAATAAGGTTAATGGGCCAAGCCATCTCAGTCAGCAACCCCATGAGGTTTGCATTTTTCTCTTTTTCTGCCTTGAACGTTTGAGCCTCCTTTTTGTAGTGAGCCTCCACTACCTTGGCTACTTCTTTCAATAGGTTCAATTCACCCTATTTTCCTCTCTTCCTCAGAAACACCTTTATGATATTATAATCTCCAGCCTCAGTCATTGCCTCATCTACATCTGGGGAAGGTGTCGCAATTACTATGACTATTTCTCTGCCCAGTTCATTTCAAAGAGTGTGAACCATCTGGGCTTTCTTAACCTTAGGAAAACTCTGTGCCTGAGCCATCATCTCCGCCAAAGAAAGATGGGCTTTGGGTGTTGATGGAGCCTTTCTCTTCCAAGATTCTACCAACCACTATGGTGGTAGGGTTGGCTTTGCAGCCAAGATCTGCTCCTGTAACTTCTCCCCAATATCCTACTATGCCCCTTCAACAGTATGAGCCTCCTCTAACTCCTTCCTTGTGTCCTTTAACTCACCGGTGATGTTTCCTCTGGTGACACCTGTTTCCTTTGCCCCACTGTCTATATCTTTGGCAATATTCAGGTCCTCATTAGTTCCCCCAGGGTTTTCTTCTTCTTCCTGTTGTTGTTCTTTCTCAGCCTCTATTGTTGGGGTGTCCTCTTCCATCGGTACATCCTTTGGTAGTGGGGGAGGCAATGGGCCAAGATTCAATGTTTGGGCCATAGTGATCACCTCCCCAAATGTTTCCCTTGGGAGTGACATCTGGAACACAATGGTTGGGGTCATGGTTGTTCCCGTGGGTCTAGTTTCCCCAACTGATGCCATTTGTTTATTTTTCTTTTTCTAGCCTAAAACTCCCATATCCCATATTTTTGGGACTTCAGAGGCAATCTCTTGTTCTACTCCCATTTCTTCTTCTATTTGTACCTCCTGCTCCTGTGTAGGTTCCTGTTCTAGAGCTTCTTCCTACTCCAGGATTTATGCCTCTGGCTATACAATGTCTCCCTACAAATTCCCAAATTTGTCAGTTCTGAATACATCTTCAAATTCTTCTTGTGGGGGAGGATTTGTAGGGACGTGAGCATGATTGGGTTCTTTCTCTGGCTCCGGCGAGTCAGAAGAAACAATTTCTACTTATGGTATTTGTGGCATCCCCGACTCTAGCTCCATCTTTGGCTTTGGATTAAGCCTTTTCTTCCGCCTGGTAACTAAAGGAGGCCCTACATCCCTTAGGGTTTCCCACTCCTCTTTTGGATCTATTTCTATTGCCTTGACCATTAATGCTACTAGTGAAGGGGAAAAGGGAGGATGGACAGGTCTGGTCATGAGCACTGGAGTGGCTAGATGCGTGATTAATTTTTCCCTCATCTGCTGGGAGGCTGCTATCGACTGTTTCAGTTGTTCTTTTATGGGGGTCTCCTATAGAGTTGGATTTTCCATTATTATTTTTCCCCTATCCTCTCCCTGTGAAGATGTTCCAGTCCCAAGAGTCAGCTTTTGTACCACCGGGGCAGCCTTGTGGGTACTCTTGGGGCATACTCTCTTAAATTATTCATGGCTGCACTCAACCATGTTGCGAGTGATTTTTTCAATGGTAGGCCCCTCCTAGAGATTCCAGTCTACTGGTGGGAGAGCCATCTTATCAATCCCCTTTGCCTTGTACTAGGGATCTATTGTGGGTCCGGCGTCTAAGAAGTTATCTGGAAATTTCTGGAGCTTCAACCTTTCCATCATCCCCATAGTCATCTAGACGTAATGTCAGCTCCAGACTTCAACATCATCCTGGGAATATTCCTAGAATTCCTCCATGTGATATTGGTGGGGCTCTGACGCCCAGGGGAGTGCAAATGAAATTTTTCCAAGTGGATCAAAGTTCTTCCGCGCTAGATAAAATTCAGCAAAGTTTAGGCTCTTGAGCTCGCTATCTGCTTCCTTGGCTGTGGCCAGACTGCATGAGTAATTCCCACAAGTGATTGGGAATGGGACATTTGTCACATTTTTAAAAGTGTATAAGGCATGTAGCTCCATCATTTTTCTGCAATACTCCAAGAGAATTATCTTGTTCCCACAATGTTTGGGAAACAAGTAAGGTTTTTTGTAGAAGTCGGTTACCCCTATGTAAGTGTGCTATTGGAATTGGATGTAGTAATGGCCATAACTTTTGACCAAATCCATTGCCTCCCTGGAGAGGTGGTACCTTGCATCTCGGGTAGGCATAAGCAGGTTGTAGTAGATGAAGGCATCATTTACTCAGCAAAAACTGGGAAAACTAGCCTCCCATTGAATTTATGGGAAATAATCCCAGGGAGCCTTCTGACCTAGGCCGATCCCAAGTATGCTTGATGTGAGTAGCCAGTTGGTGATGGGTCGTTGTTGTTCTAAGGCCCAGAGAACATAAGAATTCATATAGAATTTATGCTTCTGGGCCACTTGGAGGAACTAAGAATCTACATGGTTGGAGATAATGGTAGCCCAATCAAAGTATTCCCCGTCGATGGTGATGCCAAGCAAAAAGTAGTACATCCACCCTAAAAACTCTCGGGCATGGGGTTGCTCGAAGAATCGGCATAGTGCTATTATTTCCATCTGGATACTTTCTTTAAACTCAGATCGGGGGATCTCTAATTTCATTTTCTTGGGGTCCCTCTTCAGAGTCTTGAGCCAATGATTGTTCATGTATTGTCAGGCTGCAACCTCCAGCTACTAAAATTGCTCTAAGGCATCATCTCTGGTAATGACAGTTGGGTCATCAAACTAAGGAATCCCCAAACCTACTCAAAAAAGTTATGGCATCGAGAGACACCATGGGGGTGGGATATCGGCTCAGGATCGGGGCTACAAGCATGACAGCCCAGATGGAAGAATCATAATGTGCGGAAAGTGTGAGAATAAGCTCTGGGGCCTGTAGAGAGCATGGGAAACAAGCGGCCTTTAGGATCCTGGAATCCCTGATGCTGATTGCCAATGGATCCCCGGACTATCGCTGAATGAACATTATCTTGACCAAGGCCTGTATCTCAGCCCACATATTGACGCTAGTTTAGGTAATCAACTGGACTTGGGACTCAATCTTTGATCCCATAATGGTATTTTCCTTCAGGTACTTCAGGTTGAGATTCAATTTTTCTAAGGCCCTCTCCATTTTCGATCTGACGGCTACCATGGTGACCACCATGGAGGGAAGTTCTAGAATCTCGAGTGGTGAAGATGTGGAAGCCTGAGACATATTTAAGGTATGTTGTTGTGGAAACCTACAAGGCAAGGCAACCGTTATAATTATTAGTTAAATAATATTTTAGGATCTAAAGATCTTACCACTGAAGCACGTTCTATTCTTGAAAAGTTAGTTTAGGTCCAAAATCCTGGAAAGATATATATATATAATGCCAACTTAGAGAATTAACCATTATTTAGGCCTAGGGGTTTTAGCATACTTGACAAAAGAAAGATGTGGGTTGGGTGAGGACAAAAGACCTGGGATCCAAAAAAATAACCGTTAGAAGGTGTGAGGGAAAAGCGAGTTGTCAGGCCTACATGGACATCATGTGGCGATGCAATAAATGGGAGTTATGGTGACGACGGTGCCAACTATCTAAATGTGACAAAAGTAGAGGCCACTTGGACAACCTTAAATGCATACATGGGACATAAATGAAACACAAAGGCTGACATGATTGAGGAGAGAGAGAACTACCTGGTTGAAACCAGCTGAGAGCTGAGTTTCAACCAGGTGGTATTCTGCCTGGAATGAGCTCGCAAGTTTGGGTGAAACAAAGATGAAGAACGGTGAGCTCGACGCGAGACTGGGCAAATATAAAAAAAATATACATCTACACACAACAGATCCGAAAGGTATATACATGGAAAATGGAAGGATATACATTAAATACACTAAATTTACAACAGAAAGACAACACAGAATGACCACCCTATACAAAATGGTGCAACAAATGTACAAAATATTCAATATATTACACTACATAGAGGACAAACAACCCTTTGGTAGATCCAACCCACCAACGGGTAGTGAACCAGATGACCAAAATGTAGAAACAACACGAACAGACAAAACAAAAAATGCAAACAAAATAGAACAAAAAGCAAGAAAATGAAGGAAAGAAAAAGAGGCCCCAACCTGAAATCCAAAGAAAGGAAAGGAAGGAAAGGGCACCCTAGACGCTCTATAATAGTCTCCACCTTTGAACATCATGCACAGCTACAGAAGATCACCTCGTTGTTACTCACTAAGCTCAGAAAAGCATGCACTCAATTCTTGCACTCAAATCGCCTTTGAATCACTCTGAAATCGCTTAAGTGTTTAATCGTGGTAACTGTGAAAATTATAGGTGATTCCTATTTATACCCAAGGTGAAAAGCAAGTTACCTTTCCTTTCACAAACTTTGGAACAGGTAGTCCTACGGACTCGGGGCCTGGGGATTCCGTGCGACCATTCCCTCTTACGAAAAGAAGACATCGTGACGGGGAATCCCAGAGTCTAGGGTCTGACTCCTAGACAAGGAATGACCAACTCTAGGACCAGGTCCGTGAGACACAAAGGATGAAAAACAAAAAGTAAGACCAGCATCGCGGGATAGAAAACCTTGAGAAGGAAAACAAAGAAACAAAGGCAAAAGACAAGGCAAGAGCTAAAAGCAGAAAAAAAAAAAAAAGGGGGGGGACCCAACATTTTGCACACAAAATGTAGGGATGGGGATGCAGGGAATAATAGATACCTTTCCTTTGATTCCTCTATCATTACAAAATTCATTGAACTCATTAGAAATGAATTCTCCTCCTATGTTAGATCTTAGGCATTTTAGTTTCTTTCCTGTTTCCTTTTCAACTCTTGCAAGATACCACTTGAATTTCTGAAAAGCTTCTAACTTTTCTCTGAGAAACATGACAGTCCTACTTCTGGAATGATCATCAACAAATAGAATAAAATAATTCTCTCTAGTATAGCTCGTGTTTCCAATTGGTCCACATAGGTCAGTATGTACCAATTCTGGGACTTCATCAGTATTGTAATTCTTTCTTTTGAAACTAGTCGTGCTCATCTTTCCAATTTGACATTGTTTGCATATTGCTAACTCAGGTTTCTTTAAAATAGGAATACCTCTGACTCTCTTATTTTTTCCTATGTTTACTATATTATCAAACTTTACATGACACAACCTTGTATGCCATAACCAGCTTTCTTCTACTTGTGCAATAAAGCATGAACCTTCAGTGAGATCAAGATAGAATATATTACCTTTTGTTTATCTCCCAGTTCTGACTAGGTTCCCTTTACCATCCAGGAGCTTGGCCTTACCATTCATGAATTCTACCTTGAAGCCAATGTTGTTCAACTGTGCTAAACTGACTAGATTTCTTCTCAATCCTTTAACCCAATAAGAATTATCACATTTGATTCCTTCTGTCAGAACAATGCAACCTTTTCCTCTTACAAGGTAAGGTTCTATTAGAAGTCCCAAAGGATAAATGAGAGGGGGGGTGAATCAGTTATGAGTAACTTTAATTGTTTTTCCTCCTTAACTTTAGAATACAACAAAGTAAATGCTTAATCAGATAACATAGTACACAACACACAATTTGATTACGGGAAACAAAATGGTAAAAACCCTGGTGGGAATTAGCACCCACAATGAACTATACTTGTTTATAGTAATCCCTGTTAGAAGATATTTCAACCCTGTTAGGAGTTGTACTTTACAATGCAATAAGTATAGTGACCT
>MU223993.1:134125-160121 GCA_018584345.1 Thuja plicata | reverse complement strand
TTTCACTTCTTCTTCACATAGACTCTTGATGAATGAACCACATCTGATATTCTTCTCTGTACATCTTCTGTCTCTTTTCATATCATTCACACTTAGCGTATCACAATTGACTTGCTATAAGTATCTTTCTCAAAGTATGAGTTCATGGGACCTGTAAGACAACTTTATATAACATCCTTGTCGGCTCTACTAAGCACGCAAGCATAATTACAACCGCGTAAGTATAAACTGAATAGGCATGATGCTTCACTAAGTCAGCCTCACCAAATTAACTCTAACTTTGCAATCTTCTTGAAACACATTTGGCACCTTTAAATAACTATCATCAACTCATAAATAATCATGAATATACACACACATATCCTAAAGATAGGCACAACTCAAGAAACACATTACATACATCAGCTCTAAACAGATACTCTTCCAGAACTGTAACTGCCAATAACAGATTTACACAACTTGATTGAAACATCATATCTAGATCTACGTGAATGAACATAACATAATAAACATGTCAACAAAATGTATCTAACCACACAAGTCTTCATTTCATCATTCTGGTAAGTACATATAGAATTACTACTATGTATTATATGTTGTCATCAATGACAAACATACAATCAATCAACTGAACAGAATCAAATCTCCAACAATCTCCCCTTTTGACATTTATGGCAACATATGATATCAAAAAACATCTTCTATTCATGGTGTCCTCTTTCTTTTACAATCTTCTCAATATCCTCATCAAAGATTTCTCTATACTGCTGTAGTTCCTCTGACTGTGTTTTTGTTCCATGTATATACTCCCCTAGAATATATGCTCTCCCTTAGTACATACTCCCCCTTTGACATCAATGGAAAAGGGAACCATAGATCTTTAGGCACAGGTACTACTCTAGAAGTAGAGTATTCAACCATTCATCAGTCACTTAATGACTGATGTTCTTGCTGCTTCTTCTAAACTGACTCAGGAGAGGAAATTACTCCCAACTTTTCCCTAAGATACTCAAAAGTATACTTTGATAAGGGCTTTGTGAAAATATCTACCAACTGTTCTTTGGTGCTCACATAGTCCAATTTCACTTCTTTGTCTACAACCTTTTCTCTTAAAAAATGGTACTTGATCTCTATGTGCTTTGTCTTTGCGTGCATCACTAGGTTTTTAGACATGTTGATAGTGCTAGTATTATCACAGTGAATAACAATAGGATAATCAACCTAAATTCCAAGGTCTTTAACCATCTGCTTGATCCAAATCATGGTTGAACAATTCAGTGCTGCTGCAACATATTCAGCTTCTATTGTTGACTGAGAAATACAATTCTTCTTCTTGCTTATCCAAGAAACCAACTTGTCTCCAAGAAATACTGCTCCTCCTGAAGTGCTCTTCCTATCATCAATACAACCTACCCAATCTGCATCTGTATACACATGAATTTTTACATTCCTGATTTAGGATACCATAAACCATAGTCTATAGTTCCCTTTAGATATATGAATATCCTCTTGATTGCCATTAGGTGATTCTGCTTGGGTTCAGCTATAAATCTTCCAATAATACCAACTACATTAGATATGTTAGGTCAAGATTGAGTTAGATAAATGAGTTTACCAATCATAGATTTGTATAATTTCTTATCAACTGCTGTGGAATCATCATCTTTTGAAAGCTTGCTTCCTGTTATCATGGGAGTGCATACTGGCTTATAGTCTTCCATCTAGAAGGTCTTCAGTATTTCCTTTTCATATTTTTACTGATTAATTAATATACCTTTATCTATTTGTTTTACATTCAATCCCAAAAAGTATTTTATAGGACCAATCATGCTCATTTCAAATTCATTTTGCATTTCTTTTGCAAATGTTGTACTAAGCTTGTCATTACCTCTGAAGATAATGTCATCAACAAATATGGCAACTAATAATAATCCATCAGGTGCCTCTCTTGTGAATAGGTTATAATTTGTTGCTCCTTTCTTGAATCCAATCTTGGTAAGATAACCATCAAGTCTCTCATACCAAGCTCTTGGGGCCTATTTAAGACCATAGAGTGCTTTCTTCAATTTGCATACCATGCCTAGTTCATCTGAAAGATTAAATCCTTCAGGCTATTTTATGTAGACTTCTTCACTCGAGTCACCATTCAGAAAAGCTGATTTTACACCCATTTGATAAATTTTAAAGTCTTTGAATGTTACATATGCCAAAAACAATTTAATGGCTTCTAGTCTACTCACAAGGGAAAATGTATCAGTGTAGTCTATTCCTTCTCTCTATGCATATGCTTTACATACCAATCTTGCTTTGTTTCTTACTACTATACCTTCTTCATTCATCTTGTTTCTGAATAACCACTTTGTTCCAGTCACATTTTTGTCACTGGGTCTAGGGACCGATTCCCATGTATCATTTTTAATTATTTGATCTAATTCTTCTTTTATTGTGTTCTTCCAATCAGAATCATTACAAGCATCTTCAACACTTAAAGGTTCAATCTATGAAAGTAAACATACCTCTTCATCCATTGCTAGACTTTTTTCTTTTGAATTGGTCAAAACACTGCTGCTCTGATCTCCAATGATATCATCTTTAGAGTGGTATCTAGATGTTAATTTTGGAACCTTAAATGTGACTTCTTCTTCTGTAATCTATGATTCTTCTCTGCTTGATTCAAGGTGATTGCATGAGACATCAATGCAATCAAACATTTATTCAATAACAGTATCTTTGCTGCTAGGCCTGGGTTCATCTTCAATCATAGGTGAATATTCATAGTATCTTTCTTGAACCATAAAATTCTCATCAATTTTTACATGAGTACTTTCAATTATCTTTTTCAATCTCAGATTAAAACATCTATATGCTTTTCTTTTTGTAGAGTAACCAAGGAAAATACCTTCATCACTTATGGCATCAAACTTACCAACACCATCATCTCTCTTGATGTAGCACTTGCTACCAAAGAATTTGAAATACTTTACTGTAGGTAAATTACCAAACCAAATTTCATAGGGTTTCTTATCTACACCTAGCCTCAATTTAGTTCTGTTGATAGTATAGACTACAGTATTCACTGCATCTCTCCAATATGTGTGCATAACTTTTCCTTCAATCATCATAGTACACACTGTATCAAGTATAATCCTATTCCTCCTTTCTGCTATCCCATTTTGATGAGGGGTTCTTGGTGCACTCAACTGTCTTTTAATTCCATGTTCTTCACAATAGTCATAAAACTTATCAGAGGTGAACTCTCCTCCTCTGTCTGATCTCAGACATTTAAGTTTTAATCCGGATTCATTCTCAACCTTTGCTTTGAATATTTTGAATTTTTCAAAGGCTTTAGATTTCTCCTTTAAGAATGCAACCCACATCATCCTATAAAAATCATCAACAAACAAAATGAAATACCTTTCTTTGTAGTATAATCTTTTTTGGGTAGGACCACACAAATTCGTATGCACTAGGTCCAATTTGTTTTCAGCTGAGTTCTGCTTACTTCTAAAGGAACTCCTTACATGCTTTCCCATAACACATTCCCTGCATATTGTGTCAATTGTTCTTGCAATACTAGGAAGGTCTCTGACCGCCTTGACATTACTTATCTTTACTATGTTATCAAAATTGATATGACATAGTCTCTTGTGCCATAACCAACTATCATCTATTTTTGCAACAAAACAACTTACATCAGAATTGAGCCAAAAAATATTACCTTTTGTTTTGGAGCCTGATGCAATCATGTCTCCATCCTTGTTGTTAATGATGCACTTGTTGTTTTTGAAATCGAAATGATAACCTTTGTCAAGTAGTTTTCCAACACTTAGTAAGTTATGATGTAATTCATCAACATATAGAACATCATCTGTCTTGTTCTTTCCATCCAAAGTGATAGAACCTCTGCCTATGATAGGTTTAGGAGTGTTATCTCCAAATCTAACCATACCTCCTTTGTATTTGTCTAAATGAACAAATCTATCTTTTTCACCTGTCATATGGTGAGAGCATCCACTATCAATGATCCAATTAGTTTTGATGTCTTCTTTGGAAATTAAGGCTAACTCTTGTTCTTCCTTTTCATTGGCAATGTCCATTTCCTTGAGAAACATTTCCATGTCTCTAAGGGAAATGAATCCAATTTCATCTTCTCCCAAATCTTCATCAGTTACACCTTCTTCAGCATGATAACATTCTTTCTTATATTTGGGTTTGTAATCAGATCTGAACTTCTTGACTCTTGTGGGACACATAGATGCAAAGTGACCAATCTTGTTACATGAAAAAAATTTGAATGGAATTTGTCCTTCATATTTTCCTTTTCCTTTCTATTCTCTTTTAGCAATCATAGAAATGATTTCTTCTAGTTCCTCATCAACATCTTCTTTCTCATTATGACTGGAGATGTGTAAGGATTTCTTACCATGGACTGAGGCTTTGAAAGTTGTTTCACTTTTAGGTTCAGTCTTTAATCTTGATATCTCATATGCAGAGATTTTTCTGATCAAAGTCTCTCTCTTGAAGTCTTGTGAGAATTGCATGGTTTCCTCTAGAATACTTATCTTATTTTCATAGTTTGATGTTAAAGTTGTTAGAAACTTGTCCATTATATCTTCTTCTGATATTTCTCCACCATTGTTTCTGATTCTAGAGACTGTTTCATTTATCCTTTGATTATAAGCTCTAATGTTCTCTTCAAGTAACATCTCAAGGCTGTTGTATTTCTTTTTCCATGTCTTCCTACATGCATTCTTTGCTTGAATATCTCCTTCAAACATATCTTCTAAATACTTCCATATGGTATATGCTCTTTCAATTTTCTTGATCTCATAAAATTCACTGTCAGATAAGGTGTTGATTAGGGCTTCTTTAGCAATTGCATTATTGGTGAATATTTCCTTTTGTCTATTAGTAGCATCATCCTTTGCAAGGTCTTTTCAGAAATGGAATTACAACTTCTTGTGTAGCAATTTTAAAGATCTCAAAGCCAACACACTGTAGATGTGTTATCATTTTTTTTTTCCAATCTAGATAGTTTTCTCCATCGAACTTAGGGCTTTCTTTTCTGAAGTAAGACATCTAATCTACCTTAAGATATTAGGATTCTTCTCTAAGGCACTTGGCTCTGATACCAATTTGTTAGAATAGTCGCAAAGGATAACTAAGGGGGGGGTGAATCAGTTATCAGTACTTTAATTTTTTTCTTCCTTAACTTTAGAATACAACAAAGTAAATGCTTAATAAGATAACATAGTACACAAAACACAATTTGATTACGGGGAAACCAAATGGTAAAACCCCGGTGGGAATTATCACCCACAATGAACTATACTTGTTTATAGTAATCCCTATTAGAAGATATTTCAACCCTATTAGGATTTGTACTTTACAATGCAATAAGTATAGTGACTTGGTTAAGGTTCGGACCCTATTAGGAGTCTTTTACAAATAACCCTGTTAGGGGTGGTGGACTCACTATCCAAAAGCTCACTTCTTAATGGTCAAGGGTACAACCTTCTGTATAATAGATATGCACTATATCTGATGATGAAATAGAGAGTAGACCTACTATCTTGATCAGTTCCAGTGTATTACAATCTTTCACTTCTTCTTCACATAGACTCTTGATGAATGAACCACATTTGATATTCTGCTCTATACATCTTCTATCTCTTTTGGTATCATTCACACTTAGCGTATCAAAATTGACTTGCTATAAGTATCTTTCTCAAAGTATGAGATCATGGGACCTATAATACAACTCTTCATAACATCCTTGTCGGCTCTACTAAGCATTCAAGCATAATTAGAACTGCGTAAGTATAAAATGAATAGATGTGACGCTTCACTAAGTCAGCCTCACCAAATTAACTCTAACTTTGCAATCTTCTTGAGACATGTTTGACGCCTTTAGATAACTATCATCAAATCATAACTAATCATGAATATACACACGCATATCCTAAAGATAGGCACAACTCAAGAAACATGTTACATACGTCGGCTCTGAACAGATACTCATATAGAACTGTAACTGCCAATAACAGAATTACACAACTTGATTGAAACATCATATCTAGATCTGTGTGAATGAACATAACATATTAAACATGTCAACAACATGTATCTAACCATGCAAGTCTTCATGTCATCATTCTAGTAAGTACATACAGAATTACTACTGTGTATTATATGTTGTCATCAATGACAAACATACAATTAATCAACTGAACAGAATCAAATCTCCAATAGGTTCATCATTCCCAAAACTGACACTCCCACCATCATAGTGTTCAAGATGTTCAAAATTTGTCTTATCACCAGTCATGTGATGAGAATAACCACTATCAATTATCCATGTGTGAGAAAATTGTCATCTTTTAATCTTCTTCATCTGACCCATCGTTAACAACAATATAAACCATTTCTTCTTCTTCATCACTGTCAAAATCTTTAGTAATATGTTGGTAAATATAGTGTTCTTTTTCACTTTAACTCTAAAATACCCAAAGATTAAAGAAACAATTGAATACAACAGTTGGGAAATGTAACTGAATAACTAATTTCCCTCTAAATTTTAAGGTACATCTCCCTTAAGTGATTAAGCTTCAATGAATTTTGTTCTTTCCTAATTTAATGGGGGTTTGTTCTTAACCTGAGAATATAAGAGGTAATCTGACCTAGACCTAGATAGGAACTAGTTCAGGCAAATAGATTCAGCTTTCTATCTAGCCAAATTTCAAGACTTTATAAATCATATAAGATCCTAAAATTGGTAATGTAAGAACTGGTAATGAAGATGCAAACACTAAACTAAAAGATTGATGATAACATAGAAAAATATGAATCAATCTATTTCCTAAGAATATTTCTCATCATCTATGGATGACACCTAGATTTCCCTTTAATTAACCATATCAAATCATAATACAAAACTTTGGTTTAATCTTGAACTGTAAATCCAATTTAAAGAAACATTCAAATTGAAAGAAAGATAAATGCAATGGAACAGTAAAAACATTGGCATTCAGACATTAACTAATTTGACTCAGCAAAAATGAAGTTCTTCACACCAAAATTTAGCTGACCCTTGTAATAATTTTCAAATTAGTACATATAGATCATCAGAGTTTGACCGTTACAAAAATGGGTAACCAAAATGGTTCAACTTCCCTAACCACAAATGATAAATAGACATTTATCCATTACAATCTCTATCAAAAATTAGTATAAGAGGGAATATGTTTTTTCCTCCGTTTACTTCCCCTTATCCATTTTTGCCCAATAGGCGGTAACAGTTGTGATGATCAGAGTAAGCTCTTTATGTCTATTGATATGGACATTGGTATATCTCATGAGCCATCGGGAATGATATTTGGCCAGGATCTTAACCACATCTACCCAATCTTTCAGCTCTTCCATGGCTTTATAGATGTATCCACTCAACTGTTGGAGTTCTGACACCTTATCCAAGTGAGAGGAAGACCGTTCTACCAGCTTATCAACATAATCAGAGAAGGATTTTTGCGTTTTGGTCACTCTGATCATTTATTTTCCTTGACCACTTGTCTGTGACTTTGTGTGAAGACCCTAAAGAAGTTTAAAATCTCTATTCTATTCCTCTTTGATTTTGACTTTTGTTTGTTGTAACCCTCCTTCAGCTTGGATGATCATCTCATTCTTAATTTCTAGGCTTTGAAGCCATTCAATCAAAGGCTCATCTCCTTTCTGCAATATCTTGGCCTTTATTGCCTCCTTAATCTTCATTTTAACTGCTACATGTAGAATTAATATGCATTCTTGACACTTCACTCTCTCTGATGTGAGAGTCTGCAAATTCTTGTCAATGTTGTTTCTCTCCTTCTCCAACTTTAGGAGAGTATCACCCAGCTACTCAATAACTACCAGCCCTTCATATTTGAGCCTCTTGATCCATTGTTTACCAATCTTCCCAAAAGGTCTTTCTTCTTTCAACTTGGCTATGATGGCTTGATTCTCTACAACATTGAGGTCGAAAGTTGTTTGGGCACTAGGAATGCTCACAACTGGGGTAACTAACTGTCTGATAAAGTTAGTTAGTTCAGCAACTTCTGCTTTAAGTTAGAATTTAACAGTCTTGAGCTCCTCAAGCTCTTCTTCAATTACAATATTAGTGGAATTCCACCAATCCACCTTAGTATCATGACAAGCTAGCCCCATATCAAATGACTACAGCTCAAAGTTGGAAGCAGTTAAATATTCAAACCTACCTTCCTTTGTGGGCTTTGCTACTTCCATAGTGAAGTGCCCTGTTTCTAGATCTTGGCCTAATGTAGGAAATGTCTTTTCTTTCTTCACCTTTCTCATGGTGGTACTAGATTGTAAGGCCTATGAAAGAGTATCCTTTCTTGGATCTCCTTCTTCTATCCTCTTCCTCTTTCATTCTAGAGTGTTCTCTATCCAAGACTCCGCGCTAGTAACTTTGGTAGCAGAGACCAATTCTTCTATGAACAGATTCCTGATGACTGGAGGAGTAGCTTTAGGTCTAGAAGAAAATGGATTTACTTAGGTAGGAGAGGAGGAAACTAATTTAGTGACTTGAGAAAATTTATGTTGCTTTCCAGCCTCCTCATCTAATTGTGTGGCTGCAGTACTAGAACTATCTTCACCCACTTCCACTATAACAGGGGACCCTCTCCTTGGAGTATCTTGAATCAAGGTTTCACCTTGTGTGCCCAAAGTGCTAGCTTTAACTAGTTTCTCTATTTCTACACTTTTAACATGCTCAGCCATAGAATTGATTAGGTCTGTAGAAACTACTTCTTCTATGGAACCAATGATAGGAGTCAAGCCATCTCCACATGTCTTGTCCAATGGAATCATCTTTTCAGGAGGCTCATCATGTCCACCTGTTGGTTGAGCTAGCTCCTTGGCTATGGTTGAGATAGATGCTGAAGATGATGCAAGAGTACTCCCGATCACTTTTGCAGGAGTTTGTCGAGACAGAGGCTTCCTTTCTGACCTCTTCCTTCTGCCCGCCGTCCATTCGATCCACTCCTCTATCCTTTTGTAGATCCCACCCCTCAAGGTCTGCAAGTCATCAATGGCTTGACCTAGCATGGGTTTAGAGCTTATAGGAAGGGTCTTAATCTTCTCTATGTATGTATCATCATACATATGTCAACCATCATCTTCTATGCCTTTAACTGCAATCTTAACTTTGAACCTTTTGATTTGTTCAATAGTTAATCTTGCATAGAATCAATTTTTGCTTTCTAGATCATCCTTGTAGTTGGCCCAATAGTCCTCTATATCATCAATGTGATGAATAGTGCAACCCATTTTCAATTAATCTTAGGCATAGCTCACAAGATCATAGTACGGCCTCAGAACATCATATATCTCCAATTGAAACTTCTTTGAGAATGCTTTCAAAACATTCTTTACATCAAACTGGGATGCACAATTGTAGGCTCCAATAGTCATTGGGAAATCATAGCCTCTCTTCCTAGCACCTACACAAACTAGGTTCACTTAGACTACTTGCCTTATCACCTCAACCATCATGGTCATGTCGTCGGGATACCTGGGTAGCTTCAAAGGGAAATCATCAAATCCTGCAAGATGAATATATGATAAATTCACAAATTGGATCAAATAAGATCCAAATTAGTTGATAAATGCCATGGCTTCTAGAGAAAATCTCCTTTCTGGGAAACCTTGTAACTCCCCATATAGTCTCATTGTAAATGAATCATTAACTTTGAGATATTCAGTATAATTGGTATGTAATTGCAGATAGGGGAAGAACTCATAACTCTTAACATCTTCCAGGAATTCTTCTAGCCTAGGAAGTCTTGGCCAAATTTGAATTGTAGCTAAGATATATAGAAAAACTGAGGACATATAGAACTCATTCTGATGTTTATCTCTATTTAGGGAATTTGAAATATTTTCACTTACCATGTGAGACCAATCAATGAAATTATGCTAAGAGAAAATCACCTGAACTAAGAAGAAATGGTGCTCAACAAAATTAAGTGCATCACTCTCACCTCTGATCCTATGAAGCAATACCAGGATGTCTACAATTTATGGCTTTAGGTTTGTGTCATATAGTGTTTTGGGAAACTTTCCCTTGGTGCTCCTCAACTCCTGGAACAATGTCTTCATTATCTCCTTCTTCCACATAGTCTTCTTTTCTCCATACTCAGTAACCTCCTAACTGTATGTCATCTCTGAGTATTCAGCTTGCTCCAGACTACAAAGGGAGTTTTGGACAAAGTCTTGGTCAATAGAAAGTAGCACCGTGTCATCGGGAAAAATAATTTTCTTGGTGTCTGGATTATAGCGAGCTATGCACATTCTCGAACAAGCTCTGGAGCTTGAATTGCAATAAGGAAACTGGCGGCTTTGACTAATCCACTCTCCTTTAGTTTCTTTGAAATGGGATGTATCCTTTCAGCATTTATCCTTCTATGAAAGCTCTACATATCGAACAATCTCAGAGAGGTGTCCGTGATTTTGTGCCAGTCGAAAGTGATACCATTCATCCCATCGAATCCCATGAATCTGGTAGTCATGCTTCGATTGATTTGATTTGGGAACCAGGAATATATCTCAGGAATGTGAAAGCAAGGAACAACTATCACTGAGGGTTTCAATTTAGATAATTCATCAAAAAAATGGTAATTCCTATTTGCAACACTTCACTAATTTTATAACTTCTAACTTGTTACCATTAACGACTGACTTTCCGTGCCACACGAATGAAAAGACTTAAGCATTTATGAAAAAGTCCATTATGAAACAAAATTACTTTATTTGAATTAATTACTTTACCTCTACGGGCCGTTAAGAAACATCTTTTCACTTTAGATAAATGTAATAGTAACTTTCTGGAGACAGTGGATAATTATTTTTCTTCTTTCCCTTTGGGTAGAGAAATGCTTTTGGAGCACTCCCTACTCAGAAGTCTACCAAGGAGTAATATTAGCCTGATGAAATGCTAAAATGATGTGTGACAATTTAATTTTCTTTCTTTATGCCTTAATTCCCTTCACAAGTTGATTCTTCTTCATAAAGCTGGCGTATAACAATTTGGTGGAAAAGGCATCTCACAGGTCAAAACCTGCCTATTGGAGTAGCAGAGAAGCTACTTTCCACTTTTCCACCGATAATTTTTGGTCTCTGATTCCTTGTCATTTGATCATTCTTCTAGCCCATAGAGATTCATTTTGAATGTAATAGTCTTTCTAGCCTCAATTATCTATCTTGAACTTCCACTGATCGCTAAGACTTTAAAAATTGTTGACTACAAAAAAGGCACTCTGTAGGTGATTATCCACCAGGGAGAAGCCAGGAACCAATTTTCCACCGAGAAGACAAAATGAAGTATCAAAGCTAAAGATTCCAAAATCACATAAGAACAATGTTAGAAATATCCAAATTGTGACATTTATCAGATTTGGGAGCTTAACCTACCCAATATGACATGATATCGGATAAAAACCCTTGTCTTACAAAGGAGAAGGAAATATGGGAAAATCCGATAAAGGTTTCCCTAGCCTAAAGGGAAAAACTAGACTTAGAGTCATGACTTGCACAATGTTTTCAAAACTATTACTATGCGCTAAACATCCATTTTTCTCTAAATATATGCAGAACAAAAATGGGGCAACACAATATAACAAGACTTCTTACCTTTATCCTTGTAGCTTTTGTAGTTCTTGAGATCTTTCTTGCCTTTAAATTAGTTGAACTTTTTCTCATCTTTGTCTTCTTTGTTCAAACACTTTGCAGCAATGTGACCAACCTCATTGCATGAGAAACAAATCAATGGTATCTTTCCTCTATATTTTCCTTTTGCAACTCTTCTTGAAAGTAATGCTTCAATGATGTCAAGATCTTCATCATCAGATTCATCATCATTGTCACTTTCAATCTACTTCCCTTTTGAGTATCTATCCTTCTTACCATGGTTCAATTTCACTTTGAATGCTAACTCAAGATTGCTAGAGCTAGGAGAGTAATTGTCAAAGTTGTCCAGCTCAAAATTTGTAAGCCTTCCCACTAATGTATCCAGAGTTATATCTTTATTAGACCTCATCTCTTGAATAGATGAAACTCTAATAGCATAGATAGGAAGTAAATTTATTAGTACCTTGCTGACCACTATTGTATCTTCAACTATTCCACGTACATCTCTAATGGCACTCAAAATCTTCTTGATTCTGTCACTATATCCTATAATGTCTTCTCCTTTCATTTTCATCTGGTCAAAGTTTCCCCTTAGACTTTCTGCTTTGGCTCTCTTTACATTTGCATCTCCTCCATGAATGTCCTATAATTTCTTCCACATATCATGGGCTGTAGGGCAACCCTTGACTTCATCAAATTCTGAGTAGCTGAGTGAAGAAGCTATATCAATCATCATTGTGTTATGATGCTTCCATTCCATTATCTATTCCACAGTCATATTCCCTATTGGTTCCACATATTTTCTCTCCAAAAATTGTAGACTAGCATCTTTGATAGTAGATAGTTGTAGCTTCATCAGCTCCTACCATGCTAGGGAATTATCTTTGGTTAGCTTAGGGATCTCCCTTCTGTCTATGATCTTTAGCTTAGGCCTTGAAACCTTCTCTAAAAGCACTTGAAGCTCTGATACCAATTGTTGCAAATGAGATGAGTAATTGAGAGGGGACGGGTGAATTAGTTACTCCAAAACACATCATTTATCCCTTAGATGTCTTATATAATTTAACACTGTTACTCGGTTAATTAAGATATTCTTCTATAACTCAAAAATCAAAGAAATCTTTATAATATATAATTCAATTATACTTTAGAGATTAAGTGGAGAAACATAAAGCATAAAACAAATAACATATACACAGGTGACACCAAGATTTAAAGTGGAAACCCAATATGGGAAAAACCAACAATGTAACTAGTTACTATTTTTCACTCTTCTGAAGTGAGCCCTATTAGGAGCCAACCCTATTAAAGGTTACAATAACACACTGTTAGGTGTGACCTTGTTAAAGGATTTAATCACCCTGTGAGAAGTGGCCTTGTTAGAGTTCTTTAACACTTTAACATAGAAATGCTACCTTGTGAGAGGATCTACAAAAGATTGTTAAGTCTACTTTGTTAAGAGATTTTAGATCACTGCTACAATTGTTAGAAATTAACAATGAATTGACTTGTATGTATAAGCAACTGTCTTTGTCGATTCAGATCTCTGTTATGATTATAACTAGATCCTTGCTGATCATATGTTCTATTGCAGCTCTGAGTGATCTGTAATCAATCAGAATCATGTCTGATTTTTCCTCCACTCTTCATATCATATAATTCCACACTTCTTTCTCTTTCTCTTCCTCTGCTTCTTACACACATTCAATCCAAACTTAACCTTTCATTTATATGGTAAGCCCTATCAAGTCATCTTGAATATACTTCTAAATAATAAATTGCAATTTAGTCAGCCTCATATAACCAATTAATTATAAAATATAAATCATTGTTAGTCATCTACCATTGAATGCTCAAATAAGAGTTAAATGCTCAAGTGACTTGGTCAACACTAAACTTCCTTCAATGCCCGACTGAACTCGTTCAACACTAAATAACTCATTCTATTCACCAACTATGCTCGGTTTGAATGTAGACATTTGTGTAACATCACTATATAAGTGTAAATACATGTGTAACATCAACAACAATACACAATTAAATAATTGTCTTCAACAATTGGTTGTATGTCCCGCATGGTAATGGAGATTCAATGAATGTGTGGTTAACATTCATTACTTTCTTACCATTATCTGTTGTTTAAATCTAGAGTTATAAGGAGTTGTGAAGATTTGAATATCTATCTAGATTAGGTGTACCCACCTTGGTTTTGTAGAGAGAGAAGTGTAGAGGGTGGTCTTGTCCTTATAGTTGGTCTAGTTACCTTGAAGATCTTCCCATACTTGGAGCTAACCACTCTTAAAATAAATATCAAGGTATGTTGGTAGCTTTCAAATCATAAATGTTTTTAAACACCAAAGACCACACCATCTAAATCCTTAGAATTATCATTGCACACTGAATTTACCATGACTAATTGTGTTATCACTGATACATTGGATGCTTAGACAAATCCTTGTGTAGTCACCTTCATCACTGGTATAATGGATTCAATCAACCTAGAAATCTTGTTTCCAGCAATGACAACACTACGACATTCATCACATGATCTTGGATATAATCATCTACATCATAATGCCAACATTCCTAGATTTTCTCTATCTAAATCCCATTTGAGAACGAGGTCACCTTCTTTAAAGGCTCTAACAGTATCCTTTTTGTCACAAATTTTCTTGACCTATTGTTGATGTGCTACAAGTTTCCTCATGGGCTTATTTTTTACCTCTTCAAGATCCATTAATTATGATAATTTGAGTGTCATGGAATCATCTTCAAATAGCTCCATCTGATGAGCTAATTCAAGAGAGGTAAACTCAAGTGAAAGAGGAAATATTTCCTCTCTACCATAAACTAACATAGAAGGTGAGAAGATCATCTCCTAACTGGGTTGCAAGATCTTCTAACAAGGATCATTATAAACTAGTACAGTTATTTGTGGGTGCTAATTCCCACCAGGGTTTTTACCTAATTTGGTTTTTCCCATCACCAAAATTGTGTTGTTCAATTCTGTGTTATCTTGTTGAGTTTATGTTTAAATTTATTTTGTACTTAATTGGAAAAATAATTGAATCTTGTAGATAAATGATTCACCCCCCCTCTCAGTTATCTCTTGGGACTATTCCTAACAACTTAGGCATTTCATTCTTGGTCGGGCATTCAGTGGCAGCCGACTAATAGTGATTTATATTTTATAATTAATTGGTTATATGAGGCTGACTGAATTGTGATTTATTATTTAGAATTATATTCAAGACTACTTGATAGGGCTTACCATATAAATGAAAGGTCAAGTTTGGATTGAATGTGTGTAAGAAGTAGAGGAAGAGAAAGAGAAAGCAGAAGTGTGGAATTCTATGATATGAAGAGTGAAGGCAAAATCAGATAGGATTCTGATTGAGTATAGATCACTCAGAGCTACAATAGAACATTTGAATCAGAAAATACAGTTTCTTACACATACAGGTCAATTCATTGTTACTTTCTAACAATTGTAGCAGTGATCTAAAATCTCTTAATAGAGTAGACTTAATAATCTTTTTGTAAATCCTCTCACAAGGTAGCATTTCTATGTTAAATCGTTAAAGACCTCTAACAAGGCCACTCCTCATAGGGTGATTAAATCCTTTAACAAGGTCACACCTAATAGTGTGTTATTATACCCTTTAACAGGGTTGGCCCCTAATAGGGCTCACTTCAAAATAGTGAAAAATAGTAACTTGTTACATTGGTGGTTTTTCCCATATTGGGTTTCCACATTAAATCTTGGTGTCACATGTGTATATGTTATTCATTTTATGCTTTATGTTTCTGCACTTAATCTCTAAAGTATAATTTTATTGGATATTACAAATATTACTTTGACACCTGAGTTACAAAAGAATATCTTAATTAACCGAATAATGGTGTTAAAGTATTTAAGACATCTAAGGGAAAAAGGATTTGTTTTGGAGTAACTAATTCACCCATCCCCTCTCAGTTACTTATCTCATTTCTAACAATACAACCAACAACCACAAAATATAAAGAACTTGGAAATGGTTTTTATTTAAAGTTTCAGAATATAGAAAAACTCAATTAGATATGTATCACCAAAGAATGTACTAGTTCTTGATTAGTGTCTTATCCATTGGGAAATATTTCTAGTTCAGTAGTAGAATACAAAAACCAACTATTGTCAAGGACTCAAATCCATAAACACAAATAATCTCAAATCAAACACTACTTATAAGATCCTTTTGTAGACAAAAAAAATGAACTTATGTTTTATCCAAAGCAAGATTTAATTTGATCCTTGATCAAAGCTGAGGAATAACAACATATACATAGATAGACTCTATGCAGTGAATTAGAAGATCCAAAACTCAAAAGATAGACACCAAGGAGAGAAATGAATCTAAACTATTGTATTGTATAAATAATCTTGCTTCTATTTCAAAATACATGTCACTTCAACAAATGCAAAAGACCTAAAAAACTTTCTATTTTGTCTTACTACAATCTAATACAAATCTGCTATATCCCTCAGAACCAAAAGGACTGGAACCACCCTTGGGATTAAAAATCTTGGAAGCTTTAAAAAATAGAAAAGAAGGAGATTTATAGAAGAAGGAAACCCTAGAGGTGATATCCATCTGACACCTATCCTTCTATGCAATCTGATTTATAGAAATCCTTCCTTTCACCGCTTGATCTTTCTCCAAAATATCATTAAAGGATTTGATCTGATGCACAACCACCAAATTTTCATGCCTTCATCAAGTCAAACCTTTTCTACACTTTTTCATGTGTACAATCTGATATGAAGTCGTCAACCACCTCGGGATGTTGTAGAACAATTCCCATCATTAAGGTAGAAGAGACAAAGAGCTTACCTAGGGTTACAAAAGATCTACAAATATTCCCCAGAAACCCCAACTATCACCTTTGAAGATAAATATATTTTGAACTGCCCAATTTATATCCAAACAACACCCTACAGCTACATAAATATGACTCAAGAAATAAGATTTGATCTATTTACTATTCTATCGCATGGATCACAGAGCCACTGCCTGGAAATCCTTAGGAAAGGATTTAAATATTTGAATATTTGATATAACAGCTACAGGTGGCATGGAATACCCTATTGATGGCTAAAATTAAAACTTGAATTATACTTTAAAATGTGGTTTTTGATCCTTGTTAAAATACCCACAATCTCATCAAAATAAATGCATAGATGACTCCTCATATATCCACGTGGTAAAATATAATTGGCCTCTAGGATTCCTTTATCCTTTCTACCCTATGCTAAATAGCTTGGACATGCATCATGCAATCATGATTCTGTGATGTGTTAAACAAACCTCAACATAGCATAGTGGGATCACGTACACCATTCGATCTCTCCTGATCAAAACAAAACTTAAATTCAGTTAACAGCTCTGATTAGGACCCACCATGTGATATAAGTCACACAGGCATGATGCCTTGAAGAGTAACTACCCTCATCTTTCCAATCTAAGTATTGCATGCACCATTAGATTTTTCTTAATCTGGCTTCCCTTTAACATCACTTTACCAATGGCTGGATCCTAACACATGCCACGTGACATACAGGTGTGAATATGTGAACAATATTTACCTTGCAACTTCTTATCCACAAGATAGCAACAGTCATTGGATTCATCTAGATCTGCATGAATCTTATCATCATTTAGCTCTGAGAAAGACACACGGTAGCACCTCATGAACCTGTGAAGCTTCCTTTATCTCTCCTCTAACCATCACAACTATGAAAACATTTTCCACCTATCACCATGTGGAACCCTCTAATTTTTTGGGACCTCTAGTACTTCACCATCTGATTTGGCCTTGTGACCTATCAGTCTGCCACATGTCGTGTAGTCACAAATCCATGATCTAACTAGATCTTTCATGACTAGGATCATGGTATCGCACTTGCCAAAACCTTTCACCTTTACCCTCATCACCTGGGCATGGGCCCACAAAACTATCCTCCAGTTTTCTACCACATCACTGCTTCATCCATGAACCATTGGCCAAAAAGCCGCATTTCTTTTAGCACTTAATCATTTTGAGCTAAGACATAAAAACATGAAATTCTTCCTCAGCACCACCAATGTGGGGTTAAAGACTTAAGGCACAGTCAATCACAAGATAGACACATGGTAACAAAGAATTAAGCCTCGATGAGTATCCTTCTTGCATCTATCCTTTAAGGCTTTACCCCCACTGCAAGATCAACTTAGATCTGTCGATCATTAACCCCTCTGTAAGCCCGACCACTTTCCATGCATCCTTCAAGAGTGAACTCGCAATTACTAACATCAGTACAGCTTATGATTAAAGAAACATGACCACCATAGGATTAACAAGATCTTACCACACTTTAAACTACCTTAAGCTTGGTCACTTTCCATGTGGCACTCAATCGCAATTTCGTGAAGGTTTAACTATCGTGCATTTGTTATTTGCAAAATAACACATGTCACTGGATCAAAATAGATCTGACAGATCTCGATCATCACCTCTAGCTATTGAAGGATGGACACTTGGGATCATGGCATGATACCTCGATGATTAAACTAGTCGTATCTTGTGATCAAGGCTTAACATCTATCATTGGATCAAAAGGAATCTGCATGATACTTAGGAAAAGGTAAAAGGCCCTTGAACACTAGACTTGCAAAAAATTAAGCCCCTCTAGGACTTAGGAAACATTTAAAGTGATGGCCTCACCTGAAAATGACTTAATCACACGAGACTTTAAGTGATTTATGTGGTACAAAAAGGTAACTTCATTTTATAACATGCTAAAGGGTTAGGGTTTCTTGTCAAGAGGGAAAAAAACCTTGAGGACCAAAGAAATAAAGCATAAAGAACTAGGCCTAAAACACTTGCAAAAACCTTGGGACCATAAATTTTTTGACAGTGCTAATAGTGGCTCTGACTGGGGATGTATGTTTCTTACAGGCATAGCAAGATTCTATAACTTTGAGTTAAGAAGACCACCTACAGAAAGGGAAAACTAACTTATAGAAGACAAGAAAAACATAAGAAGAAAAACCTACTCCTCCTACCACCAAAGATCTTCACCTCTACTTCTTTATTTCCTTGATTTGAAGGACTCAAACCAAGCCTAATAGCCCCAAGCCATCACCAAACTTCTGATCCAGCTTGCCTCTGTCATAAACAAATTTTTCTTCTCCCTGATCTAGAAACAAGCTTAAAATACCACTTTCATCTATCTAATCAGACCTACTAACATTTTCCATTAGCTCAACATATAAAATTTTATCACCATATCCATTAGTGGAGCATATATGAAGATCAGATAAATGTTGAAAATGTAAAACATGTGGCATATGCATGCTGCATTAATTTGGTAAAAATAAATCAAACCAAATGCAATATTCATCATTATCTAATTCAATTCCACATCTTGGAAAAACATCATCCAATTGAGAAAAACATTCACTCTCTGCCATATTGTTGGATTCATCACTTTGTATTTTGTCACTAGTTTGCATACAAATATCAAAGTTCCCTAAATATTTACTTGCAAATTACCAATCTTATCTTGTATGTTGGAAGGAGAGCACACATTAACACATTCATCATGTAATTTCATACTTGGAGTAAATGAGAGATCATCCTACAGTGGTTCAATTAATTACTTAGAATCTGAAACAAATTCATAATCCACATAATTATCCCAAGTAGTATTCAACATTATGTCAGAAACTTGTTATTCCTTTGAATCTGAAAATGCTTTGATGCTTTCATCATCTAATATATCATATTCAATCTTGTTGTATCCTAGTGACATAGAAGTGCAAGGAGAATCATAAAAATGCATATCAAAATGCTTACCATTTGATATAAAATCTTCATCAAAATTAATCTCAAGGTGAGTAGGGTGTAAGGATTTAGAGCTATCCTTCCCTAAATATCTCAAATATTCATAAGTGAGGAACTCAAAAATTTGTTCATTGCGAAATGAACCATTATCATCATTTTTATCCACTTTTGATATGCAGTCATAAGAAACATTTGTATTTATCAAATCACTATTTTCTTGCTGACTACAGACATCCTTTGCCTTATACTAAGAAGGATCATCACTTTCATGATCACAAGAAATATAATCCATACTAGACACATTGGTTTCCATCATTCTCAATATCATCATTACTAGGTACAACCTCATGTGTAATCTCAAAATCAAGACCCTCCACATGAGAAACTCAGATTGAAACTTCATGGCTCATGTCATTTTCTGCAAAGGAATCATCACAAAAACTTACATCTAAATCATAATCATCCTCTTGCTGACTACACATATCTTCCTTAAACTGAGACAAGAAATTTGCACTATTATGTTGAGAATAAACAAATCCACAAATTTAACATAAACACTGGCCACTATAGACTCCTCTTCATCATCTTTATATTCACTAGCTTCATCGTCATCATAACTAAAGTTAGCATCATTAGCACAACTAGAGTCATTTTTAGATTCATATTTTTCAATTGATTCTATCCATTTCCTGGTATGATCAATATGTTCTTCCTTCAAGGAGGCTGGAAAATGAATTGATTCAGGAAAAAAAGTTCCAAAAACAAACCAATATATGTAGGCTTTGAAAAATCCTCAACAACCCTTGAAATCTCATCATGTGCCTTAGAAAAATTTTCATAAAACAAATGTGTTGGTTCTTCCTTTCTCCTTCCTACCTTTTTTCTTAAAAACAATATGCAATTCTTTTGTAGGTTTTGTTTTCTCAATGCAATATCCCTATCCATTTCTTCAAGCACTTCATCATAATTTGGTAAAGACCCTCTAAATATAGACATAGAATAATTCCTAACCTCTATTTCCCCCATTTTTCAACTAATACATACTTCTGCTTGATTTTGCAAAATGCAATTCTAACCTTGAAGCATGCAAACCTCTATCCACACCTTGTTCCTTCTCTTACTGCTTAGATCAGTTAATAAGGAAACATTTATAACCTTGAAAAATAAAATACCTAGATGTGTTGTAGAAGTTGCAAAAATACTAATCTGAAGTCACCTTCACATCACCTTTCAGAAACTTTTGGTAGAGTCGCCACCTCCTTGCAGAGGAAAATTTGGAATCAGTAGAGATCTCTTCACTCCACTCTGACCTTCTTTAAAACCAGTAAGCTCACAACACACCCTTCATAGGGTCTCATATAGATTCCTCCTCTAACTATTCTCTTATTCATAGGATCCCAAACATCTACTTCATCTCCACTGCAATTCCACCTCTTTCCTTTGTATCCTTTTTCAATCATGCACACTGGTGCAATCAGAGAACTTGAAGTCGCCACTCACCACTTGTGAGATAGTATATGAATATTTTTAAGAAATTTGGACTTTCAAAAAAAATTGCAATGAGAGAGAACAAAATTAACTCACTTTATAAGTATGAGGAATACTTCTTTGTGGCACATGACTGTATAACCAGACTCTGGGATTGATTCAGTAAAGCAAGGAAACAACTCTCTTAAACTCACTGGTCATTTTTACTTCATTGTCCCCAGTAGAGTCAACATTTTGTTGGTGTTTAAAAATGGTTATGCTTTGAAAACTACCAATACACCTTGAGATTGATTTGAAGAGTGGTTAGCTCCAAGTATGGGATGATCATCAAGGTAACTAGACCAACTATAGGGACAAGACTTCCCTCTGCACTTCCGGCTCTACAAAACCAAGGTGGGTACACCTAATCTAGATAGATATTCAACTCTTCACAACTCCTTATAAATATAGATTTAAACAATAGATAATGGTAAGAAAGTACTAAATGTTAACCACACATTCATTGACTCTCCATTACCATGCAGGACATACAACCAAAAACCACAAAATATAAAGAACTTGGAAATGGTTTTGATTTAAACTTTGCAAAATATAACCAAACTCAATCAGACATGTATCACCAAAGAATGTACTAGTTCTTTATCAGTGCCTTAGTTTCTATTTCAGGAGTATAATACAGAAACCAACTATTTTCAAGGACTCAAATTCATAAACAAAAATAATCTCAGATCAAAAACTACTTATAATATCCTTCTATAGACAAACCAAATGAACTTATGTTTTATCCAAAGCAAGATTTAATTTGATCCTTGATCAAAATTGAGGAATAACAACATATACATCAATAGACTCTATGCAATGAATCAGAAGATCCAAAACTCAAAAGATAGACACCAAGGAGAGACTTGAATATGAACTATTGTATTAAGTATAAAGAATCATGCTTCTGTATCAATCTGTTTCAAAATACATGCCACTTCAAAAAATGCAATAGACATAAAAAAATTCTATTATGTCTTACTACAATCTAATACAAATCTGTTATATCCCTCATAACCAAAAGGACTGGAAGCACCCTTGGGACCAAAACTCTTGGAACCCTTACAAAATATAAAAGGAGATTTATAGAAGAAGAAAACCCTAGAGATGATATCCTTCTAATACATGTCCTTCTATGCAATCTTATTTAAAACAATCCTTCCTTTCACTGACCGGGCTTTCTCAAAAAGGTCATTAAAGGAATTGATCTAATGTACAATCACCAAACTATCTTGCCTTCATCAAGTCAAACCTTTTCTACACTCCATCCTATGTACAATCTGATATGGATCCATCAACCACCTCGGGATGTTGTAAAACAGTGCCCATCATTAAGGTAGAAGAGACAGAGAGCTGACCTAGCATTACAAAAGATCTGCAAACCTTCACCAGAAACCCCAACTATCACCTCTGAACATAAATATATTTTGAACTGCCCAATTCCTATCCAAATAGTACCCTACAGCTGCATAAATATGACTCAAGAAATCATATTTTATCCATTTACTATTCTATCACATGGATCATAGAGCCACTACCTGGAATTCCTTAGGAAAGGATTTAAATATTTGAATATCTGATATAACAACTATAGGTGGAGCGGAATACCTATCGATGGCTAAAATTAAAACCTGAATTACACTTTAAAATGTGGTCATCGATCCTTATTAAAATACATGTGATCTCAAAAAAATAAACACATCGATGAATCCTCAGATATCCACGTGGAAAAATATAATTGGCCTCTAGGATTCCTTTATCCTTTTTACCCTGTGCTGAACCGCCCAGACATGCGTCATGCAATCATGATTTTGTGATGCATTAAACAAACCTCAACATAGCATGCAGGGATCATGCACACCATTGGATCTCTCCTAATCAAAATTAAACTTAACTTCACTTAATAGCTTCAATCAAGACCCACCATGTGACATGCATCACACAGGCGCGATGCCTCGAAGAGTAACTACTTTCATCTTTCTGATCCAGGAATCGCACACACCGTTAGATCTTTTATAATCTGACTACCCTTTAACATCACTTTACCTCTGGATGGATCCCAACACATGCGACACAACATATAGGCTTGAAGTCATGAAAAATATTTACCTTTCCACTTCTGATCCACGGGATAGCAACAACCATTGGATTCATCTAGATTTGCATGAATCTTGTCTTCCTCTAGCTCCAATAAGGACATGCGATAGCACCTCGCAAACCCCCTACGCTTCCTTTCTCTCTCCTTTAACCATCATGACTATGTGATAATCCACCACCTATCACTATGTGGAACCCTCTGATCTATTGGGACCTATTCTACCTCACCATTCGATCTAGCCTTTCCACTTGTCAGTCTGCCACATGTTGCATTGTCGCAAAGCTGTGATCTGACTGGATCTGTCATGATGAGGATCATGGTATCACTCTTTTCTGATACCTGTCATGTTCACCCTTGTCACCTAGGCTTGGGACCACAAAAATATCCTCCCTATCCTCCAAATGGCCATCACATCACTACTTAATCCATGAACCACTGGCCAAAAATTTGTGTGCCTTCCGGAACTTAACCATTTTGAGCTCAGACATAAAATCATGAAATTCTTCCTCGGCACCACCAATGTGGGATTAAAGACCTAAGGCACATCTGATCAAAAGATATACACATATTAATAGAGCACAAATCCTCAATGAGTATCCTTCTTGCATATATCCTTTAATGATTTACGCCAACCGTATGATCAACTCAGATTTGTCGATCATTAACCCCTCTGTAAGCCCATCCACATTCCATGTGTCCTTCTAGCATGAACCCGCGATTACTAACATCGGTGTATCTTTTGATCAAGGAAACATTACCACTGTAGGATTAACAAGATCTAACCATGCTTTAAACTACCTTAAGTTTGGGCACTTTCCACATGGCACTCGGTCACGATTTTGTGAAGGTTTAACTGTCATGCATCTATTGTTTGCATAATAACACCCGCCACTAGATCAAAATAGATCTCATAGATCTTGATCATTGTCACTTTTTGTTGAAGGATGGACATTTGGCATCATGGTGTGATGCCTGGATGATTAAAATAGGCTCATCTTATGATCAAGGCTTAACGCCTATTGTCGGATCAAAAGGAATCTCCATGATACTTAGGAAAAGGTAAAAGGCTTGCGGGGACACTAGACATAGGAAAACTTAAACCCTACTAGGAATTAGGAAACATTTAAAGTGATGGCCCTGCTCGACGATGACTTAAACACATGAGTGGTGCAGGAGCACCCTAGATAACCTAAGTGTTTATTTGGCACTTATGGTTTCTGATGAAATGTAACTGATTGAATGTTTGAAGATGTTAAGTTGATGATCATGCAAGGCATTAAATCAGTTAATGTATTGTATAGTCATTGATGTAAACTTGATATAATCTGTATGGTCATGAAAATATTGCCAAAGACTTCAAAGAACTGATGAAACAATGCTATACTATCAGTAATGCATACAAGTCAAGTATTCACTAAGTGACTGCATATACCGATAGAGCACACACTGACACTCAGAGTAAAAGAGAAGAATCATAGTATTACCCGATGAGCTAATGCACAGCATTACCGATGAGAAGGGTTACAGTTTTTCTTGATGAGAAAAACGTAGAGTAACCCGACGGAAATAATTTTAGTGTTGCCCGATGGAGAAGACAAGGACGGAGATCCTGATGACAACTGAAGTCACACCAACAAAACATTCAGTTATCACCGATGACTAGCTAAAGTGTTGACCGACAAAATAGAGAGTTCAAAAAATGCCAAAATGCTTAGCTGTCAAAAAAAACCTAAAGATAGAATTAACGGATACTTATCATTTTTGTAATCATCTAGATAAAGCCAGAGATAACTAAGTGATTTAAATCTGATTTGTCTAGTGGGAAAGAAGATCTCTTTGAGATAAATTAGGAGTTTTCTTTAAATCTCTTGGCGAGAATTGTGGAACATGCCAAGAATCAAGAAAGCCAAGAAAATGGGAAATGATGTCTATATAGATACAAACCCAATTCATTACGAATTGTGGGGTGAACAAGAGAAGAGGAAAGATGCTAAAGAAAATATGAAAGAGAAGAAATTATTCATTCAGTCCTGATCAACAAGCTGAGGAAAGAGCTAGATTCTGCAGACACTGATGAATAGTGAGACAAGCATCACAAAGCAAAACATTATGGAGAAAAGGTATAAGTGATTATATTGATCAGAAAGGTAATAGAATTACAATAGATCAGAAAATCTTCAATAGAGGTGTATGTATGAACAACTTATCAGTGTTTCAGTTTAACCATTGAAGCATAAATCCTCTTAACCAAGAAGGACTTAAAAATATTTTAAAATTGAGATACATCCCAAGGAGTATCAAAAATTTTGATCACAAAAGTAGCATTGGATATGCTCGATACCTATTGATAGGCCAAGAGAGTTTGATCAAGGATGGTAGCATTAGATGTCAGATACTAGTTGACAAACTATTTCTAAATCCTCTAACAAGCTCACACCTAATAGTGTATTTGTAACCTTTAATAGGGTTGGCTCCTAATAGAGATCACTTCAGAAGAGTGAAAATTTGGGGTACCTGTCCCAGTGGTTTAACAGGGTTTCCACGTTAAAATCCTTGTGTTATGTGTTTATAGTTTATTACTTTACTATTTTACATTTCACATATGCATTTTTGGATTGATCGGTATACTCTGCATATTTATTGTGCTTTGGTAAATAGGTAAATACTTATCGGTAATCATACAGAAGAGAGATTAACAAAAAAATCTGACAAGTAGAAAATTGATTAAAGTATTTCAAGGCATACATCTTGTAGGACAGAAGATAACTTGAGACATAATTAGTGGTTATAAGTTTTAAGGGTTGATTTAAGGATTAATTTTTGAGGCCA